>JAYMTL010000040.1:0-130151 GCA_036897445.1 Pelargonium tetragonum
TAAGAAACTTCTCGCCTTCCTTACATCGGCTTCTTTTTGGCACAACCCCACTAGGCTCTATGAGAGCTCAGACAACCTTGCACTTTTCCTTTACTATCCCACACCCATTATACACTACTCATATGGATTGCATCTCGAAGCACTTAAAAAAACTATATAGAATTAAGGGACTTCTAAGGGCAACTCCTTAGTGAAACCCTTACGTAGGTGTTATTTGTATGAGAAAGCTTTACTCTTCTTTTGAAACCCAGGAGAAGGTCCATACCCCAATCATGTCACTTAGAATTTTTCGACTTGGAACAGAAGCAGCTCAAGAGCGTAGTGTTCAGTCTAATACCAGTCTCCTATTGGTGAGCACCTTTTTATCCCTAAGATACTTAACAAGGAGATTTTTTCTGACTACACCACGCACCTCTAAGCCTGCCTATTCTTAGGAAAGAAAAAAGAATTTATATAAAATTAAGAAAGGGGTTTACCTAGTTTAGTAATTGATAAGTATTTGATTAAACAAATTTTTGATTATCCGTTTCACTTAAACTCGGTTTACGCTCTGAAATCCACAAAATGACTGGGGGTTGATATATTACAGCTCTCCTCCGTATCTAAGTTTTTTTTTATACAAAGTCTAAGGTACTTAGACTACTTATTATATAGCTGGATATTCCTTTACTTTACAAAAAACTCTCTTGGGGTAACTCAAACTGCACAAAAGGGGCCCTTGTAAATTCCTTTTACTTTTTAAAGCTCCCACAAGAGATCTCGGGGTTTAAAAAGGGAGGCTTAGTTTTAACTAGTTAAGGCTCTTATAGGGCCTGTCTTTAGGACTAATCTGGTAAAGGAGTATAAAAGTTTTTACCTTGTTTCTTTTAGAGAGCCTAACCTTAAGAAACAGAAGCACCTTACGCAGTTCAATTAGTGGAAACCTGAATTCTTAGAGCCTCTCAAGTAGCGGTATCCATTTACATTTCTTTTAGTAGAACTTCCCTGACTTACCTTGAGAAATAGAAGCTTGGTTTTCTAATCCTAGATATGCTTAACGGGGCCCCTTATCATTTTTATATTCCTTTTTATATTCCTTTAATTACTTTTTTGCCGAGAAGGGCTCGTCTTCCATTAGAATTCTTACTTTCATCACCTGTTAACTAACACCTAACTTCTACAAAGGATTTAAGAAAAAAGCCCCCTGACTTAGTTACACCGAGTTAATTACATTACCTTGTTCAGCGCAAAAACTTCAATAGAAAAAGCCTTTATTTAGTGAAAAAGGATTCCTAAGTTGAGAAAAAGACCCTAAATAGCAGGTTTATGCTCTTGAAAAGCCTTTTGTCGCAGGTTCCCCCTAGAATAAGTCTAAAGGGAAAGAAGGGTGTAAATAGCATAATAAACCCACTATAAATAGAAAGCAAATTAACGCTTAGAACTCCAAAAAGGAATAACTAAGTACCAATATGCCCGCAAATAGAAAAAGTTTAAAGGATATAATTCAGGATTTTCTTTCTTTACAAAAGTGCAGAGACTTCAATTTATTCCGGGGGTAATTTATAGCTTCTTTAAGCGATTCCAGTCTGTGGTAACCCCCGCTAACACACAGGTGTGGGGTCCCTAGTCTTTTCATTTCGTTCCATACTATTGTATGTACTGGATTTACCGGACTCCTTTCCGGGGCAGTTAAACTCAGGTTTGGGTTATTCAGAAACTAGTTCCATGAAGGAGTTATTTGAAATGTCTTACAAGTATAGAGTTACTTAGTCTTTAGGATTCCTTTTAATAAATTTTTCTGGGTTAGTGAAGCCCCTCTATACAAGAGTACGTCAAGAAACTCTAGTATCCGATACTAAGCGAAGTCCTTTAAAATATATAGAATTACGACAAGTTCCTTCTGGGCAAATAGGGTGAGACTTGAGTCCATAGTATATAAAGTAGATTAATTTAGATCTCTTTTAGCTTACTCTACACTGTCATAACTTATTCTTTAGAAAGATTATGGAGCATAAATCTGATACCAGTACAGTAGGCAGCTAAATTCAGTCCTTTTCTGGTTTTGAGCAATTATGATTATATTACAAGTCTAGTCTCCGCCATTACACTTATCAAAGAAACTTTAATGTCTACAATCTGGCACAGCTTCTTCTCTAGCCTGTCTTGAAGATCGAAATTGTATAGAGGATATTTTCTCCAAGGGGTGTTCATCTATTTTCTTTACCGAACCTCTAATCTTATACGGAAATTTCTTTTTGGCTTTCCTTTATACAATTATCTTGCGGCCTTCCCTTTTCTTTGACAAGGATTTTATTTATAGAAAAATCTTCCGTTAGATAATTTTCAGTAGTTCTAGTGGGATTTCCTTAAAAAAGCATAGGGTAAGGGTTTTTTATGACGCAACTAAGTTAATTTCTATTCTTAAAAAGGGGCTAAAATCACTAAAAGCGCTGTTTCAAAAAGGGGAGCTCTTAATTCACAGAAAAGCTTGGATTTTCTCTATTAAAGTGATACGGCCAGTTAACTTGTTATTCCCTTTATGTTGTACAATATTTAAGGGAGTTCCCATATTATGCAAATCTTAGTATATCCCGCAGTTCTCTTTTTCTATCAACTTGGGGATAAATGCTTTATGAAGAACGTTATTCAGTTACTTAATATGTAGTGTATACCAAATAAATATTTGAAGAACCTTTACATTGCATAAAACTACAAACAAGAACAAAAGCTCCCTTATTTAGGGTTACCTCTTACCCAGTTAATTTTAAGGAAGACTCTTGTAAATTGAAAAGTTCTTCTTAAGACTTAACCTTTTTGGTTCAGACGAGGTCGCAGTGAACTTAGAGCATATAAGAGTCCCTGTCTTAAAGTAGTGTTTATAAAAACCTCTTAGACATTCCGGTAAGTTTGACTG
This sequence comes from Pelargonium tetragonum, assembly GCA_036897445.1. NCBI lineage: Eukaryota > Viridiplantae > Streptophyta > Magnoliopsida > Geraniales > Geraniaceae > Pelargonium > Pelargonium tetragonum. The sequence goes on from JAYMTL010000040.1 coordinate 2,894, forward strand.
CCGGGTTGGGGTGATCTAGACGAGTGCAGATCTTAAAAAATTTTAATCTACTAAAGGGTTCTCGCTATTAGTATTAGTTAGTGGCAGGTTTTCTTGAGATAAGGTTTCGGAATAAAGTTAGTGTGGATTTACTAAAGACGGGATTGTTACCGGGTAAACAGCGAGGAGTTCTTGGCCGAAGAGAATTAGCAAAGATTTTTAATGTTTATGAGTCGGATGTGCATTAAAAATAGGCATTCTATGAAGCTTCACTGGATTCTTTTTAAATCTTTTGCTGGGTTTTAAAGTACAAATTGTTGATTCAAGTATCTCCTTGAGTATAGCATTAAAAGCTAAGGGAAACCCTGATAAGTTAAAGACTTTATAAGAAAGAAGAAAAAAGCACACCCTTTATATTCCCAACTATACTGGGTTTCTCTTGACTGTAAAAAACTACTGATAAACTAAGGAAAGCCCTAAAAAGCTAGCCTCAGAGAGTTCCGGGAGACTTGAGTATTCTATAAGATAAAAACTCTGTGCAATACAACTCAGTTACACCTTGTATAATAAAGAAAGAAAAATTTTTAGTCTATAAACTTCTACTTTTTATCAGATTTAAGCAACAAACCTTCTTAACAAGTAAGACCCCAAGAGATGATAAAAGGTTTTTATCAGGTTTAACCCTCCTCGACAAGAGTGTGAAAAATCCTTTTTTTTATACACGGGACCCCCTCGTAAGTTTTTTTTAGATACGGCAGTAAAAGAATTAGAAACTTATTGTAATTGTAACCGGCATTTACGCGCATACGGGGTTTTTATAATCTAAAATTAAGGATATTAATAAAAAGATTTAAAGGACCCAGAGTAGTGTATAGTAGACTGCAACATTAATAACAAGATTTTTATAAAGAAGAAATTAACTGCAACTATACGTACCCCGTGCTTCTAAACCCCTTTTTTAATTAAAATCTTAGACTAAAAGCTAAATAAAGATTTATAAAGAGTTGCTCTAAATTGGATTTCTGGTATCTTCTCTTCTCAAGGGCTAAACGGAGAATCCGTAGCCAATAAAGTTGCTTTTTAAGATTTCAGTTCTAGACAATTGTAATATAAGTAGTATTCCAAAGGTTTCTGTTGCTCATTACTTAAACAGGCCTGTATAACCAGGGCCCTTTATTAAAAAGCCTGCCAATTCCGATTGGTGACAAGGAAAAACCAAGGCCCTTACTAGGAAAAAAGGAAATTCTCATGTCTAGGTGAGCCTAAGTTTTAGTTTAAACTTGGTGGGGTATTATCCAGAAAAATCTGGAACAAGAAACCCATTTTACTAGGGAAATCCAAAAATCTAAGATACCCATGCACTGTAAAGCGCTCCCTATTACTCAAGTTTTTGAAAATCTAAGTTTGTTAGATAAGATAAAGTAATCCCTGGTTTTTACTGCTGAATTCATAAAGATTTGCTTGAGCGATAGGACTGCCCTTTTATAGTTTTAGGAATTACAGATGAGGGAGTTTTCGATCTATATTGCGTGCTTTTTAGCCGGCCGGTAAGGTATTCTTGTATTAATGCTCAATATCAAAAAGTTTTTTAGGGTTACCGAGTAAGGAAGTGCCCTATTGTGATTATGTGATTAATATAGTTATAGTATAGAAAGTATAGAAGGCTTACCAAGATAGGCCTTTCTTGTAACGTAACTAAAAACGTAGTCGCCGATAGAAATTACTAGCGAACTCTAGGCAAAACTTTTTAAAGACAAAAGAGACTCTTAAAGAGCCCTCCCTTTTTCTAAGACTTTTGTGTCTGGATATGTTAACTTTATTTGTATATTCCTTTACTTTTTAGTTAATAAAATAGATATATATAGTCTTTTTGTTTATAAAGAAATATCAAACTTAAGAGAAAATTAAGACTCGGCAATTCTTGTAGTGCTTCTTGACTTTAAGAGTCTTTCTAAGTTCTTTTTATTAGGTCACAAAGGTGCGAGAATCTCTAGAGATAGCTGGGGGAATATAAGAGTCCCTTCCCCGCCCTATTACCTATTATTTAAAACTCGAATAAAGAATAGTAGGGGAACCCCTGCTTCCTATTTCAGATAAAATTCTTTTTGTGTGTTCAGCAGGGCGCAGGCAGAACTAAAAAATGAAAAATTTTGTGAGTATGAGGTTTAAAGAGCTTTCATTTGAGTTAGACTAGACTTTGTACCCTATCTTTACCTTTCTAGGAGGAGCTTCCTGTACCAATCCAGTCAGTGCTTATTTAAGATCTTTCTAGTTAAGAAGGCTTTTCTTATATAGATGTAACTCGCACTTGCGCTTTACTTTAAGAGGTTTGTCGGTCAACAAGGAGTAGTGAAAAGGTTTACTAATTTATTTAACCAGTCCTTATAGTTTAAGAATGAATCAGGACCATTAAAAGTTTAAGCCCAACTGAATCTATGCCTCAAGTCCAACAAGAGTACGAAACCCAGGCTTTATATAAAATCTTTCCTTAGATCGAGCCCACATATACTTGAGAAAAATTAAGGAATATTTAACTAAACTCGTTATTGCTAAAGGCACTGATACATGAAATTGTTGCCAAAAGCTTGCTAGTCAAACTCTATATCATAAGTTCGGCCTTTACGTTACTAGGGATCTCTCCTTAGTAAGCCCTTAAAAAGAGTTTCTAGTTACTTCCCAAAATTTCATAGAAATAAGGTTTAATTTAAGACCTAGCTTCAGTAAAAACCCCACTTAGTTAAAAACACATAAGGCCCTATTATGAGGAATGTTTTAGTCATATACACGTGAGCTGCTCTTTTACTCTACTCAAAATTTGGAAAGTCTGAACTGTTAGCTACAAACAGAAAGTAAGCGCTTAGTTTGAACTTTTACAAGAGGAATAGACCTTAATATAAAAATAGAAATTTCATTCTCCGTTTTAAGCTTCATTACTCTAAACAGATTAGAGGTTATGGTATCCTTGTAGAATCTGGTAGTTCTCAAAAACTTTATGCTTATTAAATAGAAGCTAGGTACAACTAAACCTTTAGAATCTTACTGGTCTTTTTTAGTTACACTCCTCAATTAAGAAGAATCAGTAGCTCCTTAAGCTATAAGAAAGAATCCTAAAGAAGCTAATTAAAGTAAATTGACGTATAAAAGTCTTAGATCTCGAAGGTAGAACACGAAGTCTCCGGTTGTAAGTCCAAGGGGTACAGCTCTTGCTTAATTTCATTACCTAACATTTTTAAGCTTTTAGGAGTATACGATTTTAGGGGTTTCATTAGAGGGCTACCCCGACTCGATTCTTAAAAGTTTCCAGCATTTGCCTTTATTCCAGTTAAGAATTCTTATAAAAAAGGAGAATCGCACGAAGGAACCGGGCATAAGTTAAGGGACCCCCATACTTCGGACAAAAAGGTTTTTAGTTAGCCTGCTATGGAATAATGAGATTGGAATGTTAAAGAGTTTATGGTAGCGAAAACTCCACAAGTAAGGCGGCTCAGAAGTTCTTGACAAGTGCTTTTTTTCTATATTCCTATGACTCTCTCCGAAGCCCTAAAATACCTTATCAAGATCCATCCAATTGGGCTCGACTGTTAAAACAGCAATGGCTGGGTGGGTCCTCTCTACTTGCGTAATGAAATACGAAGTCTCAGCTCTACCTAAGCATCAAGGGGAAGCTTAAGAATTAATAGATCACTCATAGATTTTGACCTTAAAGAAAGGGGGTTCACACGAAACAACTATATATGAAGATGCTCCGTTTCTAAAGCCCAGTTACCCGCGGGAAATTTAAAGGAAAACTACTTTGCTTTATTTAGTTCTATTTTGAACAAAATTACGAGAAGGTATAGGAATAGAAATTGGTTACGACTTATTTTCTAATCATAAATTAATCATAATGTTTACTCTTACTTTTTGCATTAGATCCTACGTTTAACTTGGGTTTCATCTAAATTGGCCGAGTTTTTACCTGGTTCACTTCCTATTATGTATCACAAGCGTATGTCCGACTTCCTTAACCTTAAGGAGTACACTAATATTAAATAATTACATCTCTTTTTTTTCGGAATTTTCTTCTGAGCTTGTGTATAAAACCAAATTTGACTACTCCTATTTAAGAGCTGAGTGAGGCCCTCTCTTCTCTCTTTTTTGGTGAACCTCAGGGAAAAGCCCGGAAGGAATAAGTAAAAAAGAAAAAACAATATTTAACCAAGTCAGATAGAAAATAGTTACAAATATGGGGGCTTCTAAGAGTATCCTATTAGATGTTCAGACTTTAATAAAATCCCTAGGTATAGGGCGAGGGACAAAAAAGAGCCCTCTATCTCTATAGGGATACGTATCGGTAGACGTTTCGTTTATCCGATTGAAACTCTTTCTTATCTCCGGATTTTGTCATGAAAGCGTTGTTAGTATTACTGTTTAGTACAGCTTTCGCTAAGATTTGAGATTACCCTAAGAGCTTTACTCTACATTTTTAGAATAGGAAGAAGTCCCATAAGTTCTGCATTTGAACTTACAACCAGCTATAACTGAGTTTAATCTTAAGAAAAACGACTTGCCGTAACTAAGTTTTGCGAACCGCGAATGCCGATTCCGAGGATATGTACAAGAGCCTCCTTTTAGTCTTTCTATTTTTAACATAGCAAGAACTTCTTCGAAATAAGTTAGAACTTACTTTATTATTATTTAAGTTCAATTAAAGTAGGCTCTTTTTATAATAGTAAGATAATTGTGTAATGCCCAGTAATCCGCTTTGATACTAGGAATAGAGACACGTCACAGCTGTAAGCGAGGTCTAGACAAGGGAGCACGCAAATCCTGGTTTTATTTAGAAAGCAAAGACTCCTTTTTAAAGACAAGAGACTCCTATAAAAGCGGGATGCCCAGTAGTAAAAAGTAAATATACCAAGGTGTCCCCGTGAATTCAAATATAACAGCTTATAGCCAAGCGGGAAGTACGAGAATCCTTTTGGTGAGAGAGGGCTGCTCAAATGAAGATCCTAACCTTCTTTTTATGCTTTTATCAAAGAATTTAAATAAAAAGTTGTTTTGAGTTTAGGGTTCCCTATCATTCAGAATCGAAGGTAACTCAGTTTCGAGCACAAAAAGTGACAATCTAAATCACTTAGATAAAGGACACTTGTTTTGTGACTCTAATAAAAGTCAGTTAATTGAAAATAGAGTATGTTAGTGAAAAGTGTAAGTTGAGTCTTTCAATTGGGTAAATCAAACCGTAATGGAGCTTGTAGCCGCAGGTTCTAAGTCTTTTTGAAAGGTTTTGAATTATAGTAAATAAAAATTTTTCAAAATAAACAAGTCAAGTATTCACTTAGTTATAAATATGGAAGTTCTAGTTTTCCAAAGCAAGTAAGATCCTCATAATATCTAAGAACTTAGCCAATTCTTATTTGTTATTTGTACGAAATCTCTCAACAGGAAATCGCTTAAATAAATAGAAAAAAACTTCTCCTTTACCAATCCGTGAAAGAAGTCCTGCCTTAAAGGTCCCCTCCCTTCTAAAAAAGTTGGTGAAAAGTGACGCTGTCCGCTGTTTAAAGTGCTATTCCAATTTCTTAATAGTAATAGTAAAAAAGCTCCTACAGGAATTTCAGCGCTCATTACCACTACTAATAAAATGCTAAGACTGACTGATTAGAACCAATGACACGAGGATCTTTAGGCCTTTGCTCTACCAACTAAATCTAAGGTCTTTATCGCAATTTACTTTTAGAGTTTTCTTATTCCTTTACAAAACTACTAAGACAATATGGGAGTTCAAGTCCTATCCTATGACTCGATTGAAGTATGGTCCTTTTCTGGTTATACCTACCAAGGGGGACTTGTAAATTTATTAAACTAAGTAAGTGTGTATCCGAAGTCTTATCTTTACTACCTTGAATGGTGGTCTAGCTTTGACTACGTAAAATTGCTTTGAAGAGGTGTAGTAAACCTTTATCAGGCTCAAGTATTAGTCTCTAGTTAGTTTGTATATAGGTCTTCCTTCCATAAGTTCAAAGTACAGCAAGGTTTTTCTCTATATTATTCAAAGAGGGCGTATCCGGTAGGAATGGCGGAAGCCCTTAAAACTTTAGTTATACTTCTGAAGTAGTGTGGGGTATTCCTTTTTTTTGGAAGGGAAGTCTGTTAAAGTGTTTCAGATAATTCGGAGTTCCGAAAAAGAATATAAGGATTAAGAAAGACTTTTTAATAAAAGCCCTCGGTAAGAAAACTGAGAAAAGGAGTTGATACTATGAGGATCCACAGGTTTCCTGTGGATCTATTACTAATAGAGCTTTTTGTTTTCCTAAATGCCACACAAGAGTCTTACCTAATTTATAAAACTCTAAAGTTTTTCTTTTCGTACCTAATTCTACTGCGCAGTAGCAGTAGTGTTTAGGGCATAGAAGCTTCTTTTTTACTAGAAGTACCAGAAAGATTTTTTAGAAAAATAATCAGATTCTAAGCTGAAAACAAGAAACTCCCTTATTTCTGGAATTTCCTAACTTAAGACTTTACGTTAACCAAGCTTTCTTTATCCCAGCCTTCAATCGTTATAAAGGTTAACCTTATGTGAATAACAGCAAATCATATGAGTATGCGCAGCCTCCCTTGCTTAGGGCTTAGGATTTCCTATAGGAGCGGTTGTAATAAAATAATTAAATAGCCGAGTCCTTATAAGCAAAATGCAGTTTAGGTAAAATCTTGTGGTCTGCTTTACAATTTGTATCCTTGTTGTAGAGCCTGGAGTTGCTTCACTTAAGCGAGCATACTGAGTTCTAGTAAGTACGGGTATTTTATCATAAAATTGAGTTTTAGTTTTGTATTAAGTAAGATGGGCTCCTTAGTCTATGATTCCAAAAAGGAGTACTTTCAATAAGGTGATAAGAGCTTTTGCTTGAATAAAAGGAGGAACTTTGTAAAATATATTAAAATTTTTCTCCAAGCCTTTATTATATACTATATACTGCCTGTTCTTAATTCCGAAATGGGTAAGCAACCTCATGGATTTTCATTGGAAAAAAGAGAACTCCTTTACAGGACTCTTTACTGTAAACTACAAGATTTGCTTCTTAGTACCGAATTAGTCATCCTCTATTTTACGTCACAAAAACTCCCAATTAAATAAAGCTCGGATTTCTTGAGGGGGCTTGTGACTTAGACTTCATTTCCTACCTATGCAACAAACCTAAGCCGAAAGGACAGCTCCGCAAGTTAATACCTAACTCCTGAATTTTGACTATAAAATGAAGCTTAACTTAAAAAGAGCTACGTTCCTAAATAAAAAGAGTAAGAAATATAGATTAAATGCTTGCAATCCTAAAAAGAAATACTCATTTGTAGGTCTGAGCCTCCTTAACCGAATAGCCTCGATTATATAGTGCATCCTTTTGATTGCCTGATCCTCGAGAAGTAGCCTTTCCGCCGAAATATACAAAAAATCTTTATAAAAAAGGGTTTCGAGCCTTTCTACATAAAAGCTGCGAGGGTCTATAATTAGGCTAAGATTTCTCTGACTTCAAAGTGACCGCTAGTGTACAGGTTTTTCATAAGCTCAAATTAAAACCCATATGGGTTATAGTCTTATTCAAGGAGTACATCCAGGGAACCCTTGAAATATCATTGTTATACTTCCAAAGCAGTTCCTACACACGACCTAGTTCTTCTTTTTAGTTCCTAAACTTTTTTCTTAACCAATAAGGTAGGTTGTTTTTCCTTAGAACTCTAAGGCTCTAAAAATCTGCTTTATAAGTCAAAGTTCCTTTTGGTTTTTATCTCTTCTAGGAAGCACTCGAAGTATGCGCTCCTTATTCTATAGGGTACTCTATTATATATCCGGAAGAAGGTTTGGTAAGATGAATATTTGAACCTTTTTTTACCATTTATTTAAGGACCCCTTTTAGTAGTTTTTAGCCGTGGGGTTTATTATAAAGCAGCGCAAAGCTCTTACACGATTTTAGGGTTAGGTCTTGTATTTAAGGAAAGGTTACTTCCAAGTTATAGGGAATTGCCGAGATAAGAAAAGTCAAGGTAAATTCTTTCATTTTCTTCCCTAGGAAAACTAAAGAACTTTGACTACTATATGGAACATGCTTTTTCTTGTAAAAAGGGTACTTTTTCCCTTGAAATCTGCCCTTTATTTAGTTAGATATACAGGGAGGGCATACTCCTTATTTTAGCTTAATTTAAACCTCCCTTCTCTCCGGTAGGTGGTCTTATTTTAAGAATCTTTAGTGAGTCAAGTATATCCTCTAAATTCCGACTGTGTTATAATTATTCAACTTCTTCTAGAACAGGTTTCCTGGATACTCTAGTAGGTCATTACGAAAGATAATCTTATTACTAGATTGCATTAAGATGAAATATAAGGTTCCTAGTTACATAAGTTGTAAATCCTAAGCTAGTTTGTAGATCTAAATTCTTTATGCTTTATGTCTGTTATATAACAGTAGTATGCGCTCCCCTAAAAACGGGGTATCCTATACAGAAAAAACTTAAAGACTTTGGGTTTGGGTAGGAAACTCTTCTACTTTTCACAGAGGATTCCTATCAAGGTATTACTGGGGTTTTCTAAAGGGCCTTGGTTACACGTTAGATATATCAACCCTTTTGTTTTAATTCCTCCAGAATCTGAGAGATATTTAGGAGCTCCTACTGCGATTCTTTGAGCAGATGCAGATATTGCTGTTATAAAAAGTGACCTGATATATCTATATCAAAGTCAAGAGATTCCCCGCTCCTGGCGGTCCCTTGTAATAGGAGTTTTCTATATTATAATACTAAAGTTCATTTATTCAAAAAAAATGAACCCTTGCTTTTGCGTTTATGACGTTCAACCCCCTTAAATTCTATTAGTAACTATAACTCTTGGAACTTGCTTAGATGCTCTTTTGAAGTGTAACTACCTTATAGAGCTTACTTCTTTAATTTCAATTTCATTTTAAAAAAGAGTCGGGTAGAGAGTCAATTTCTGGAAGAACCTTATCCAGAATATTTTCTAATTTATAAGGCATATGCTACACAGAAGAATCCAAATACTAAAGTGTGCCTTTGTAGATCCATTGCATTTATGATACATCAAAAACTTTTATCCCCTTTTTACTTTATACTGGTTATTTTTAGAAACAACTTCTCTATTCCTAAACCGAAGTCAACAAGGTCTTTGTACGTCCATAAAAAGGATTCTCTTTACTATCCCGGATTCTTTTTAGTTCTTGAATGTATATTTTTTGTTTTGACGGCTTTTCTCTAAATCCTCGTGGAGTAGCTTTCTTCAAAGTACTTTTTATAAATTCCAGCTCCTAGTCCAGGGTTTTTAGTAGAAATACATGAGTTCTTCTTTTTTGCTGTGCCTCCTATTTATTAAAATGAAAATAAGAATTTCTTGGACCTTGCAAAGGGAGTAGTCGAATTTTTCGTACTAAAAAAATCAAGGAGGAGTCTCTAGGGAATGGATGCCTGAGGTTTAAAAATGTAATATGCAAAAAGGATTCTTATGCTTATAGACAACCTCGGTTTAGTAAGAGGGAACCTCGTTGATTTAGAACAGTACAGTCTAGATAGATTTTTTTACGAAATGCGAATATAGGTAGCTTTCGAGCTTGAGCCCAATCTCTAAATTGTCAAACTATCCCAAACCCAAAAGTTAAAGGGGAGCTCATGTGTAAGTTAGTAAAGTGGAAATCCACTAGGAAAGCTCTTACGAAAACACCTTTTATATATAGAAGCATTCCAAGTTCCCTTTTTAGATTTAAAATATTGTACTTTTAAAGACACGAAAATCCAGAAATTTGTAAAGTTACCTGAATTAAGGGCCGAAGTAATACAGCAATTCAATAAAGTTTGCCAGGCTCCTCCTATTTTTGCTTAACTCCAAAAAGGTATACCTAAGTTAGAGTGAAGCGCGGATTAACCCCTTCCGTAAGTTTTCGCGTAGTTTCATGAGCACTGTTTTCAATTCTTTTACTATTTAGCTATGAGATAGCATACCCATACACAAGAAAACTTATCCGCCCGGTTAGCTTTATTTATCAACAGGAATCCTTTGTACGCAGCTAGTTAAAGCCCGAATCTTCCTATAATAAATGGCATTCTTGTCTAAAAAAAAGGAGTCAAAGTATAAGGGGGGGTGGGGCATGCTTTTTTACATTATTAAAAAGGCCTTAGATAAGATACTTCCTAACTCTTCTGAAGTAAGTATTTCTCACCGAGTAGTATCCTACCTTGCAAACCAAATTCATAGTCTTCTCTTTTTTAATTTAGAATTCACTCGAAAAAGTAGACGGATAAAAATCCTCGGGAAATTGCTGCAGTTAAGCTTTGTAAAATTTTGTAGTAAATGTCTTTCTTTTATGTACACTATGGCTAGAACTCCTTTTTTCTAACCTGTTTGTCTCGCTATTAATAAAGGAAGGTCTTTACCTTAGCGATTAAGCTATATATATTATTAGAATCGTGGTCAAAAATTGATTCTGTCCTAAATTGTGTTAACTAAACTGCTTCGGTTAGTCGTTATGTAGCCCGTGTGAAAGTGATTAATTTCTGCGAAATGAAATTAAAGTGAGGGTGGCCCTGCTTGAATCAAACATTTTTTAAGTAAACGCACTTTTCATAGAGAGAATTAACAAGAGAAAACGAAACAAGTATTACAAGATATATTAGTTAGAGCACAGGAGTTAGTATAGGTCTAAACTAAGGATAGCACAGCATTCCAAGCACACAGCAGGTATAGGACATGTTGACTAGCTCAAATTTTTCCTATTTATCAGAGCAAGCCCTTACAATTCATACAAAATTCAAGTTATAACTATGGATTTCAGCACTAAAGGTAACCTGGGATTTAAAAGGGGATTCCCTCACCTCTGGATTTTCCCGGTAGTTATGAGACATTCCAGAATCTCTAATGTTAGGTTTAAAAAAAAAAAGAACCTTTAGGGTTGCTACCCCTTTTTGTTTTGAAAAGCCCGGGTTTCTGTAAGATTCAATATAAGAACTAGTACAGTAGCCCTCTTTTAGGGTTAATCTAAAAGGAATTTAACTTCATTTAAGTAAGGGCTTAAGAGTTTTAGCTTTACACTTTAATTAAACGGCCCTGATTGTCGTCTTGTATCAATGTAGGAGTTTGACTTTTACAACTAAAAACCCGTTTGAGTTAAGTAAGAAAGTGCTTTCAGCCAAGCCTGACAGTGCTCTTTAAAGCCTCCTTAATTTGCGTTATAGCTTCCTCACTGTGTTATAATTTAAAGTAATATTTATTATATTTAGTTCCTGGAGAAAGAGTCTGGGGTGTTAAACCCTTTTCAGAGTTTTTCCGGTTTAGTTTTTATTCCTCCCATTTCTGTGCCGAGTGTTAGCCGAGATCTTCTGGTACTTTTTTAAAATAAAATCAAGCTGAGAGGAGAAAATTCCGTAGAATTTTTAGGCTTTTTTACAAGAAACGGGTTACCGAGGTGACAAAGTTTGGACTGAACCTATGTAACGAATCTAATTGGGTTATATTTAGACTCTCTTTTCTAATTTAGTACAACTCTTAATAAGAAGCCCAAGGAAAATTGTACCTCCTTTATTAAGTTTTTCGAGTACTAAAAGTTCTTTTTTTACACCTAAACGTTGAAGTTATCGCGAATCTAGTAAAGAAACTTTTTTAAGACTTTTAGAGATCCTCTATTTAAGAATTTAGGGCCCCCTTTACTAGTCGGGGAATACCATTATAAAGAGTTAAAGTCTAAAGTCTCATGCCTTCTTGTTTAAAAAAAACAAGGTCTTGGCTAGAAATTTAAGATCTAGAAAAATTAGACTCTACTCTCTGAAATGAAATAAGAAATTCTGTTAATGATAAGCAAAAAAAGGATTTTCTTTTAGAAAGCTTTACTCTATATATATATCGAAGCTACAAAAACAAATGCTCTAGGGGAAAGCTAAAAAATTTACATAAAATTACATAGTCGATTACTTTTTGTTATTAAAAGACTTCGTTTGATCCAAGACTATTCACCTTTCTTTAAGTAATTAGGATTAGTCTATAAGATGCAACAAAAAATAACCAAGTATAAAATAAAAAGGAAAGATATTCCGCGTTATATAATGACTCCTTTTTCAGGGATATCTTGAGTTTACTAGTATTATGATTACCTCTAGTATTAGCTTATACCAACTGACAAAAACTACTTCGGCGATTACGCGCAAAGTGACCTTAATACAAAAAAAAAGAAAGGCAGTTTTATTATGTCTATCATAACACACCCAAAATTTGTATACTTCTTTAACACTAAAGACAACCTTCAAATCAAAGTGCTTTGTTTGGCGATCCTTATTAAATGTTCCAAAAAACCTAGGCAAGATTTATCTTGGGACATTCAGATAAAATATCCATAAGACCCCTATTCTACAACTCCAAGCTTTCTTGACCCTTTATTTTTCTTTTAAAGAGTCTTACTTGACTAATGGAATACTCCGACGTTCTAAATTAAATTATAAAAGGCTCCCCTTTAGTCTAACACTAACTTAACGCTAAAAATGAGTACCTTTTATGGTAAGCCAAATTTTCCAAGTAGGACCCCGCCATTGCAGTTCTTTTGAGAGGAAATGGGCCCCTGTAGTGAATTTCCTGGATAAAGTGCCGGGTAGATTACATACAAACTTAATTAACAAAAAAAGACCCGAGTAACAAACATAAATGAGAGTCCCTTGATTCTGAAGTAAATAAAAGGAGGTTCGCCACTTCCTAATAACCATTGGCTGCACTTGGCGTGTAATTAATATACATCTTTCTCATTAGTAGTTCACAATTACTTTAGTGACTTATATAACTTGTATATTCCTGCAATTTCCAAGTACCTAACTAAGAGTCCTTATTATTATGCTACACCAAAAGTACCAAGCATCCCTTCCTTAAAGAGCGCCTCTCTACTTTTTAAGAAAAAAATGAATGATCGAGGATTTTTTTCAATACTTATTTATGAATAAATTTGACTTAGTATAGAAAGCAATCTGCCTTCACTTGAATTTGAAGTAATAAGGTCAATCACTTAAGTGACAATTCTGGTTCGAAGAGCTCTTTGCTGACAAAAAGAAAGATTCACCTATTTAAGAAAAGCACATGTCTTGGATCCAAATCTTTTGAGCAGCTGTGTCTCTATTAACTATAATTAGATGCGGTTATATACGGGTTACTCTAGAATAGGCAGGCAAAGCGGAGTATTACTAAGTATGCTTACGTTTTTCATTTTTTTTATTAGCGGGTTCTATAACTTTTACCAGAATTCCCATGAATCTACGCCTCGACCCCTATACTATATATATATCTACAAAATGAACGATCAGTAAGAAATAAAAAAAGCATTTGTGCTACTTCTGATATAGGACTTTAGTTAAAACTGGTTCAAGCACCGGCTTTTATGTAAAACTTTGAATAAAATTATGCTTAGGTAAGCCCTAAAGGAGAAGAATTGAGTACGGGTTTAATCGGAACTTGTTTGACTTATTACAACACTTTTGCTGCGAAAGAGGTCTATATAATAATCGTACCACACCTTTAAAGGGGAGGCAGAATCCCCTCCGTGCCTGGGGCAAAGTCTTTTGTAAGGCGTATTCTGTTAAATTTGGGATTAAACCTTTGGCAAAAATTTCTGGTGCATAGGATTTGCTTTTATTCATTATCATTAAATGTTATATTAGCAATCTACAATTGAGAGTGGAAACTTTACTAAGTCAAATTAATTTCAGAACTGCGGTACTCTATATTACGTTCGTTTACTTTACCTTATATGTTTTGTAAGTGTGTTATAGGGCCAGGCTAGATCCTTAAGTCTTTAAGTTATAGAACAAGAAGTAGGGGTTGTGTTTCGTGTAGAGACTTTTTCACTCTTGTTAGTTGTAAGATGATATTCTATTTATGCCTGACCTAGAAGATCCCCTTTTTTAGGTCTTATGTTGCTTGTTCAAAACTAGGGGGGGATTAAGTACAAAGCTTGACCCCTTATATAAGTAAAAGGGACCCCGTCGTATCCTAGGATTTAGTAAAACTTAAGAAACAAATAAGACAGAAGCTCTGCTGTGAGGAGTGGTATTATATCCTATTTGAAAACCCGGAAAGCTTTACATGCTTTGTCCGATCCAGATAGATTCTAGTTTACCTTCAAAGGTTGTATGAACAGGTGCGAATCTAATGGCGAATACAATATAGCTAATACAGAATTTGAAACTTGGAAGAGATAAAGACCTCCCTTATTTAACTTAGAAATTTCCTTGCTGTTAACCCTGTACTTGACATACTATAGAGTAAAGTCAATCTCCTTTATTACTTGTTACTTTTACTCCAGCCCTAAACCCTGGAACCTAAATACTATAAACCTTAACTTTTGCCTTTCGAAGGTCCTAAATCTGTTGTAAAAAAACTCGTGCATTCCTATTCCTAGAATATCCTTCTTCCTTTAGCTCTGGTTTGAAACTCCTGGATCCTGTCTTTTCTTTATAAACAGGCTTTATAACAAAAAAGCTGGGTTTACCTAATTTGATAAAGAAAACCGAAGGAAAGATTTTAAACAAAACTCACTTTCTTTTATTAGAGACTTCTTTATCTCTTATGAGCTATCCCGCGCCTTCAGTATACTTCTTCTAGTAGTATTAGTATTTGTAAGAGCTAGACTATGTGCTTAAGGTAGATTCTGCCTGTCTTCGCCTTGCCTGTCATTCTTCTTTTCTTATTGTAATTTAATTTGTATAAAAGTATATAGTATAGTAGCTTATATATTGACTCTCTAAGGTATAACGCTTTTCTGCTGTTGATAAACTCCGACCGGTTTTTGAAAACGGGATCCTCAGAATTCTCTCGAGTATTTATTCTATTTTTGTTGTATTACTTGATAAAGTGCGGAACTCCATAGTAAAACTAGGGTTTTTCTGCTACAGCCAAAGTTACGTGCTGTGTTTATCTAGTTCTTTTTAAGAGATCCCTGTTAGTTTTGAGAAGTACTAAATAATAATAGCCTCTTCTGGCCTTAGTATCCTGCTATCAAAAGTTCGCTATCACTTACCTTAAACCCCTAAATATATATATACGGGTAAGAGATTAAACTAATTAATAAAATGACCTGCGTCTAGGGGTATAAATAAGAGAGGAATTCGGAGATATTAAATGCTCTGCGTAGCTTAAGGAAAGAAGCCTCTAAAAGCTAACGGGGTCCCTATGAGACGCACCTTTAGGAGAAATTTATAGTGTATATACAATTGTAGCTTCTATTAAGTAGTTTTGTGTAGGTAAAAAAACCCAGTATATTTACTCTCTGACACTCGGTTCTTACAGGATAACAAGATCTGAAGAACGGGTAACCGAAGTCTCTTTAAGTCTTTTTCTACTTCTACACCAAATTCCTACTCACTAACAATAGGTTTTCTAAGGAATATAAAGCAATCTTGTCTATTATGAATATTTCCCCTTTTTGTTGTTTACATAGCTGGGCAATTTATTTAAACCCTTAAGGAGTCTTAAATTCTGGTATCTAGAAATTAAAACAAAAAAGCTAACATGTAACAAAGGCTTTAGAGAATGAATGCTGGTAGGAATACCTTGCGAAATAAAAAAGTCTAGGTCTAGGCCAACCTATAAAGTATCCGATTTGTACAATAAAGAGAACCCAAAAAGCTTAAAAAATAGCAAAAGAGACCTTTCTCTGAAATGCAAGTATAGGGACCACTGGGTCTAAACCAATAAGTATGCCCTGTGACCTAAAAATTTAGAGAGATTTTCCTTTATCTAATAAGGATTCTACTGAAGTCTGCAGATTCCGCGTCTTCTGAAGTTTATTCCTTTTTATTGTAGAAAGGGGGCTACTAAGCCGCTTAAAGCCTTTTTTCAAAAGCTTTGTATACTTGTGCACTAGATCTTTATTGAGTCGTCACTAGGTTATACTTTATTTAAAATTATCAGTTGTATTTTTTTAATAATAGATGCCCTTACCGGGGTTGTTTACAGGGTAAATATATTGGAAATATAGAAAACTGCGCTTAAGAGACAAGAGAGTTTTGTCTTTCGAGAAGTAGAAGTAAACAGCGGATATCTTATCTAGTATATATAGGGGTCCCTTTAGCGAAAAAGTAGGTTCTGTTTTGTAGTTTTCATCTTGGAGATTGACCCGCTCGAAACTCTTAATGTAATTAAAATCCCCCACTCTAGGTAGAAATTTGCTAGTTACTCATCGAGAATTTCTGTAATAAAAAGACTTTATAAAAGTGACACTAACTAGAGGAATCCTTTATAATATGTGTTATCCCGATAGGAGAGGGCACTATCAAGCACAAGTGCATCCCTGTCACATTTTTTTTTTCTAGGAAATTTCCAACATAACAAAGGGATAACAAAGGGCTTACAAAAAGCACTTACTTTAAATTTATTCCAAACAAATAAAGCATAAAGATGTATTGAAAATGGATTTAGTTCACTTTACTTTTCGTAGAAATTCCTCTGCGGGATTCTCCTAAGTTAAAAAGTTATAACTCTCAGTACCCCTCTTAATTTAGTAGAACTACTTCTCACACAAATAGAAGTTTTTAAAAAAACAATGAATTTTGGTCATATAAAGTACCCCCAATATAAAGATAAAATGACATGAAATTCTCTAAAACAATTGAGCAACTTTGGGATTCCGTGTCGCCCTTAAGAGGAGAAAAACCCCCGGGGTGTTGGTAATATAGAGAGGGGGTTCATTTTCTTTTCCGTATAGAAAACTAATTCTGACTAAGATCTAATATCAAGTCTTTCGGGTGAAACCTAGTTCATTAACACTACATATTACAACCCTAATCTTTTACCGGGAGCCCCTTAAGGGAAGGAAAAACTGAGTTGAAGCAGGTAGAAACACCTAGCTATGATTGAGCCACTTATGAAATGAGTCTCTAGTATATATAGAGTAATATTTATAAGATTATAAAAATTCACCTAAAGACTAAAGCTAGGTTATCTGTTAAAGTAACATAGAACTCAAGCTCATGGATATATAAATATTAAACACGGCCTAAAGTTTATCTCTACAATATCTTTTATCCTCAGTTGGATGCATTTGGACTTGAATTACGTTCATTTTTATTATCTATTTTTGAAGTTGCTTATGCTCTTAAGAGAACAACGTAGAAAGAGAGACCTATCAGGACGGGCCTTGCTATACGCTGCTTACTCTTAAATTATCCAAAAGACTAAATATACTATACTAATAAACCAAAGCTCCTTACACTTACCCATCTACTTTCTCTAAGACTAATGTAATACATATTTCTTTCTTTAACTTGCTTACAAGAAGAAGGATATATTCTAGGTACACTAGGTCCAGGGAACTATAAGGACTAGACTCGCCCGAAGTACTCTACCCATAAGCCTAGGTTCGAAGAATACAAGAGCCCGTTATCCTAAAAATAAAAAATAAGAAGGTTTTTATAGGTAAGAAGGAAGAAAGAGATATAGATGAAGAATTAAGAAAAAGGAAGCCCATGAAGAAGTAGATTTTTTCAAAATACTTATAATATAACATTAACCTTCCTCCGTTAACACTGCAGTCGGTATAGGGACTTTTTCTATATACAACTAAGGCTACTGCCCTCTCTTTACTAGTAAGAACCAGAAGAGGTCTTTTCCTTGACAAGTAATACAATCTATATCTAATACACTAGAATACTAACAAGATACCTTCTTCTATAATTAGTAAATATCTAGTTAAATACAACCAATACAATAGAACTACTCTTATCCTATATAATATAAATGTCTAGTACTATCTATTCCATAACTAATAAGTAAGATAACTCCTATTTACCAAAAGCCCCAATGTTTTAGGTCTAAAGAGGGTCCAATCTATATCTAGAAGAGGGAGCTCCCTTTTTGAATCTATTAAACAAGAAGATTTGAAATGTTGTATTGTCAATCAAGTTAGGGGTTTCTTTCCCTACAAATCTGAAAAAGCAAAACTAGAAATAAATAAGGGAACTAAAGGGCAAAGGAGTTGAGGAGTCTTAATCTTTTTTATGTCAATTATTAAAGGAGCCGCGGCCCTACCTGAAGGGGGGGTCTCTTTACTCACAAGTTAATATCTACAGAAAAGTCTAGAGTTCTGTTCTAATTAAAGGGAATTTGGGTTTTTTGTAAGCTCGTTTTTATTAGTTTAAGAATTTCCAAATACAAAAAGCACGGGCCCTCTGATTGCAAGGGTTTATGGCCTGCCAATAAAGAAGAATAAGGTTATCATTTTATATTGAATGGGTATCTGTATCATACACATACAGCTTTGAAACCTGGTCAAAGAAAAGCCTAAGTTTTCATTTAAAGGGTTTCCTTAGTTAGTCTCAGTGTCTTTCTTATTCTTTCTTCCGCAGTAAATTTATACCAGAAAGTTTAATACTACAGCTGCGGGGAAAGCCCTACCAAAAACCCTACTATTCGCGTTTCAACTTAAAGGATTGAAACGTAATTAGGCTTTTTATCATTAAGGTTTTGCTTGCTCTATTTCTTGTAGTAGGGCCCGTGTAAGTTGTCCCAAAGGGGGTTAAAGGCACAAGCACTATATTACATTAATTTATATGACAAAAACTCTAAGTACTAAAAAGTTACCTTACTGAAGACTAAACCTTCACGGGAATTTATTCTGACCTGTTACCTAACAAAAGCCCCAAACTAAGTCGTCAATAAGTATATAACTTCTGAAAAAAGTAAGGTAACTTTACCCGAGATTGAAAAGTCAGACTGTAAAAATATCTTTATATCAACATAGACACTAAAGTCCTTAGGTATCTGGCTTAGAGGGAACTCTTTACACAAGAGGATCTCGATTTTAAGTTAGAAAGAACCCTTGTTTCCCCCACTTTTACAAGTTATTCTGACCTTATTTTACTTATAAAAAGGAGTGACTCTCCAGTAATACACGAATTTTTCTTTTTATAACAAATTTCTTACCTCAGTATCACTCTTCTGTAACGAATAAGATGTTAGCACATTAAGGCATTCTTACTTTATTGAATAGGAATTCTTGTACGCAAGGCGGACACCTACTAAAGTCTAAGGAAATCCCCGCTAGCAATCCTTAAAATAAAAAGTAGAGAGTTCCTTCTAGCTCTTGCTTGAATCACAGAATGAGGTTTGTACAATACAACGAAAAAACCCCTTAATTAGCTACCCGTCTTTTAGTAACCCCTTCCAGGTAAATCTTAAGATCTGACCCCTTGAGCCAAATTATTTCTCGAGATTCTAGCTTAAAAAGTTTTTTTAGAGGTCCTTTATGTTGTAAGAAGCATTACTACTAATAGAAAAGTTGGTGTAATTAAAAAGTCAAGGAGGGTTTAATAAGGAGCCCCAGATTAGATTCGTGAAAGACTTTACTCCTGGATGCGTACTCAGATAAGCGGGAATGCTTTTTCAATAAAAAGAATATTTCTAACCGATCTGGGGTAAGTAAGTAAATAGGGTTAACCCGCATCAATGTAGGCTACGTCGGCCTAACTTTCTAAAGTATACGTATCCTGTTATCACTAGAAAACCTATGGAAATTTTCTGACCTAAAATGTATTTTAGAAATTTTTACAATATCCAAATTCTCCGCCTTAATTACCCCCGAAAGGGGATCCCATTAAAGGGTGAACGCGAGCTATTGAGAGGGTAAACATCTTACGGGTTATTGTACCTCCGTATTGTAAGACAGGGCTTAAGTTTCAAAAAAGAAAAGAGAGTAGAATAAGATACAAAACCTGTGGATGATATAATATTTGTTTTTGGGAAGGCCCTGAATTAGTTACCAAGGAATCTGCCACTATACGAGAAAAATTCCAAGATTTTAAGCTACTGTAGTATACTATAGATCAAAAATCTTTGGGGACATAAAAATAAAGGAATGTGTTTTGTCGTAACTTCAATTTATATAGTAGGCGGGTAACAGGTAGTTTTCCTCCTCTAAAAAGAATTTTTAGTATAACACCAAGTTACGTATAACCAGACTTTTTTTAATTCATATTTAAGATATGTAAATTCAAAAACCTTAGATAAAGGGTTCTTTCATTGTTTAGTAAACTAGGCTGCTCCTACTTCTTGGAACTTAGATTTTTTCTTTTTCTACAAAGCGCTACCTAGACTTAGAACGCTCCTTTTATAAAATTCTTGAGGATGGAAGACTTTTAATTCGGAATCCACAAACTATATCAAAAATAGAAGATTAGCTCTTGTCGATCATCAACTACACTGAGTATAAAAATGAACCCATGGGTACTCTACTTATGAGAAAAGGGGCAGTATAACTTACTTTATATTGTGTACTCCTTACAAGAGATAAGAACTCCTTGTTGAGATAGTAAGGCTCTAGTAAAGAACGAACTTCTAAAAGAAAATTTAGGACTCCTTTTTAATTAATGAAAACCTCTTAAGGTCATGATATTTAGTATAGTTTGGTAACTAGGATTAACGTTTCCTTTCATCGCTTTGTAAATGAGTGGATAGTTATCTGACTTAATTTGTTTTGTTATTAACGACTTAAAAAGAAGCGGAAGGTACAATGTTTTTCATTCCATTGTATCAATGTATAAAAGACTCCCTTCTAGAAATCGTCGAATTTTACTGGATTCTCTTTTAGGAATTGGGTCTTATAATGCATGCGACTTCCCTTTTTTATGCCTCAACTTTCAAAGGTGTGATTTTCGTGAGTCTTTCATGGCTAGCTCCTCCCTATCCGGTATTAGACTGAAAAAAAACTCTAGCTTTATATAATATTCCTTTTAAGAGCATATAAATTTCCTTATAAAAATTTTGAGTTTCTCCTATGGAAATGTAATAAAGGTACTCAAAAATACATAAAAAATGGACATAATGACTCAATTAAGAAAAAGAGCAAATTCACGCATGCCCCTTGGCTCGGCTTTTACTAAACAATTTTGCAAGAGACCTTCTATCTCATAAAATGTATATAAATATCAAATTCAATCCACGAAAAGCTCTCACTCATAAATTTTGGCTCTACAGTTTCTTTTTTTGGTTTTATTATAGGGTCTTTACTGAAACAAAAGAAGTCCAAGGAGGGCTACCTTTTGTTGATCCTTAGTTGGTGGGGTTCCCGTTAGTAACTTAGTGCAAAACACCCAACTTCTCGGAAGATCCAGCTCAATCCCTTCCCAGCTCCTAGAATAGAAAAGTGACTCTTAGGATTTCTCTATTTAAGCGTTTTTATTTCAATAATGAATTTAAGGGGCTTTTTTAGTTGGTAATTAAAGGCAAACTTGTTTGAGAATTCTACTCTTTATTCTGGTTAATTAGGTAATTCCCCTTTTGTCTTACTTAATAAGTTAAAAACCTCGACGCGAAACTTGGATCCTAGTATATTTAGAGTATACTTGGTTGTTAGGAAATGACCCTTATTTATAGGAAAGGGGATTAGAAAGTTAAAGCTTTACTTAATTAAGAAAGATTAAAGTATCGTATTCTTAAGTCAAGTATTCTACCTTAACCGGTCTTGAACCATATCCAAGTAACTCCTTTTCTTGGAGCTCTACCGAGTAAGAAAGTAAGGTTAGTAAGAGCTCTGAACAAAGTGAAGTGTTGGGCTTGTCTTTGGTACTTGTTTACTTGTCTCAATTGCTTTTGCTGTTTCCTTTTTATCCTATTTAGAAATAGATATTCTTGCTCCAATGTAGTAAAGTTATAGTAAATATTGACAGTGGAGTATGATAAAGTGGTAAAGCACAGGTTCATGGAATCAACATGTAAGGGTTCAAAGCCAAATCTTCCTCTCTTATTCGAGTTCTTGCTTGTAAGGATTTTTCTTGTTGGACTTTACAGGTGTTTAAGATCAAAGTTTAGAGGGTTATGAAACAGGAATCGCAGCTTCTTCATATGTATAGACAATCTACTAATTAAGATAAAAATTTCTTTATACAAAATTGAACCCCCTGGTTTCCAGTAAACTGAAGAATTCTGATAAAGTAGGGACTCCAAAAGAGGTCTTTCATTTTCTTGCTCTTTGGCTGCTAGGTCAAATATATGACACAAGAATCTCAACTTCCTCTGCTTTTTGGAATCGTACAGGAGACTTGACTACAAAAAAAAGAACAAGGCTAGCCGTGAAATCTTCGTGATCGAGAACTTTTCTTAAAGTGAGACATAATTTGAAAAGTTTCTTTTATCTACAATTAGGGTTCTATCCTCATCTATGTCAGTAACTGCAGAATAGAATAAAAGAGGGATATCCCTTAAAAGAAAACCTATTATATTCTACTTTATTCGAACACAAAATGACTATAACTGTAACGAGTACTATCTAATATCGATTACTGTCTATTACATTACTATATATAACTAATAAAGAAAGGAGTACTATAAACTTCCTAATCTTAACAAGAATAAAAGAAGAAGAAGAACAATCTACCTACTAGCTCTAATAAGCCCCGGGAATACTACTAAGAGGGGTCTATCTCATTATAAGAAGAGTCTATGTGTATCAAGAGAAGTAAATCAATTAAGTCAAACAAAGAAATAAGAAATAGAAGTTAAAGGCATAAGTTTTTGTATTTCGTAGTGTAAGTCAGTACATGCATAATGTATTACATTAACCTTTTTTCTAATAGGGAGTACTATGGGTCGGATTTAAGTTTAAACTAGGGTATATAAAGGAAAAGAGCAGGATCTACGAATAATCGGGCTAAAAGTGATTGCAAGCTTTTAACCCCTCTTTTTCTTTTTTTTAGGAAAAGTTAAGTTTAAAGTCTTAATAAAGTCAATCTTATAGCCCTTTCTTTGGTCGAGGTAGTTATAGCCTTTTCTTTATACAGGGAATAAGGAGGCCCTACCTCTTTCGGGTACTCTCTTTTACTAGAAACGAATTCTAGTTATAAGTCTACTAACTATAAGAAATGAAAGAGAATCTTAGTCATTTTATACAAGCAAACCAGTTTCATAAAAAGGTAAAATAAACTCACTCAAGGTAATGTAATTAATCTGGATTTCTAACCCTCCCTTTTTTAGAAAGGACATTAAAACCCCTATTATCCTGTGTCAAAAATATAGAACATTTTGGTAGCTTGATGTGTAAACAAAGGTAGAGATTCAGGAAGACCCCTTTACAGGGCGAGTTAACTAATAGAGTAGAATCTTTTAAAATGCTTAGCTGTCACTAGAAAATCCTTTTATAGAAGTCTATTCCTTGTCTGCCCGCTTTGTAGAGAAAGAACTATAGAAGCCTCTATATCCGAATAAGGAAAACCTGAAATATCCTACCAACTCTATACCTACTACCCTGGATTTAAAGCCTTCTTGTTGTTGCACCCTGCAGCTTTCTGATAAGTATTCGCTTAGCCTTTTGTCTTGTTAAGGATAAAAGTACTTACTGCTTTAGATTAGGAAGGAAAGAACCCTGATTGGCAATTCCCATAAAACGTGTCCTTTTTCTAGATTCTAGACCCAAGTTTTTTGTTAGTATTCACTTTGCGGGTTAAGATTCAGAATTTCTACAAGATTTATAACAGTGGAAGGGTAAAACTATATACTTATATCCCCATTACTTTAAATATAGAAGTTTCTTTGACTTGATCCAAAACAAAAAGGATCCCACTAAAAGCCATATAAAGGAACGGGCCAATTTGTTGGTTTATAGGCAAAGCAACCCAGTTTCTTGTAGTCCGAGAATCCCTATTCTATTTGCGGCTAAAAACAAGAATCTCTTTTATTTCACAAAAATATCCTAAAAAAAGTAAGTCCTGCAGAAGGCAACCCCTAAGGTATCCATATAAGCCTGTTCTTAACACCTGGTTTTTACTAAAAGGAACCCCGGGCAAACAGGCAACTAAATCCACGGTACGGGGCTTCTACTTGTAAGTTGTCTTAAACACAAGGTTAAACTTTATTTATGTAGTAATACTTGAGAATTAGGTAGTATAAACTAGAGATATTGCCTCTTATTTTTTAGACTCTGGAAAACCCTTATTAATATTAAGAATATTCATTGGAAATTTAAACGGAACTCCGAAGTTAAAGGCTTATATAACTAAATGCCTCAAAATCTTTGTTCAATTTTCTACTACGATAAAAGTTCATAACACCGATTTGCTTATAGAAGTGCTTCCCGTTTTAGAAAAAGTAGGAGAACTGGCAATAAAAAAACTCCTAGAATTTCTTAACTTATTATGAATTACTTATTGTCAAAGAAATGAAAGATGGAGTATAAAGAACCAAAGGAATTTTCGGTACAAGGTAATGTAATTAAGAACTAGCAAGGAAAGCGCAGGTGTAGCTACAAAAAAGTAGAGAAAAAGGATCCTAGTAGTACGTTTACAGACTCCTTAAAAACTAAGACCTAAACCCACTTCCCAGCCGCTCCTTTATCCGAGAAAGACCCTTTTATAACAGACCCTTTTTGTTCAGTGCTCAGAATCTATTCTTACTTATTTGTTATTGATGACTCAGAACTTCGCAGCTGCCTATTTTTAGAAGCAAACTTTTTTTGGAAAATGCGTAATATTTAGCAGGTTGTTGTAGTAAAATTCTCGGGTATCTTATAAGTTAGCCAGGGTACTTCTTTTCCCAAGGGAATATAGATTCACTATATGGCTTTTACTGAAAAGGAAATAAGGGGTATTCGGGTTTCGGAAGGGTTAAAAAGGTATAATTGCCTGCCCAGTCACTTTTCTTTGTAACAGATTATCCTCGGAAGTCTTAATTCAGGAATAAATATGAGTTCCCCTCAAGGAAAACGTAGGAGGAAATATTCTTCAAAGAAGTTTAGGAATTAAGAGACAGCCCTGCATTTTTTCTTTAGGGGTCCTTCGTTACTGATAGGAATTACAACAAACGCAGTTGCACAACTGGAGCTTCTTTAACTCGGAAAAGTAGTCCAAAGACCCGCTGTACAGAGGTTAAACCCAAGAAATAGAAGAGGTCTCTAATTATAGTGTTATAGTGAGCAGAGACAAATCATGAATTTAGCCTATACCATCGCATCAAGACAAGTTAGTTTTAATTGAAATACATAATAAGAAATAAAAAGGGGTTTGGCTGTTGGGGCACTGACTTCTTATTAAGATAAACTCCTAACTTGACTGCTGCTAGCTTTGAGACCACTTTTGTAAGTAGAATTAGGTAACAACTTAAGAGGGCGCCAAATACTATACTAGACCTGCTATTGCCTAACATAGAAAGTAAGAACAAACCCAGATCAGGCAATTCAAAGAGTAAAGTTATTTAAGGCATTAAGGGAGTTCTGCCGCACCTAATTTTCTTTTTCCCATAACCCTAAGGGATTTTCTAGCCTTAGTAAAAGGATTCTGATTATAACAAGGGGCCTCACAGCAATGTCTTGTAGCGAGAGTTTGCCAAGGGGTATCCCTTTTTACTCTTTTCTTATGCATTTTCTGCTCGCTAGACTAAAATTAGCTTCTAGCCAAAACTGCCCCCCTACAGTATCTACATCTCGTTTCTATTTCTGGTATCAAAATCTTCTTAATAGGCACAGGTTTCTACAGAATATCTTGCTTTTCAAAATGACTTTACTAATCGTCTAACACAGAATAACAGATACCTAAACAAAGGTAAGTAAGGCTCTGTATAATAAAAGTAAGTCAAAATCGTAAGGATATAAGAAAGTTCCTAATGTATAAAATGAGTCTTAAATTGGAATACTCAAAAGAAATATAAGGTCTAGTTCAGGGACTCCCGCTTTAAAAGCAAGTAATTGATATAATTGAAGTCGACAGGCTCAGGGGCTTAGTTAAAGAAATAGGAGTTTGGAGTCATTTACAAATTAGTAGGCAGTCCTTTGTTTATAGTATAACAAGATAGAGGCAGTTTCTATCAAAAGGAGGAAAGCCGCCCTTGTGTTAGATGGGAGACACCCTATTATGTGATATGTACAATAATACAGAAGTCATTCTCTTACTATTAAAACCTTGTAGGGATGCTACTCCTGTTTAGTTCTTTCCATACTCAGATAATAGAACAATCAAGTTTTATTATAGGACAGAGTAGCTCCTAATTCTTTTACGATAGGTTTGAGTTTTATAGGCCCCTATAATTTAGTAGGAATTCTTCCGACTTGCCCGGATTGTACCTTATTCTTTGAATTTAAACCACAAAAAATCTTGGCTAGGAGGAGCCTCAATACTTGTATTTCCGGGGCGCTTGCTAAAAAAAGGGGCCCAAAGCTTTTTTTGTGAAATAAAAGTCTTCCCCTAAAGTGTAGGCAAAACTTGAGGAGTAAATAAGTAGTAGAATGGGGTGCCTTAGACCCGAAATTTAATGGCTGGGTAGCAAAACAACTTAAAGGTAGAGGGGGTCCCATGAGTGTAAGCGTATACGTATTAGATTTGATATAAAATAGAGCTTAAAACCCCGTTTTCACCGGGGCATCCGGGGTTTCTTTTGGTAATAAAATAGGTTTGTATATTCTTTTTTGCTAGTGCGTGGAATAAGCCCGCTATTTTCTCTTTAAGGGTAAGTGCCTTCTATCTTAATAATTTTATAAACTCTAAAAACCTGGGGAAGAGTTAACTATTAAATTGGAATAGCCCTCGCAGGATTTTAACTTAAGGAGTGTGTTATAAGTAATAAGTGGATACTTGGTGTACTTAGTTTTTTGATTTTTGGGTGTTGCAAAGCGAGGCCAGGGAGATTTCTGCATATAGTAATTAAGAGTCAACCAGAATAGATAATGAATTCTAAGACGGGTGATAAACTTCTTT
Source organism: Pelargonium tetragonum (assembly GCA_036897445.1). Lineage (NCBI taxonomy): Eukaryota > Viridiplantae > Streptophyta > Magnoliopsida > Geraniales > Geraniaceae > Pelargonium > Pelargonium tetragonum. The sequence continues at coordinate 29,549 of JAYMTL010000040.1, forward strand.
TCATAAAGCAGCAAAAACCCTTATAGAGAAAAGGCGCTTTTGCTTATAGGGCAAACACAAGTGTTCCTTAGTGCACAATTATAGAAGTAGATACAAAATAATAAGGGATACTACTACAAGATTACGTGTCTTCTCAATTCAAGAGTTAGATAAACTACGAGCAGCAGTCAGGTATATTCTTAATTTTTAACGGACACTCGATCTAGATGGGGTGCTGACAATAATACAAATATAAAAGAACTTCGTTACTGAAAATGAGAAAGGAGCCCTTTTTAGATTTGTGTGAAAGAAATGACTTCAAATTACTAAACTAAAAAGCCCTCATTAACCCGGCCTGGAAGTTTTATCAGTACTTTAGAGTTGCGGTACTTATAACTTATTTAGAACGTTTTAACAAGATCCTTTAGGCCCTACTCTTATGCTTTCTCTATTGAAAAGCATCTTAGCAACAAATTTTGCTCAATATCCAAGGCAAGCCTTAACTAGTAATAGACGGGCTGTTCGTTCCTATTCGGAGTAACGCACTATAAAATAAAGACTTACATAGCTCTCCTTACAATTAGCCTAGGTCTTCTTAATAGGTATCTCAGGCCCGAGTCTACTTCTTAAGTTTGACTTACTGTATGCACTATTACTTTTGAGTGAATGGGGTTTACGAAGAGTGATAACAACGCTTAAGGGGGGTTCCTAGATTATGAGCGTCTCTAGCGACGGGCAAATACGAGCGGGTAGCTTACCTCCAAAAAGGACTTGTAGAAAAAGACTCTTACTAAATTGCATGCATTCTAGGATCTTTTTTTATATTACAGCCTTGGCAGCATGGTAGTCGCTTTTTTAGAAAGTATAAGGACATTTTTAGGTTTCTACAATTCTTTTTTCGAGCTTTAACCCTTAAAAATCTAAAGGGTGACCTGGTAAGTCCTCCTTGTGTTCTCTTTGAGTGTTAACAAAGCGCTTATGTAAAAAGTTTTTTTAATTCATGTTTAGTAAAAGTCTTTGTAAGAGCTCCGCAGCTAATGTCTTTATAAAGTCAAGACTTATGAAATTTTTTTGTTAGAATGTAGTCAATTATTACCCTCCTTTGGAATATACTATAAGGGTTAAAGATAAGAGGCAAGTCGAATTTACATGAAGAAGAGCAAGGTAACACTAGAGTATAGGAACCTCGTAAAAATACAGCAAAGTGCTTGACCTGCACTAGAATACCTTAGTCTTAAAAAGTTGGGGAGTTTTCTTGTACTCTTTAGAATTAGAATTTTAGAAGTTGCTGGGTCTCTTAGTTTAGTAATAGCAATGTAGGTGCCGCCTAAATATTTGCATTGGAGTATTCTATATTTAGTAAAGCAGTCTTACGTTTAAAGTTTCTCGAAGTTTAGGAGCAACCCGCGCTTTTGGGTAATTGCAGAGTTATTCTTTAGATCAGGTGTATACTTGAGACTTAGATGGGATATAAAGATAGCAAGTATCATCCTTTTTTTAAGCCCTTCCGCTGTCAGTAGAGCTTTTTCGGCTCTTAAAAGTTAACTAAGTACAGAAGGTTAAAACTAAAGGTTTCGTTCCCGATTTTAAACTAAAGAAAATGAAAATAGGGAAATCCGAAAGTATTAAGCGACAGCTTCTGAAATCTCTAAAAATAGATAAGAGTAAGCAATAAGGGAAGCTCTTGTTAACTTGTCTAACCCAGATAGGAATCGTGAACTAGTAAATATAAATATGTATAGGGATGGTAACAAGGAGCACTTTCTTTTCCAGGGCTTTTGAAGTTTTTATAGCGGAATCCCTACTTTCTTTGTCATATTTTTTTATTAATGCAGAACCAAAAAAGCATTCTTATAAGCTCTTTTACTCCTCGAGTCTCGAGATGCCACAGCACAGGGATTCACTTGTTGTTAAGCTCCATCTTTTGTTAGTTTCCCTTTAAGAATTCCCAGTAATATTTATTCTATAGAAAAAAAACCACTCAAATAGGAAAGATAGAGAGTCCTCGCGAGTTCTGGTTACTTGCGTAAATACTGCATTCACTTAGATGCCAAGAAAGAAAATCGGATACTTTTTAATTAGACTTGTACTAGTTAACCACATAAGGAGCTGTCCTTAACTTGAAGGGTTTTCCCGAAAGCTCTTGTTGCCCTGTACTTTATGGCAGACCCGGTTGTAATTCTTTGGATTTCTACTTTTATGTTCTATGAGAATCTCTTTTAACCAGTATGCGTATCCTTTTTGATGTTTGATGTAGCTGCAGGATCTTCTCTATTTAAAGGTCCCTCTCTATGGAGCTAACACGCGGTATTATTCCTTTGTAACTTTTTTTACAATTGATCCCACCAAGCCTTAGTATGCTTTTTAGAGAAATTAGGGCCCTTTATTAAAATGAAAAGCTAACTTAGATTATAAACATATTGTTCTAAATATTTCGGGGATCCTTAATCTAAATTCTTCTTATTGGGTTAGGTCTAGAGGGGCTTGTTTACACCTACTAGAGATAGCCTTTTAGAGGTGTCTTTAAGAGCCCGGGGAGTTAACATCAAGAGCAGTTGCTGTTTATAAATATATAGTAAAGGAGAATACAAGATTTGGCAGATCAATATTTGCATATTCTCGAACTCTTGCTTAAAGTATGCCCGGTTTCTCGAAAAGTATGAATAGGCCGAACTAGAGCTAGGCGATAACCTTTTATTTTTGAGTAGGGCGGGTAAAACGAGGGTTTGGTTCTTAAAATTTTAATACTTAACTGGCTAAGCGATTTCTCTTGCCTGTAAAAACCCAATTCTACCCCAAAAGTAAAGAAAAATTGTACTTATTACTCAAAATTCCCGGGAACTTCCTTTTCAAGTATACCTAAAAAGAAAAAGGACTTGATTCTTTCTTTTTAGGAAACTTTTAGCCCTTGTTCTCTTAGTCTCGATAGCGCTTTACTTTTACTCATAGCTATACCTTTCTGGATACCTATAGCTTCGATTTCTTCTTCAAATTATACGGAGTAGGAAACCCCTACCCAGGGAACACAAAACTTACTCCGCTCTTTGTATTTTGTATAAAGTAAGGAAATCTTTAATATTTTAATCCTTGAAAAGTTTACGGAATCTTCTGATTACATAACGAACGCCGGTATAAAATAGGTAGATTTTTTTTTGAAATAGGTCGGTCTGGAGGAATTTGTACAACAAAATGATCCCGGAACTCCTATATCTTTTTTATAGACTCTCTTGTAAGTAATTCCTTTAGATCCAGTTGTTTAGTTAAGGAGCTCGTAGGTGCAGCCCGGGTAAATTAATAGAATTTGTCGTCAAGATATGAATTAAGAAGAAACCACTTTTTATTAAGGGGAAATACTCAGGACTCCCCCTCATTAAATTAAAGGTTAAGATTTTCCGAAAAAAGGGAGTTCAAAAAGTATCCGGTAAATAATGAGTCAGTCTCATGCTCTAAAAAGGACCCACCCACATTTTTTTACAGGAATGTGTGCTAGCACGACTTCCGTTAATTTTGAAAGTTGATTACTTTACTCAAAAACCCGAAGTCTAATAACCTCCTAGAAAGGAAGTTCTTTTATCCTAGATATTTCTCTATTTATACAGTACAACGAGAGTTTTTCCTATTTAGGTTAGTGCAGGGCTCTTTTCTATTCTTAGAAATTTCAGAAGCGGATATACCCTAAGCATAACAAGTATCTAAAAAAGTGCTTTTTGTTGGAGAGGGTTTCAACTCCTCAACTTGTTAGCCCGGAATTTCTTACTTTCTATAATAGGGCATAATCCGTCAATAAATGGGATTCCCTGGTAGACTTTTGTAAGCAGGTAGATTAAAAAAGACAGAAAAAGAAATTTCCTTTATAGCAAAAAGCACCCATGGGTAAATCGAAACTAAAAAAATACAGAGCAGTTTGGGGTCAACACTTCTCCTATATTTAAGATTTCCAATATTTGGTACTAAACTACTTTAGAGGGCCCATTTCCAAAGCTTGGCTTGCAAGATGGATGCATAGGGAGTCCTTTTTCGTATTCCGGTAACAGGCATTGGTGCTACTGCGTTCTGGTAAGGATTTCCACACGGGGCTATACCCCTAAATTTCAAACATAACAATTAGTATAAAAGGTCAAAACAGGATGCCGGGGTCTTATTTTAGTGAAACGCTTTTGATATAAGCTAGGCGAGAGCTAAATAAAAAAGAGAGTTCAACCGATACTTATTGACTTATTTGGACAAAAGGGAGCCTGCGAGGGAGAAACTCCATTCTCTTTGTTTAGTTGATATAGGTACCTCTTAAAAAAACTAAAGTAATAGAACCCTACAACCTCAGTAGGACTTTAATTTATTCTCATTTATAAAGCTTTATTTTATCTAGTTACAATATTGTATTGTAAATGTGTTCTGAAATAGGAAACTCTTTTATTAATTATAAAGCCTTTTATGAAGCCTATATATATTGAAAGTGAAAAGTACTTTATTTAAGCAAGTACTCTAAATACAAAAACCTTGAAAATGAATGCACATTGATACAAGGGAGAAGGTTTTCAATGAGAATAGATACAGAGTTCTATAGTAAAAAGACTAAGAATTGAAAAGTGAAATGATTTTTTATAGGATTTAAAACCTTATTTACCGGATTTTCCAACCCTTTAACTTAGGTCCAGAGTCCTAAAAAACCTCTACTAGTAAAAGACTTTTGTAAAAGGTAAAAAGAATAGTAAAGGCTATATTAAACCTAGTTATACGGAAATTTTAGTAGCTTATGAAAAGGGATAAAGGATTTCCCTAAATCTAGTGAGTACTTCCAAAGTTCGTGTTTTATTGAAATTGAGGCATTCCTTTGAAAAGTATATACTTTTTAAGGTAGTACGTAACAAGATAGACACTGCAGCATATCGAAGATAAGAGGTAGGTGTAGGTTAATAACTTACTTTAACTAAACGCTGTTTTACAAAAACAAGGTTTTTCTATTTTTAAGTTAAGGATTCCTTTCTTCTCTTCAATTACTTCTACTAAGACAACTTCTTTCAAATTACCTTTATTTATACTACAAAAATCCCGCGACAATATTCTGTAATTCCTGAAGTCAAGCTAAATGTCTCGAAGATTGGATTTTTACGTAATTGTTAAAGAGCTACTTGCTCTAAATCTTGCCGCCAAGAGGTAAAGGAGATCCGGGTTAAGAGAGATCCTATCTAGGATCTTTTCTAGGAGATATGCTAAGTATAACTTATTTAAAATTAATAAAAAAGTCTTTTTAATTTTAAAAGCGCGTTTTCTAATTTTTAGGCAATAGAATCCCTTTATCTTATTATTATATAGAATAGAATGTAACATAGTACTAGACTTTTCCTTAAAAAATCAAAGTGCTCCTTTCTTTTGTTCAATCGAAATTGTAACCTTATATTTATATTAGGATGCGTTGGTTCAAATCGTACTATTACTATACTACTCGAAATTTAAGACTTCAGTTTTATAGAGATCCAAAGAGCTTCTTGGGACAACACTAGACAAAATGAAGTAAAATGTAAGGAAGGATTTTTTGGGAACCTTAATTTTATAGGCCCTATCTCTCTTATACTGAAACACAAAATTCTAGAGACAAGTATTTCTAGTGAGCTTGGGAGAGAACTTAAATTGAAATTTATGCTACTTTTTTATCCCTTCGTCTATTCAATGCGCTGGTGTAATAATTTCTAAAAAATACGGAGAAAAAGGAACAAGTTTCCGAATAAAAAAGAAGGGTTCAAATTAACAAGGGTTAACCACAATCTTATATCAGAACAAGTTTACTTCTCTGCAGCATACTCTTTGATATCCCTATTTTTACACCTAGTTTTCCATTCTTCATAAGTAAGTGTTGAACACCCTAAAAAATCCGGCATACTATATAAAAAGAAATAGGACAAGGTCAGGCAGCACACTCAATCCGTTGTATTGCCCTTCGCTATTTTGAGAAAAGTGAAATCTTGAAAGGAAAGGGCTAAACGCCTCATCAAAAGGGATCTATTTACCTCAAGGTTTTTCATATATCTTAGTAAGTCTTGCAATTAGAAACGGAATCTTTGAGAGTTCGTACTTTTAAGGGAATTCAAATTAAAAATGAAAGGTTGAACTGCGATAGTTTTGACTTTATTCAATACTAATTTCGCGTAAGTATAACACAAGACTTCAACCCTTTTAGAGAATCCAGTTCTTAGAGCCTCAGAAAGGACCTGTGTTTTACTTTTCTTTATTACGACTCGTAAATTTTTCGTAGATGCGGATAAACCTATTATAATTTAGAATCTCCATACCCTGGTTTGCCTTTTTTGTTTCATTGAATTTTTGCATATATACTATAGTAGTACCCTCTTTATACCCCAACTCTAACACAGCTCAATGCAGCCCACTTATTATACTTATTATACAGTTCCTTCTTTAATTAATATAAATTATGCCAAAGTAAAAGGAGGGTAATATGTTCGAAAATTCACAAAATATAAAAGTTTCGAGCTTTGGTATTCTGACTATAAAGAAGCAGCCATCCTTATCTATACGCGATTTAAGGGGCTTCCAATTAAGGTTTTGCGATTATCTTTACTACCTTAGTATATAAATATAGTAAGGGAAGGTTGACAGTTTCTCTGGTATGTATATAATAGAACCGTTTTGTTCATAGAGTCTTTAGGAACCCCTCGAGCTACTCATATATGAGCTCTCCCTCTAATTCATTTCACGAGGATACTCATGTAAGAGCAGATAAAATACTAAGAATATTTTGAAAATAAGATAGGAGAAAAACTGACTTTTAACTAGCTACCGGTACCTTTTTAAAATACCCAAATAATAAATACATTTATGAAACATGAAGTTCTACTAAGGGATATAAAACTCTTTCATACTATGAAAGAAAGAGGTGCCGTAGTGATTCTTATATTATATTGGCTGACTCCTGTCACATATTCTATTCAACAAGCGAGCGAGGGGCCTACGAAAGGGAAAGCCGCGCCTTTTAAGTCTAATCCCTTAAAGTATTCCATCTTTATTTGTTTTATCAGATATAGTTCATAACGAAGTTTCAAAACCTGTATGTTCTGAAGGTATATTTAGGTACCCATCCTAAATTACCTAATGGATTCTCCTTTCGGATTTCTGAGGTTCAAGGGTGCTGTTTTGTCAAATATCATTCGTTAAAATAGAGAAACTTTACCTATTGACCTAATTGTATGAGATTTCCTAGTCAGTCCTCTTAGGGTCTGGACCTCTTAAGTTTTTTTAGGAGTTATACCTTATAAAAAACCCCTCAGGGTCAACAGTAATTACTAAAAGTTATTTCCTTAGCAGAAACTTTAGTTGTATATTTCTTTTTTTATATAGAGCTACCAGAGTGTCTTAAAAAAATAGCATAACCCCTGCTAGATTTGAACTTTCGAAGTGGTCGGTTTTGGGCAGCCCTTAATCTTAATTATAATTAAGTTTTTTTAATGCTCTACCAATCCTAAAATAGAAGAAAAACGAAGATATAGTCTTGTATAGAAACTTTTATACTGCTTTAATTCTGGTTAGGGTTTCTGCTCGTAGCTTTATAAACGGGGCTTCTATACCCCTGGTAGCCTGTACTTTTATTGTCTTATAGTACTATCTATTCATAATAGTTAGTAGTATAGGCGAAGGAAGACTTTCTTTAGAAACAGATACTGATCAAGATCTTTCATTCAATTTTAAGGTCTTCGGGGGCAGTTAAGTCAAGGTTATACTTATGGAATTTCAATACTTTCAAGTTACAGTAAGATACAATAAAGGGTTGTTACTTGTTTCTGTCGGATCTTTTATCATTCTACCTTAACTAATAGAGTACCCTCTGCGAAAGGCTTATGTTTATCCATATGCGTTATCCCCGTTACGTTATACTGGAAATAACTGCCGTTTATTACATTAACAAAAATTCTGGGTTCTAGATTATTTAATGAATCTATACCTTTAAAATAAGAGTTAATACCATTCCTTTAACTTCGTTACCTTGTGCTATCCAAACCTCGCGAAGGGAAATAGACTCTAAACGGATACTAATATGGGTCTTCCTTATTATAAAAATGATAAAAAGAGCATTCCTTACAATGTAGGATATAAAAACTAAGAGTTTAAAGAAAAAACAGCTTATAAAAAGCCCAAAAATCAAAGCGAGATCTCTCGTGAACAATAAAAAGGGATCATTCTTAGTTAGGCATTTCATTAATCTTTAAAATGCTTTGGATTCTAGGGTTTTGAACATTTACAGTATAATTTGAGGTTTATCGTATAAGCTAAGCACCTCCCCTTTAGGGGTATAGAAGCATTTTCCGTGAATTCTTTTTAGAGTTCCTACTTAATTGATATAGAAAACCTTTGCAAAAAACAATTAGTAAGAATTAAAAACTTCTATTTTATAAGCTTCTCCCTCGGGTATTTGCTATGAGAGACCTCTAACTCCCGGACTAATTAGCTAGATCCAGTGAAAATCTTTTTAATGCAAAAGAAGAGAGTAAACTCCAGTTTAAGACAGGAATATAAAGGCACCTTAGCTTCTTTTCTCGAGAAAATTTCTGAAACAATTCAATAAACCCTCTTTTTCTAGAATCCCTTTTTCGTGGAATATCTTACAACAAAGCACTCCAGTTTCAGTAATAGATTTTTTGGAACACTTAATACGCTTATGAGAACAAGAGTTTTTATAATTATAAGTTATGTAGTTATACTAACTTTTTGGTCTATAGTTTTTTCTGACAGCTCACGAAGCCCTTTCTAAGTTTAATCAACAGCAAGTTGCCTTTTTTAATTTATCGATCTAATATAGAAATTTTCCAGGCTGAAGTAAACTTTATCTTGATATCAACGACGTGCCCTGTTGTTAGGCAAAGACTAAAAAATATTGACTCTATAATGCTTTCAATGGCTCTTATTTGACTCATTTATATTATTAAAAAAGACTTTTTCTTTTTTGGTTAAACCACACCGAAAAGCCCCGCCCTTCTGTATACCTAATAGATTCAGGAACCGCTCTTGCAAAGAAAATCAAATCTCAGGACCTTGAAGAATTTATTAGAGAGGTAGCATTTTTATATTCGTCGAAAATGGACCCTTTTCTACCGTTTTTGGCGCAGCAACTCAAATTAAACTAATACAGTTTTGTAACTTTTGTTAATAGTTAATTTGTTAGGATTGTCAAGCCCAGATTTTTTTGAAAAACCTCCTTATTAAAGCTCTAGTATAAAAAGAATTTCGATTATCGCATATATATCTATCTATATTTCCTGTAAGAATACAAGATACAAAAAGCTCTAATTTCTGGTGGTATTAATTAAATAATAGGTATAGTATTTGACTTTTTTTAAGAAACTCTTTATAAGTCTGGGATTCTGCTACCCGGGTTTTTTTGCGACTAGGTATTTTTAGGTCTTAGTGAAATGAGCTCATACGAGCCGAAGTCGTTTAGGCGGTTTGCAAAGAAAATCGAGGCATTTACCCAGTCCAAATTTCCAGTAGCTCTTGCTTTTCTCTTGTAGTAGAGTCGTGGGGAAGAATAAACAAGGTGCTTTTACTATGTTACTATGTCGGAATTTCCTTAAAAATTTTTATAGATTCTGGAGGTTCTCAATCTGTTTGGCAATTATACAAAAAAAAGTTAAGTATATGCTATGTATGCGTAAAGGATGCTTTATATCTTTAGATTCAAAATCCGGTGAAAAGAATTTTAGGAGTGTGCAAGTTAAATAGAAATTAATGTAGGAGCCTACTATAAGATGCTATTAATCAGAAAAAAGCCTTCTTATAAGAGTGCTGGCCATATGCTTGTTAAAATACAGGAATTTAGCCCTGCTTCTTTGTCTAGTTATTTAGCGCTTATCTTATTTTGATTAAGGCAAAGCAATATCCTTAGATTACAGAAATGAAAAAAATGAGTAATAGTAGTATTAAAAATTTATGCTAAGCATATTACCATATATTTAACTTTCTATTACAAATTATTATATAACTTAGAAGTTTTTCGAGATCCCCCTGTTTCTAGTGCTAGTTAGGAATTTGTCTTTAATAATAAATAGGACTGGGAGTTTAAAGAAGCTTTATCTTTCTCAAAAAGAGTCGCCGAATTCCTTATAAAATAGTGAGAAAGCAAGCTTTATTTCCTATATAGTTTAAGGACTTTTTTATCCTAGTACAAGAGAGGGATCCAAAGGTAGTACTTGAGTCTTTGCTCCCTAGATAGACTTAATTCTAGTGTTATTAAAAGCAGCAGTGACCGCATTATCATCTGATGGGGCTTAGGGATTTAGTAGGTTATTGGAATGTTAACAAGTAACATAAGATAAGTCGTTTTAAGCGATTCTGGGCTTTTTAAAGGGGGCCCTTCCTACCTAGTTTTAACTTATTAAACCTCTAAGGAAGTCTTACTTAAAAATTCAAAGCAGCAATCGGCTTAGCTTCTGCAAGCTAGGAAAATTCGAGCTTTTCAAGGGCGGTCTTCTCTAAAGCCTGGAAACACCTTATAGGAATGCTCGATAATAGAAATAGATTGACTATTTGGTAAGTACCTATTAAAGTTTTAGCTAGGCTTATATCCCTTTCCGGTGTCCTACTACTTTATGGACTCAGGTAATTATCTATACTATGTAAAACTCGTTTTGGGCAATGAGTATAAGACTAAACTGGCAGAAGTTTATGGCCAAGGGGGTCCTTAATCTACTAAATATAAGGTAAATCCAAACCCAAGTAAAGCGTTCAAGCCTCAGAATTCCCCTAGAATTCATTTGCACGGAATACCCCCTAATTTTATTTGAGATAAGCACGGAGCTCCTTTTCAATATATTTAAGAATCCCCCTTCATTTTTCTTTTATATCCCTCTAGATCCGGAACTGAGAAAGCTGAAGAAAGAACTTCTATAGAATTACTAGGACTCTAGCAGAAGACCTTTTACTGTACTTAGATACCTATCTTCTTTCCTCGGAAACCAAAAATTCAGGAACACGAGAACCTTACTAGTTTCGAGTAAAAAAGTGAGTCCCCTGTCAGAAATCAGATTACTTATTTATTATAAGAAACGCTTATGACAGGGATATCACTTCTGTTTTTGTTCTAGACTTTGTCTTAATCTTATTTATTCCCGGGGGGATTCCAGTGCCTTAAAATCCCCCGGACTTCTTTAGACTTTAGATCTGATCTTTTCCTTTTTTCTGAGTTGAGATGGAAGGGGCATAAAAGCAGGTCCTTACTCTCTCTTTATTTTCTTTCTATCCCTTAATTCCCTGCGCCAAATTCTTTTTATAGTTAATCAAAATAAAAAACTGCCTTAGTTTAGCTATACAAGAGTCTAATTCTAGAGGAGCTGACCTCTTAAGTTTTAAGTTAAGAGGATCCCCGTTGTTAAATTTTGACTATCTTAAAATATACTTAGCAGTATGGTTTGACTGCCTAATTAGAGATAATACACAAGGGGTTTTAAGGTTTAGTAAAGAGGCCTTTACTTATAAAAAAGGATAGAGTTCGAAATTCTTGTTCGTAATAGAGAGTAGCTCTATTGAGGCACACAAGAAGCCCAAAAGGGATTTACTCAAGAGGGATACGCAAAGACTCAAGATAAAGTTAATATTAAATAAGCACTAGTATAAAGATTAGGCAATAGGAAACAAAATCAAGTACAAATTCTTATTTTCTGAAGTTAGTTATATACATTTTAACATAGGAGCCTTTAGGTATTCCCAAGACTTTGTTTATCTAATTTAAGTGTATCAAATCCTAACTCGAAAAATAATGTAAACTTGCATTTGTAAGTTTAATAAAATTTTCCAGAAACAAAATTTAACCAAAAGGATTCCGTCCAAGTGCACAGAGTGCTCCCAAAATACTGAGCTATTAAAACCGGGTTTCCGAACATTCTGAGATCCCAAGAGAGGGAATTAAAACACTTTAAAGTCTACGCGCAGTACTTCAAAATACAATAGAACTGGAGTCAGAAGCGGAACCTTATTATATTTAGGAACTCAACACCCAGGCCTCCTCTAGAATTTAATATTATTGTAGTATTAAGAGCATAGTAAGCCAGACATTTCGATTCCTTTTGGGTGCCTAAAACTCTTAAAAACTAGAATAAAAGCTCCTTTTAATTTCAGCAATAAGCCCTCTTTCTTTATTCTTTATAAAGTAATGTATAGATATTCGGATTCTGAGTCCAAGCCTGTCGTAGCGAAAGTTTTCTTTGAATTTTACCCTTGTTTAGTGGTTCTGTGTTAATGAGCGATACCCTATACTGCAACAAGACTTTAGTTTAAACAAAAAGTTTAGGCTCTCGTTATACCTTGAAAAAGGAGCCCTTTTCTGGGGATTGCTTCTTTAGTGACCCTTAGTCAAAAAACTTACTAGTCTAAGTGAAACTTCGTATAAGCGATAGACTCACTCAGAGTGAAAGTTCAAAATTATAGAGATGTCTTAATAAGGCTTTATACTAACGAATTTGGATTGCATAAGTACTCGTTTGATTAGGTTTTGTTGAATATTCTTGTGCCGAGGGCATACTTTAGGGAAATCTAACATATGTTGTTTAACTCGTTAATTACAAAGACAACACAGGATTCCTTTGAAGGGCTCCCGGAAGGTTCTGTTTTTTACTTGTTTTTACCCCACACTCTCGCAAGCAATAATTTAAGTGATACTGAGCTTTCTTTAAGGCTTTCTTTAAGTTTAAGTGGAAATATCCCATAAGGAATAATAAACTCTTTTCTTTTGTGAATGCTCAGACAAATGTGTTCGATTCAAATTTTAAGGGCTAGTTCAAAGGCTTCCCTTCTATTATTGTTCAGCTTTTGAGTTGTTATATTAGGATCCCCCCTTTAATTCTTTAATTAGCCTTCCCTTGTTATTCCATAGTTACAAAATTTTTGTTTATTAGTATTTCAGAGACCCGGGCTTGAGACTTAAGGACTTGGAACAAACGATTTCATTTTATATAGTTAAAAACTTAAGTAATTTTAGAAAAGGTACCCAAAGTTTGTTAACTCGAATTATAAGGCATGAGAGCGCCCCAATAGCATTGGCTTTCATTTTTTAGATAAATGGGCAGAAGTGCTCCTTTTCTTGATACTTATAGATATACGTTAATAAATTGGACTCTGAATAGAGAATTGTATACCCTTTCAGAATTTATAGACATGGACTCCTCCTATCCTAAATTAAATAAGGGATTATTTACCCAAGACTTGTGAGGAAAATACAGCAGATAGGTAGAAAATAGCTAGCTACAGGCTGCAAGCAAGAGGGGGCTCATAAGAGAAAAACTCAGGGGGGGGTGTAGCTCTTAAGAAAGCCGTTAAGATTAAGACGGGAAAGGGAGTAGTAAGCAGTAGGGTAAAAATAGAAAGGTTTGGGAGTGTGAAAGAACTGAAGTTAAGGAATCTCAAGTTTATAAAAGTTATAAATAAAAGAATATAGAAAGCAAGTCTAGGCACTTATATAGAAACTGTTAAGTGTCTTGGTATTACATCTTAACTTTATGGGTAAATCTTAGCATACGCATACAAAGGAGATTAAAGAACTAGCTAAGGTTTCCTTGTTGTTAGTTAGTTTCTAAATAAGAGTTCTCAAGTTTTAATATTAGAGTTGGATCTAGGGAATTCAAAAGGGTAAAACTTTAGTTTGATTTAATCCTCGTTTATTGAAACTTTTTACTTCAAAAGTCTAATTTAGAATCTAGAAGATTTTTTTGGGAAAGAACGTAAAGTTTTTAAGAAGTAACCTTTTTATTAGTATTGGACTTCCTTACTTAGTCTTAGAAGCAGAAACCGAGTCTTTATTACCTAAATTTCCAAGTCCGAGAAACCCCTATTCACTTTTAACACCACCCTGCAATTCTATTAGAATTCAGACTTTGTTGGATTTTATCTATCTGAATATCTTCTTCGGGATAAACCCCTTATTTTTTATAATCTCTAGATTTAAGAACGCTGTAGATATCAGAAGGAGAAGACTCGCCTTTTTATCAGTGAAATTAGAATTATATAACGTTTGTACCCCCCCTAACATCAAGGTGCACTTCCCTTAAGGTAAAGAGTAAGGAACTACCCGGAAAAGATCTTAGAATTCATTATTTAACTCTTCGTATATCCAGGATAGAGGACTTTTTAGTTTAACTTCCCTAGGGAGTTAGCAGGGTTTTCTTGGTATTCGGCATTTGGTTAGGTAAAAGTACTTTGAGGGGAGGGAATCGTTACATTGAATTGCTCTTTATTTAATTTAGGTCTTTATTCCTACTTTTCTTCTAGAATGGAGATAATATGTAAAAAAAGTCTTTATTGGCATAGTAAGCCGTAGTGAAAAATATGAAAGGATACTAAGGTATTAATCTGGATACTGATATAAAAGGGAACCCCTCCCAACTACCTTAGTTGAACTTAGAAGACTTATTCGGAAGAGGAAGATATTGCTAATAGGGAATAACTTGCTAACAGAGACTTATAGGATGTTGTACTTGCCCCGAGAAGATCTAAATTCTATACTTGTACTTCTACAGGAAATGCGACTTGGTTGATTCTTGTAAATCGATATCCCTTTATCTTGGAAAAGGTTCCGCACTCCTATTAAGAAAACCTTTCAGTGCCTCCTCGTATCTTTATTTAAACTTGCTCGCTCAAGAAATTTTTAGTAGTTTTAATACCCTGGATAAATAAGGTATATAACAACTGCCGTAAAGGACTCAAGATCTTCTAAGTCTTTTCTATTTTATTGTATTACACAACCCCGAAATTCCTTATGCTAGTAATAGGAAAAAGATTCTAAGAAGGGTATCCCTAAACAGGAAAAAGTGTATTATAGAAGGCTTAGGTTTAACTCTTTTAGGAAACTCCATAGGGTGCCTTGCTTGACGGAATACAAAAGGACTTTCTAGTATTATAAAAATGAGTTCCTCTTTTAACTAAGAGTTGTAAGTAATGCAAATTTGAAATGAACTGGCAATAAGTAGATCTTGGTATACTGCTGACTATAACTATACTAAAGAATATTTTACACTCTAAATGGGGTTAATAAGGTATTCAGAGGTCCCTGGGGAATCATATAGAATAGAATTCCATTGTAGGACTAGACAGAAAATCTAATAGGTTGCTTTACTCTTAATTGGTTTGAGAAAAAAGAAATAAGAGTTTCCTAGAGGGTCTATTTAGTATTTGATTGTGTCTCATTTAGAAAGGGGTTCCCCGAATTTAAGTATTACCTCGGTATAAAGTTAGGCAGACAATCTTAGATTGGAAATAAATATGAGATCCCGAAGGCTGAGGAAAGAAAAGTTTAGGAGTAAAGTTCTATCGGCATATTACAGACAAGGACGTGATAAAGAAAAGCCATAACAGGTAAAAGTCATGCTCGATATAAAGAGTAAACAAGTGTAAATGCAGTATTCGTCTACAAAAGTCTTAGATCCTGCGTTTAGAATTTTTATAGTCTCTATAACCACGACCTTACATGGAGTGCTCTTTATTCAAGGAACCCCCTATTAGATCTATATTACCCGTTGTACTTGTAAGAGCTGGTAAAATAAAAGAAGCAAAATTACAAGTATCAAAAAATCCTTCTGATCTGAAAAGGACTTTTATATTAATTTCATTTTGACTTTTTGTATGGCAGGTAATAAGAAATCCAGTTTTTCTTTAGGTTAACAATTCTAAAATATTCTAAGAGTAAGAAAATACTTGGTCCCAAAACCAAACTAGTCCTAAGGAATTTCCCTGCTTTTATGCCCTCCCTATAACTATGCCCATTTTCTAAAACATTCTGAAAAGATACGGAATACCCCAGACATGCGATAAAAGAAAGCTCGGATATTAAATTTGACCTTTTCAAAAAATGCCAGCGGTTTCCTTATCTTTTATAAATTGTAAGAATCTCCTTAGAAGGCTTTTAAGGGTCATAGTTCAACCCAAGCAAAAAGGGGCTCGTGCGAGGGGCCGGTTCAAAAATTTCCTATAAAGCTAGGCTAGCTATACGTTCTTCAGGTATTTTTGGAATAGATTGTAAGGGCTTTATCTTACTCTGGAGTTCTCCGTTAATAAAATCCTTATTAGAAAAGCGGGTTGGGTATCTCCTGTAACCTAGAATTTTCTACTCTAAATAGGCGCGTTCATGGGGTCTTCGTACTTAATAGTTTCTGTTGTTGCCTCGGAGCTATGCTATATTTATTTCAACTTTGTGTCGTATATACGAAGTATTACAAGCAATTTCAAGCAATTTTATCTAAGGAACAATCAGTAGGGGTTCATTTTCCCTTTCTAACTGAGCAACCTACCTAATTAAGTCGAAATCTCTCCTGTAAAAAAGAATATCAATAGGTTTTAGAGGACCCTTAAACGATCAATCAGTAAATTTAGAGCTATACTTTGCTTAAAGAAGTCCCCGAGAAAACTACTTTATTTTATGTCAAGGGATTTGCTTTTGGTCTCCGACACTAAGTTCTTACTCTTAGATACAGGTCCTACTCTTGCAGCCTGTAGCTTTCATCTTATTCTAGTTATATTAGACTCTTCTTTGTATTAGTTATTATTTAGATATGAATAAGAGTTAGTATTGCTTTGTTAAGGATAAGAGCCTCTTTCATTTGTTGACCTTTTTTTACGGAAAACCCGGAATAATGCTGCAAAACATCATTCTAATTTGTAAAAGTTCTTCCTTAAAATACCCACACCAATTTTTAGTAACTCTTCTAATCAGTAGCTCAAAAGCCCCTATTTCCTTATATATATTTTTTTAGTGTAAATGTAAGAAGAAGAGTCTTTTCCTTGTTAGTTTTCTGAGGGAGAGTATAAAATATCTTTAAACGAACGAAAAAGGCTTCCCGAAAAAGTAGGGGACTGGATACACCCACTTGCGTTTTATGGCACGCAAATAGCCTTACAATTTGTTTTGGTATTGCTGTAATCGATGGAGTAAGAGTTTTAGTATTAAGAAAGGCGAAACAAGAAAAAATGAAATGTAGGGAGTCTCCTTTTTGCCTTGCTTACTTAACTTCGATTCGTAAAGGTTACCCGGGAGAGAGTTCTACTAGTATTATATTACATCTCAAAAAATTAGCCAGGGTTTTGTTTAACCTAATATCCAAAAGAGAAACTAAAAAATTTTTGGGAAGTCAAACCCCTTTTTCGGGATTACACCTTATATTTATTAGGCACTAAAGGTTTTTCAAGACTCTTACTCGTGATAAAGAGGTGTTAACGACTTTTAGTAAAGGAGAAAAATCAAAAAACTGGGGGCTCCTCTTAATAAGCTCAGGCAGGTAAGTAATAAAGCTTAATAAAGGGCCCCATAATTAAGTTGTAAGTAAAAGAAATTCAAGTTCCGACAAGGTACTACTCCCAAGACCCTATATTATTTAACTGAGATTTTTAAAAACCCATCTTGTTAGCGCTTGGGGTTCAAAAGAAACTAACTCTAGAAGATGTAGTACCAGCGCATTAAAGTGCAATTTACTCCTTTATTCCATATTATGTAATGAGAGTTTATTATAACAATCTGGAACATTCGATTAAAATCTTATAAAGGATACCTATATAGCACACCACTTATATTTATATCCAGTTTAAAAAGTTTATGAAAAGCGCCTGCTGAGAGAAGTTTGAGCCACGAAAAAGAGCTATAGAAAGATAAGTGATAGGATGCTGTGCTGAAGATAAAAAGCAAGACACCGGCTTATTAGGGACAGATACTAGGGTTAACAGACTTGCCTAAGTAGGGGTGACTTTAGTATGTAAAGGGTTTCCATTTTAGGAGGGTCTTTCTAGTAGTTTAGTAGTCCCTTAGGATAACAGTTCTATATCTTTTTAAGTACAACTATCCAAAGTTTTGAATTTATGACCCGAAATAACGGGTTATTGATAAAGGCATCTGGGGTAAATAGGAGGAGGGACCCTAGAAGGAAGTAGGCTTTTGTACTTGCGATCCTCTGTTTTCGGTTTCAGATAATAAAGATTCTTGGGAACAGGTATCAAATCAAGTTTCCGGGTTTAGACTTTAAAGGAAATCTGGGTTCTGTAACTATACTAGGAATCCGGTCAGCTTTCACTACAAAATCAGGGTAAATTGAATTTGTCTTTTATGTACCCAACTCCCTGTCAGTTATTAAGAAGAGCTATAAAAGGAAACAAGTCTAAGGAATTTTAGAAACAGGGAAGCTTAAAAAAAAAAAGAAAATAGAGGGTTACTAAACCTAGGAAAACAGGCGCTGAAAGCCTAAAACAAAGGGGAAACTTGTGAGGTACCCTAACCTGTGTTTTAATGCATATAAATTATCTTGCAGCATTGTTATAGTTGTAATAAATATAGTTTTGTGGCCCTTTAAGTTCTTTATTGAAATTTGTTAAGGATTTCCGGTTAAGAGGTTTTAAAAAGAAGTGTTGGTTATTAAGGTACCTAGATTCTATCCTATTTTATATTAACCTGCCTCCGGTACACCGGGGTCGATAAGAGTAGTATATGATAAATCTTTCTAAAAGCCCCGCAAGAATTACAAAAGCAAAAGAGGAATATGTCTTAGTTAGTAAGAAATTCGCAAGGTATTATGCAAGGGGTTAATTCCTTATGTTGTTAAGTGCTTCCCTGTAGCCAATTGGGCAATGAAAAACCGAGTGAAAGCTAAACTAAATAGGGTTTTTTTATAAACTCTCATTTTTCTAGGTCTGTAATACAGCCTTAACGACCGGTAACTCCTTAGGAAAGTCCAAGTACAGGTAAGTTAAGGGATAAAAAAGGGATTTTACTGATACAAAGGGGCAACTCTTTGTAGTAGAAAACTTTCCACGTTGGTACTAAGGTATAGCAGGGTTTGATCATTATATTCAAAATTGAAGAAAGTCAGCAGAATATGAACGAGTATTCATTTATATAGTTTTTATTATCTGATACTTTTCGCATTCTTTTTAAGAAGAAACTTAGATCAGAATAAAGATACCCTTTAACATCTCGATATATCCTATAAAATTTCTAATAGAGGGACTCAAGTAAAATCTAGTTATCAAGGTTAGTTAAACGAGATTAAGCTCTTACCGGGGTCTACCCAAGTGTCATTTTAGGGGTTATTTAATTTAAATTTGACTTCTAAAAATAGGAAGAAATAATATAGCGAAATTCTTAACGCAACGAATATCGATTCAGTCTTTTCTTGACACGCAGGTATTTTCCCTTTGTTTATTCAATCAACAGAGATACCTAAGAAATTTTTGCTACTCGACACAAAAGGTTTAACAAGGAACCTGTATTTCTAAAATATTAAAATAAGTCTAAAACTAGGAGGGTTCTTGAAGAATTAAATTAAGAGTAACCCCACGCTTTATTATAGTTACCTTATTAGACCGCAAAGAGCACATCAAAAAGAAGTTCATTTCAATCTTGATATTTAATAGTACATTTGTTTACGCCGGGAGTCTCTGAACATTTATTGCCCTTGAATTCTATATGAAAGCTTTTAGCTACCCTTTGAAAAGAAAGAGCTTAGATAGAAAATCCTTAAGCCGAACGAGTCTTAGGGTGCTGCACGGGAAACTTTATATATATAGGATTCAAATCTAATCGACGAATGCAAAAAGAAGCCTCTAGTAACCAAGTAAGATTAAAGTACGAATTATAAATTTTATTTGACTTTTCTAGCAACAGCTTTTGCAAGAATGTTACGATAGAAAAAAGGATACCTAAGAAGCTCCGCCCAGGAAAAGCGAGAGAACTCTGAAGATGAAAATTTAGCGTATCCTCCTAATAAAGGAACAATATGCACTACTAAGAAGACTTTTTTTCTGAGACTAGCTTGCTTGTAGGATTCCTAGGATTATAATTATAGCAAAGATATTGAGCTCCCCTTTACCTTTAATAGACATAGTCATTCCTAACTCAGAAATTGAAAATCAACTAACTGTACTATCTTTCTAGGCCTTGCACTTTCCTTTAAAACTGGATCAGAAAGATAAGGAAACTGCCTATACTTTAATTCGAAATAGGAAACCTGGAAACTTGGGAAAAACCCTTGCCTTTATTATAGAAATCTCAGCCATTTTTTTAAAAGCAATTCTCGATAAATTATACAAATAGGAGCCCTCTTAGGTTTTTAGTTTTATTCAGCAAGAATTTATATAGGCATTAAGCAGAACCTTACTTGTGCATATTAAAAAGAGCAAAACCGAGACTTTTAACGATGAGATTGATGAAAACTACTCAAAGTTGAACTTACAAATAAGATGGGAAGGGTTTGTAATTAGGTTTCTTTCTTTTAAAACCCTACTTTACTTCTGATATAAATCTAGGTAATCCTGGGCGTTTGAAGTTAGGAATTACTTAATAAAAAATTTTTGGGACTTAATAGCAAACAGAAGCAAGCGCTAAGCCCAAGACATACACGAGAAAGTAAGAGCATGGCTAAGGTATTTTAGTGTTTACCCGAAAACTAATAGTATATAAGAAATTACAAATACCCGTATAGTAGGACTTCCTGCAGGTTATAGGGGAGCCTTCCTTTAGTATCCTAGAAATTACATTAACAGGAATATAAAATATTAAAGCGAACCCATATCCAATTCAGTAATTTTAAGAAATAGAAAGTGAAGCAGCCTTAAAACGAGCTTACAAAAAGTTCTCAAAAAAGAGTAAACTTCGCTAGATTTACAAAGTCCAGTACTAAAGTTAATTTGCCTATATTAGCTTTTTAGTTTTTAGTGTAGATAGTTGATTTTTTACATTTACTGCGGAATTAGTAGAGATACAAGGGGAGACTTTTTTTCTAGAAGTGCCTTTTTGATCTTGTAGATTGTAATGTGCTGTAGTTAACTAAAATTGACTATAAAATGCTTCCTAGTTTTTCTTTTTTGGGATTCTGCAGCATAATTAATTACTTCCGTAAATCTTATAGGGACTATGAATACGTAGGTAGTAAAACCGAAGAAAGTGTACAGAAAAGCTTTTTTGTTTACTTGGGGATTCTCTGAGAGGGAAGACTCGGGTTTTATGGGCAAGGTCCATTTATACTTCACTTCGGCGGTATAAGCAGCGGTTTCTCTTATAGGGAGCTTAAAACAGAACCCTTTCTCCTTTTTATTGACTTACTATCCCAAACCTCAGTATAAAATAAGGTGCCGATTTCGAGTATGCGGCGGAGATCCGTTTACCATACTGCGTGTTCTGACATAAAGAATTTGGGGTCTTTCGTAGCGGCTTTTGCGCGGTTATCCTAAAGGAAGCCTTATAAAACTCTACGATATGAGTTTGGTTTTTGATGAAAATATAGTAAGGGTAACTCTGGTGTGTGAAGGGTAATTAGTTGTGAAACTCTAGAGAAACAAAATTTCGGTGCCTCACCTGTATCGGGTATTCCTATAGGCGGGCCTAAAAGGATTTTTTTATTTAATATTATTAAAGTAAATAGCAAAAGCTTGATTAGTTCAGTAAGGAGCTCGATTACTTATACTTATATGGGTATCTCCTAAAAGAAACTCTTTTAACAGGATCTACTACTCTATAAAATGGGGGAGACTAGATTCCTCGAACTTTATGAAACTAAACCCAACGGAAATCGAGCCCCTCTTTTTTAGGCAAGTCTCTGTATTTAGATAAAGTACCAGCCTCTTGTGTAGTTAGTTATAGAATCACTAATCAAAGAATCACAATTATAGTATAGCCAGTTTTCCCAAGAGATATTGTAATATAAATCTAACTGCTTAATCCCCCTAAAAATCAAAGTATTAACACAAGGATTTTTACAGGGTCCTGGTACTAACGAGAATTTCTTTTAAAATAGGGATTAAATTCATAGGCTAGCTGGCTCAAAGAAACCATTGCTTCGTAAAAATGCTTGAGAATACCCCTTTATTAAAAGGAGCTTTTTTCGGCAAAATAGTTTACTTGGCTATCCCTTAACTCGGGTCAAAAACTACACTCAGGTACAGAAACTGGGACTCTCAGGCTTTTGTATTTTAGGAAATAATGTATTCCTGGATACCGCCAAAGCCTTATCAAGTAAAAGCGCGGTAATTTTACAAAAAGAAAAGATAGTAAATAAACTTCACTAGGTATTCCAGATATGGCAAATCTTTACTTTGCTTATCTTCATCTATAAAGAGTGCTTCAAGCTTTCGAATAAGTAATCTTGAGGGCTCGCTCTGGGTTTCAATTAGAAAGACAGACAAAGTTTTAGGGTGCGCACAGGTTCAAAAGGTCTTGTATAGGCAATTTAGATCTAGAGCCCCTTGGCTTAATTCGATTATCCTTAGGTTTTCAGTAAACTAAGTGCCTTTTTTTACTTATAGGAATTTCTGTATTTAATCTACTTAGGCTGCAAAAGGCTTTCTCGAAAAAAAGTTTTTATAGCAAGGCTTTAACGATATCCGCTGTACTGGGGAAAAGAAAAGAGTTAGTCTTTTATATTTATAGTAATTTTTAGCTTATCCTTGTTTTTATCGGTGAAAAATCTTTTTGTTGTAAGGCATTTTTAGCTCTTTCTTCATTTAGAATACTCTAGTTTTTGCGGGTTCCTTAAAAGGAATTAATGAAGGCAGGGTTAGTACTCAGGTCAAGTGGCATACATGGGTAATTAATCGCACAAAAAAGAAGATCCGTCTAGCTACTTTGTTATGTCAATTTAGAGAACAGGAATCCCCACCCGAAATTATACAAGGAATTCTACTTCTCCTTCAGAGAGCCCTCGGGAAAGGCTCTTGCTAAACAAAATCTAGTTGAAATTCAGAGTATCAAAACTGCCCTAGCCTCGATCCGAGTTATAACTTATATCGAAGAATGTTAGGCGCATAGGTTTCCTTAAGAAGTTTATTATCCCTAGGAATTGAGTTCTCTTCTGATAAACCCCTGAAATTAGGTATTGGGTAATAAAAGCTCTAGCGAAAAGGGACCCCGAGTGTAATACGCGTAGAGTAGAGTTTTCTGAAAAGTTACTAAACTCTTATACTTTGGCAGCTTTGCCGGGATTTACTAAGGATTAGTTTTAAGGAGCTCTTTACAAACCGATTAAAGCCATTTCTAAAGCAAGGGTTACCCGTTTAAAATGAAGTGCGGTCGAGGTTCAATAATAAAGTCAAACAAGTTTGCCTCTTAGCAAAACAGGATTTTTAAACCAACCATATTTTTCGTATACTTAGGTGACTCCCTTTATGTATAGGGTACTCTTTATACCGAATTTCTTAGACTTTAGACTTATATTTGCTTTAGGGCTCGTCCTTCCTACCCCTTTTTAGGACTGTCCTAAGAAAGACTCTTTGTACAGGGAAAACCCTGTATGCCTACACCCCCTATTTCAAGCACTTGGGTCTCCTACTATGGGATAATTCAAACCTAAATATACCCAAATTATCCTGAATCTTACTTTGCATGATACGCTTAGATAGAAACTCCTTTTTAGTTCTAAGTGTATCCTACTTATTTGTAGAAATTACCGAGGCTTAGGACCTTACTTGTAGTATTTCGTCCAATCTACATTTACAGAACTTTGTATAGGGTAGTAAGTAAAAAGTGTAAACCAGGATACTGACAAGTAATGAAATTACAAAAAATCTCCCTTAATAAAAAGAATATCCCCCATTTCCTTTTGAAATCTTAAACTTTCTGTGAATTTTAGCGTGCCTTATTGTATAAATAGTTAGGAGTTTCTCTGACAAGAGAGTTGCCTTATAGCTTTCACTTTAAGCCGGGATTTGTCTTATTCTATTTTTATGCACTAATACCTTCTAAGGAAATTTGTTGTTTCACTAACAAGATTCCTTTTTTATGTTTTTCATTCCAATTTATAGAATATCTGCTTGAACAGCCTATACATCCGACTTAACTAGACCCTATACTGCGGTAACTGACCCGCCTTGGAGAGAGGAGCAAAAAAAGGACTTCAAATGAATCAAAATGGAGAATAGAACTCCAATGAAAAAGCCCTTCTTTAAATCTTTAAAAAGACAGGGACTCTTTATACTATAAATACTATAACAAGAATGCGTTATTATTCCAGACGGTATATTACCTTAAAATCCAACGAAGATACAAAAAATTTTATACCCATGATTTTGAGCCCTCTTTCATCTCTATTTCACCTACCACGAGACGCTGATAAGAGGTTGACTTCTTTTGCTCTTTGACTTTGCTTGTTATCCGAAAAAGCCCCCTTCAATTACAAGGAGTTATATATCTATAAAAAGACGATGTAACCCCGCGGGAAAACCCTTAGGGAATTCTGCACACAACTTGTTTGTAGAGGTCCGCGTTAGAACCCCCTAGAGATTTCCTAGGCAAGCAAGCTGCTATTAGGGAATGTGTAACTAATACACGGCACCCTTTCGCCTAGAAATATATATATATATATATATGTACGGAGAGGTTCCCTTGACAACCTCTTAAACGAATCCCTTTGTGCTGGATTAAACTTCAACTCTTTTACGGATTCCCTGTAAAACCGGGGCTTACTTTGACCATTACATTAACCAAGCATTTAAGATAGACTGACTAGACTTTAGTTTAGCTACCCATTATGTATGAATGACTTAATAGACTTTAACTTTAGTGGAAACTTTTTCCGTTTAGGAATGAAATTTTTTATAAACAAGGTAAGGGCTCCCCTTTTCATATAATTTAAAAGAAAAAACTTATACGAAGGAGACTCTACTCTTTATTTTAGGATTGACTGAAAGCACCCCTTTTCGTAGGGAGGTCGGGCTAGTTAGACTTTGTTTGTTTAGTAGAGTTAGGGAACCCCTTTTTGAAGATAAAAGGTTCTGATGCGTGTCGAGTTTGAGAAATTCTGGAAGCGCCGCTAGTAGAGATCTCTCTGAAAGACCTAAAAGTTCTGATTTATTCTAGCGTTGGCTAAGCCGAAGTGGCCAAAATATTGTATAGGGGATAAGTTCGGTATTGAGCTGTTATAACCTGGTAAATATATTAGTTAAGCAATGCCTCTAGCGTGAAAAAAGATGAAGAATAAAAAATTTCATTCTTAGAGTCGCTTACTTAGAAAGAATTTTTTGTGAACCCTTTTACTCCGCGTTCAAAAGTGCAATACCCTGGCTTTTAGCAAACGAAAGAAGACAGTGTTGATATTCAAAGAATAGGGAATCCGGATACCTCTTAAATAGAGTCTAGTTAAGATCTTCCCGGGAGTTCCTATATACTTTATAGGCCGTAAGAATACTTTAATTAGCTTCACACTCTGGGGTCTATAAACTTTTTTAGTCCCAAAATAGGAATCATCCGGAAAAGGAAAGCGTGTGAAGCAGGTCTCAATATTGACTTTGTATGTAATCTGTCTTCTATTAGAATCTCGTGTATTTCTAGCTTCTTTTTACTTTATAAGTTTCTTGACTTGCCTCATAGTGGAACTCTCCTGAAAACTTTTACGCACTTGACTTTTTAGAGATGGTTAACCCTGTAAACCAGTAACAAACAAGCCTGAACTTTCTTTCGAGAATGCCTTTTATCATCAGTTTAGGTACCAATTAAGTTTATGTTTTGACTCTTTTATATTGCCCAAATTTCTTATAGAATTCTCGAGTCAATTACTTCAACTAGCAAGAGTAAGAATGAAAGTTCCCCTTTACCTTAAGAGTACTAAAAAAGGAGTCAATATCAAGAGATTAAGAAACAGACTAAGAACAAGCTTTTTGTGTTCCTTTGTTCCTAGCTTTTCCCATAAATAAGGTACTTGGGAGATAAGTAAACTAAAGCTAAAGAGTAATTTGTTTACAGAAGGAAAGCCTGTTTTTTCATTATCCAGCTCCGGGAGTAAAAAGGAAGAAGTTTCATATAGCTGTGAAACTCTTAAAAATCTTGAGGAACGCTTTGCGCAAATAAATCAAACTCAGTACAACACAAAGATAGATTCATTACAAGAAATACTAAAACCCAACCTAAGACTTAAAGTTTAAAGTGCAGTAAAACACGAGCTAGCCTATACATTTAAGTCTTTTTTGCGCTCGATTTTAAAAAAGATATTTTATAGCCCCTTAGATCAGAAAGCTAACACTAAGAAAACAAGACTCTAATTTTTAACTTTATCATCCCCCTTTTACTGGTTACTGGCTCAGAAAGATAAGAAAAAACCCTTTTTATTAGTTAGTGCTACCCCTATAATGAATTTGTCGGAAACCAATTACCCATTTTATCCACCCTATTATATATACCCGGTTGAATGTAGGAAAATCGGGCTTAACACAGCTACTAGAAACGTAGTTCAAGACGTATTCTATACACCGAAAGACTCTAAAGCTACTTTACAGACTAGAAAAAGTCTCTTAAAAAGAGACTCGAGGAGTATTACTAAAATGATATACCGACACGTCCAACCGAATTTTTATTTACATAATTTAGAAGTAGGCCAACCCTTTTTTTGAGGAGGAACCCTTGGAGAAAGAGGCTCGTTGAAGTCTTACATTTATGGTAAAAGAGGGGCCCGGCTTTTGTATTTCTGATATTTTTCGGGTCCTAGTATAAAATTTTAGTACGGAAAGAAACTTTTCAGAAGTTCTCCCTCACGAGCAAAGGGTGATTAAGGCTCTTCCTTGAATGGATTGTATAATTTTAAAGGCACTGACGGGGATACTCGTTGACTTACTCCTTAGCTTAGCGTGCCCAGTAAGTGCAGCAGGTAGAAGTGAGAATAATATAGTGTATATAATTTTTACAAAAGGTTATGCCTTAGAGACAAGAGCCCCTTTATATGCTCTGAAGTATAAGCCGTGTGCTTCAAATATCTTTTTAGTTAGAGAGTTACCAAGACTTTCCTTTTTAAGAGATGTAACCTCTTCTTTCTGTTAGGGGGCTTTACTTGTTGCTTTAGGAGAAGCAGGAGAAGAAGAGGCAACAGGAAGAGCCGCTATAAGAGGAGGGGTAAAGCTCCTAACCTAAACCTAACAACGAAGCTCCATAAGATTGATATAAGAGCTCTTCTTAAGACTTATAAAAAAGATACAGACTAAGAAAGCAAAGTAAGGGGTCTTATCTTAGACAAAAAGAAAAAGATTAAAACTCTCTATAGCTATAACTGACCTTTATTTGATCTTACAAAAGCTTGTTTTGCTGGAACATAAACTTTTTAAAGGCACCTGCTCCTTTTGTTAGGGAACCCTTAACGCTATCTAGACTTTCGCTTAGATCTACTTACTCGTATGAGGCTCCAAAATTATAACTTCACTTTGATTACACTAGGAATGCGGAGTATTCACTTTTGTAACAAGATTAAGTATAAGATAAAATCTAAGGGTTTGGGTTGTATTAATTTTGATATTCCAAGGTTCTTTTTTGTTTAGTTCTACCAAGGTCTACCTAGAATACTGTACTAAACCTTGTATTCGAGGCTTTTGGTAATAATTGGTAACTTATAATACGAAGTTAAGGTCTAAAATTCAATAAAAAATCTTATTAATAATAAAGCAGCACTCCCAAATTAAGATTTAGAAACGACTTATTCAGTAAAGTAATAAATAAGTCTATCCTTCGTCCATTAGAAAATTCTTCGAGAAGCTAAACTAAATATGTCGAGTCTAAAATATGAATTATCTGTGAAACAGCTTATAAACTTCCGCTCACTTCTATAATTACTACGGCAATCCCATTTTATTCAGAAAAAGGCCCGAGTTATACCCTAAGATTACTCTCGATTTGAGTGACTTCACATTAATGAGCTTCCTAAAAAAGTTACCCTTTTTTCTTTTCTGTTTTTTTGGAGTTGGTTCCTGAAAAAAGCGAGTGTTCTAATCGATTTGTAATTTAATTAAATAACTATAAATTGAACCTAGTCGTTTTATAGTAATAGTCATTCCTATACTTCATTTTTCTACTGGGGCTCTATTCAAAAGACCTTGTATTCGTTTCTCTGACTAAATTTTTTATACTTAAATGAAAATCTAAATAGGACCCTAAGGGGTTTTCTTGTATACTAACCGGAATTTTTGGGGTACTCCTAGAATTGGAAAGTTAAGGGTTTGGTGGATTTTTATATAGAGCGAGCTGCTCTTTTTAGTTTCTTTACTTTTTGTCTCGGGGTTTCCTTCTCTAGTAATGTAATAAAGGAAGCCCTTGTTTTGATAGCTCTGAGAAATAAGCTTACAATAGGATTTAGTAAGAGTCTTTTAAAACAATATTTTTGACAAGAAAGCCTCTGCCTAAGTAAGAAGGGTTTATGTTCCGACTTAATAAAAGGAAGTTGAGAAAACATTTTTATTACAAAGTATAACAGGGAATTCTACGCTGTTCCTGTATTTTGTTAAGGGTTTTAGATTAGAAAGGAGTTGCTCTCATACCCCTAGCTTTCCGGTAAGGACAAAAGTAGAGAACTGAAGATGTTAGGGTTTTCTTATCTTCCTGATCCAGTGTATTAAGTTAAAAAGGAATTCCTATAAAGGAAGAGACTCTAAAATATGGATTTCAAAACTAGGTACACAGGGAGCTGAACTGGTAATAAAAGGCATTATAGCGAGTAACTCTTTAGCATTGTCGTTATCCTTACTTTAGAAACCTTTTACTTAAGGTACAATAAAAGGACTTTTATTCCATAATTTATTTGTTTTTTTAGGGAGTCAATTAAAGTTTATCGCAATTCTTCTTTGTTTAGCTCCGGATCTTGGGAATATAGGGATATAAATGGGTCATTCTTTTATGTATTTTCTTCCTTAACCGGAAATAAGAAAGAAGAGGAATTTCTTAACTAAAAGTACTAAAATAAAGGTGTAAGCATCTAAAATAAGTTCTTTATGTAGGCATTCAAAAGAGGTGTTTAGTGTTTAATAAGTTTATAGTAAATAGAAGAGAAGGGATCCTCGTTTTCGCTGAACAAGGCTCTAAACTAACTGAGTAGCTAAAGTCAGGAGCACATCTTCCTAAATCTTTTATAGAAGCAGTTTTTGAAGAGTTAATAAGGGAAAGTTTAAGACTCGTAAATCT
Organism: Pelargonium tetragonum; assembly: GCA_036897445.1. Classification (NCBI taxonomy): domain Eukaryota; kingdom Viridiplantae; phylum Streptophyta; class Magnoliopsida; order Geraniales; family Geraniaceae; genus Pelargonium; species Pelargonium tetragonum. The sequence continues at coordinate 58,419 of JAYMTL010000040.1, forward strand.
AAGAAGTCCAGTTTCAGCTTCAGAGTATAAAAATCTTAACTACTAGTAAGAAAGCCCGGAAAAGTGAAAAGAAATGTAGATAGATTTCTTAGTTGGATTTATTGATAAAAAGGTTACCGGGATTAGATTATCACTCTTGTGTTACTCTATTCTGGTTAAGGACATTCAAGGAATAGAAACTTAAAGAATTGCTCTTTTGTTCCTTATGTTTCTCTCTTTTTTTATTCGAGATAATGAAAAGGATGTTAGGGAAACAGGCTGCAATAAGGCCTAGAAAGGTATACAGATACAGAGGAAAAGGTATGAGCAAGGGTGGGTGCTTTAATGTATGTATATTCCTTAAACTATATAAAAATTCCCTCTCGTTGGGAAAAACCTATTCTATATACTAGTAACAACTCTAAGAAAAGAGGCAATAAACTTAAATATATATAAGACTATACTACTTACTACGAAAAGGGGAATCCAGTTCCTAGAAGGTGGGTCTAGGTAGGCTTAAGAAACAATAAGTTATCATCAAGAGTAAGGTACAGAATCTACTAGCTATGAGTAAGATAGAGATTTTTAACATTACAGTACAGTTATAGGTATTATCAAGAAGAGTATAGTTCATAAGATCAAGAAGATACATAGCCGGAGTGTAGCTATTACTATCAGGAATAACAAAGCAGGGATACAGAAGGTCTTACAATGAATAGGAGAAGAATTATTAAAAACCAAAGAATTTCCTGTAAATGAAGTCAAGTGAAATCCCTTTTAAAGGAGGATCCTGGAGAATTATCCTTAAGATTCTTTTTGTATTCTTCTAAGCTTGTATTTTATACCCTGCCAAATTGCTTAGCCTCTATCTAGACCATAGGACCCCTTATTATAAGTTATAAGAAACTCAAATTTATAGAAAAAGCTCTAATTCTCGCGTATATATAAAGGACTCTCTGCTCAACATAAAAAATGTAAAAAACTAAAGGGTAAGGGCAGCTCCCTGGAAAATTACTCGTGTATCATATTTTTATTCTGAGCGCCAGATTACAAGGTCTCTATTTTATATAGTATAGAATATACATAACATTAGTATATTATCCATCACTTGCCCTCTAATTGATTCCGGATAAAATTCGTTTATCGATACTTTTATGAGACTTTTAACACGAAAAAACAAGTAGTACAAACTCTAGTTGGAAACCCCACAGGAAATAACAAATTTTTGGTACATTCCATGCCTTATTTAAACCCGGATTAACTTTGTGTTTGACTAAAATCCTAGGTCCTTACCCTAAAGAGAAAACTGAATTTCTTAATAATCTAAAAAAGATCCATATGTATATGTAATAAAACTTAAATTAAAAAGAAAAAGTGAAATAGTATTACTTATTTTAAATAGTTACTCCATTCGATAGCGATTGCTAAATTAAGATGTTTTTAATGAAAAGAGTGGAGTCACTTCTTTAGCTAAAAGTAATATTAAAATCTGTCTCTATCTTTCTGAGGGGTAATGCTTTTTAGATCTAATGGATTAAAAGGTAAACCGCTTCTCTCGTGGTCCAATGATTAGAAGTTCAAATCCTGCGACAGCCATAATTTATAGCTTTACTCGGGCATATCTAAGCTTTAGTAGGACCTTCCCTTAAATAGGACAACACTAGAAGTTCTTACTTTTTTGTGTTATTTTAAAAAGATCCCCCGGTTGTCTTACTTGTTTATCTTTCTCTTTCTATGGTAAAAACATCTAAAACTTCGGATTATAACACCCAAGGCTCCAAAAAAGAAAAGTGCATTTAAAAAGGTTTACCATAGGATTTTCTTGGATGTCAGAAAAATCCCGTATCCTATCTCAAAACTATACCTGAGAATTAGCAAAAGTTTGACCTTTTTTGTTTAGGTTATAGTACCTACTACAAACAAAAAGGGGTCCTTCCATTACGGAGATAGATAAAACATCCATTTATTAGTACTTAAGGATACCTATGGAGACACTTATCAAAATTATTGCAGAAACTCTAAATCCGAGGAGTTCTATATTATATATAATACCAACGCGGGCCTTTCCTCTTTCCGGGCAGTGGGTTAACCAATTATGGATAAGAAAGGATTACCTTGTGTAGAATAAATAGCAATTAACTTCCTTCCCATATTTTAGTAAATCTGATAGCATTTTCTAGTTAGGATTAAACCAAAAAGGGGCTTTAATATAAAGTAATATAGACAGTTCAATTTTTGGTGATTTTAAATCTCTCCAGGACACCCATAGATAAAAGCTAATCCATTTTAAAGTTACGAAATTTTGGTAATTTCTATTTAGCTAGGCTTTACTTTACCAAAATCTGGGCGGTTCCGCTTAGGAGAGCTTGGGGTTCTTTTACTAAGGGGTTACGCTTCTTAATTTAATTTGTAGCAAAGCCACTCTATTCCTACGATAAAAGTAAAGGAAGGTGTCTAATTCTAATCCGGGGATTCTTATAATGCCAAGGAGTCCCTTACTAGGATTGATTCGCATACTGAGTAACTTTTACTGCCGAGGGTTCCTGGAGGTCCCTAATTAAGATAAGGAATACCTCTAACCTAAGTGAACCTGTTAAGCTCGTTTATATTAAGCATAAAGCAAGGAATCCACTTACAAAAAGTCTTATACAGGATAGCCTGGAGATTTTATCTAGACTTCGAGGAATTTTAGTATAATATAAAAACCTTGCCATTGATTTACAAACGAGCTCCTTACAAGAGTCTGGGATCAAGAATTATAGAGCTATAATTAAAATGTAGGGTGCCCCCCAGTAAGGAAATGACTTTTAAGTTCAAGAGTTCGAAGTCAATATAAGGTGCTGGTCTCTTTAATTTCAATTATGGTATTCTATGAACACCCGGCCCCAATAACAGCGGGATTTGAGGCATTCTTCTTGAATTCTATCGCGTTTTCATTTAATACCTAATGAGCTCGCAGAGAGTGCTTTCTCATAGATGTAAAGCTGTTTACTCTATGTAAGTAATTTAACTACGGAGATCCTATATACTTTTGAATCCCTTAAAAAATAAGTATAACTAATATCAGGGTAACTGTCAGAGCCTAAAATAATCAAAGGTTGAAGTTAGTAACAGCAATGGTGTAAATAAACGATAGCTAGCAAAACTCCTTGGTAAATAGAATCTAAGAAATCCTACCGATCTTAAAAACTCTACTTATTTCCTACAAAAACCCAAGGAGCAGCGCTTACGTGTGTATGGTAATTTTAGATTTAAGATAAGAGTAGTTTTTTATGTTTAAGAATTTCCTTGTGAATGTGAATTAATAAAAATGCAAGTTCCAAACAGCTAGTCGAGTGTCTACAATTACGGGTAGAAGCCCCATATAAACTTATTTCACAATATTCACGTATACAAAAAAGTTTTGAAATCTAGGAGCACCCGTTTATTCCACGGGTATTTCTCTTTGTTAATACTCAAACTCTTGCTTACTATGAAGGGCCTTATACCAACTAAAAGTAGATGCTAAAAACTTGCAATACTCTGCAACTATACTAACTCAACCGCGTATCTTTTTAGAATGATCAGTAAAGTTAAAGAGAGATTTTTTGCTTAAAGCGACCCTATATCTAGAAAGGTGACGAAAAGTTTAACTATTTAACAGAATCCTTTTGTGAGTAAAACGGGAGAATCACTTAGTAAAGAAAAAGGACTCAACTTATTAGAAATTCTTTTGTTTAGGTGCCAATTCCGGTTCCTTGTAAGGTGGGTTTTTGGGTTTCCCAGGGCTTTTAGAGCTGATCTTTCCTACGTTTTCCTTTTTTAATATTTAAGGCTTACTCTTATCTTAAGAGAAAGACAACTTAAGTCCTTCCCGGTTTACTTAATTGCCCTTCTAAACCTGAAAATTGGACTTTTATTTGAAATTGAATTCCTCCTGCCCTTTTTACTAGTTTTGTTAGAGACTTCTGTTTAGGCCTCGTTTTTCCTGGTCCAGGTTAGGACCCTCTAATTGAAAAAAGAGAAACGCAGACTCCTTTTTTACTTTAAAAAAATGTTTTTAAGTTTCCCTTGCTCCTAAATCTACTAAGTGGGACTGCCCTAAATAACTTGTACGAATTTCTTAAAAAGACTTGAAAATGGCATAGAATCCGGGGGACTCTTCAATACCTTTACCTTTGAACGCTTATCTAATCTAAACTAACAGAGGGGAACCCTGCTTACTCGTGGGTGCCTCTAGAAGTTCCTAACTAAATTAACTATACTTTGGATAATGCCTTTCCCTACCTCCGTTACACCTTAACAACAAGAGAACATCTGTACTATTCTACTTAACAAAAACAAAAATGACCGAAGAAATTAGGCGAGAATAACTTGAGAGGAGGAATACCCCTTAATACACTAATACAACAAAAACTAAAGGAAAACCCATTAAAAGGCAGCTTCACAGAATACAAAAGAAAGCTTTACTACTTTTTAAAGGTTAAGGGGCGATGTAGATATTTATATCTTTCTTAGTCTTTTTTAAGTGTTTTAGGATTAGAAAACGCGTGTACTTTACTGATAGCTTTTTTAATAAATAGAGAATCCAGTTTCCAATTCCTCAAAGTCAAGCCGAAATCACTTTCTTAATGAATAGGGGAAATCCGACTAATTAAAGTCTGGAGTTTGGTGCTCTTATGTTTCTCAAAGACAAAAGGGTTTTCCAGTTCCACTTAAGGTATTTAAGTCCTATCGATTTAAGTGAGTGTTAACTACTAAAAGCGGGTATAGTAGCTAAGAAGAGTCTAGCAGTTAGGAAAGAGTGCATAGGTACCGAGGCTAAGAAGTCCTGGTGTTTCCAGTTTTTGAGTCTTTAGGAAATGAGTAATAACAAGTTTGACTCAATTAAAAGTTTTTTTAATGAATGTAAGAGGTTTCCAGTTTCTGATTCTGGATAATAGAAAAGTAAGTAATTCTAAAACATGGTAAATGGCGACCCCACAGGGTATCAAAACTGAGGATAAACGCTATTCTAGATAATGACTTCGGTGTTGTTCTCCTCTATTTGTTAATCTTTAGCCTTTTTTGAAAGTGTTTGTATAATAACTAGAGGTATAGCTCATAAGAAAGTTATGAAGAGTAACAAATAAGGGGTACAGAAAGTAAGTAAGACATTGTTGATGGTCTCTTAGTGTAAGGTATCTCTGTTCTATCATCAAACTATAATGAGTTAACCTTCTTCGGTCTCCTTCAGTCGGGAGCCATAGACCTTAATAACAAGGACTCCTTCTCTACCCTATTAATTAAACCCTTACCCTCCTTACTGATAAACCCATAAGGATACAGCTTAAAGAAAGAACAAAATAAAAGTCCTTAACCCACCTTATCAATTACAGTAATAATTATAGGAACCCTCTATAAGCATAGTATAGCCCTTACTCTGCCCCTTCTTTATCTTGCTCTTTCTCCTCTTACTCCTAATAAGGTAAGGTATAGCCCACCTCCCCCAGAACTCCTGTAGCTTCTGTTCCTGTTCCCGCTATTGCTAAGTCAATATAAGTCAGTAGCTCATAAAGCAAGTCAGTAAATCTAAGTCAATTAAGAAAACAGCTAGGTCAGGTAAGTCAAAAAAAGAAGATAAGGCAAGTGGGTATTATAATGTGATAACGTACTAACTACAAGTACTCAATGCCTCCTTTACTGCGTGCCAGTCGGTAGGGTAGACACTATCATTATTCTATACTACTCTATACTACTAAGTTTGTATCCTCCATAACGATAAACACATAAGACAGTGAGTAATAAGCTTAGAAGCACAGCCCCCTTTCGTTTAATTGGTATTACGCTATCAAATTACGAAAATATCCGGTCATAAACAAGAATTTTGGAGGAATTTTGGAGGTTCGAACGGCTTACAAGTTAAAACTTATATACTTAGTGCTTCTAGGCCAGTGTTCTGAAACGGAGATACTTAGATTCTCTAAAGCATTCCTTACCGAGGCATAAAAAGTAGAACAATATATACCCAGATTGTTGATTAACTCATTTTTCTTTTTTAATAAAGCCTTATAAATCTCTCCTCTACCGATACATTACTACCGTAACTGCCAATGAAGTGCACGAGAAAGGCCTTAAAAGAAGGGATTTTCTTAAACGGAATAATTTAAACACGAATCTTGATTCCTAAACTTATCATTCTAATTTGTAAGCCTTGGTTGGTAAATAGGTCGATATTCAGGGCTTTGAAAGTATCCTTTTAGAACAAAATGACCTCATTTCTCAGTCATAGTAAATCCTATTTATCGAAGAACTTTTGTTGGAAGTAGCCTAATAATAAACGAAACTCTTTTCTCAGTGCACTAAAAAAGACTAAGTAGTAGTTTAAACCCTTTATCTAACCCCCGGTAATAGTTAAGTATTGGAAGTTTTTTTAGAGGGTATTCCTAGTTTTATAACTTATATTCAAACGCTCCGTGTATAATTCCTACTGCCTTCTCAAATTGGAAATATACTTTTATAAGTCTGAGTCCTAAAGCATTTCCAAAGTTTCTGTTTACGGGTATACAATTCTCCGTTTCGGTCAAAGTTGCCCTTACCTTCTTATAAAGTATAAAAAGAAAAACATAGGACTCTTTTACTAAGTTGCACTATTATTAGTTACAACTCTTAAACTAATAACAAAGAAATCTTTAAAACCAGCATTGAATAAGATAACTTTTTAATAGGTTTCTTATGAAATTCATATTCAGGGTTATATGATAGGACCCATTTTTTATTAATTTGTTATGCCCTTTTTTAGTGCATTGTTTACCTAGGTATCCCCTAACTGCTTAAACTATACTGAAAGACAGGTCATTAGCAACCATACATAAAAACTAGAATCTTGCCTCTTTAAATTAAAAAAGAGTCTGTCAACTAAAACCTGTATAACTAAAAAGGGGAGGGCTAGATTTAGTAATAACTTTTTAATATCTAATCCGATCCGAGTCTCCTTTAAATGAAACGGAAGTGTAGGTACAGCGCTATTAATCTTGTTTGTTATTCAATAACTTTTATAAAAAGAGTTATACAAAAATAATAGAATGTCTATTTGCTCAGAGTTTCCGACCTGTTCTACTTCATCAAGGGCAAGGGTTTTTTTAACAGTGGTTGACAGAAGCTTCTAAAAATAGATGTCCGGAATTGCTACGGAGACGTGGAAACACAAAAAGGCGCCGCACTAGATATAAATGTGTGCTCTGGATTATGCCTATAAAAACAACTTAAGCTTTCACAAAATACTTAATATTCCTGACCTATGAAAGCTTAAAAATCCTATAACAAAAGAGTTAAAACTATTAAATTCTAATTACCGATATATATATAAAGTTGCGCGCTCGAATGAAAGAGCATAAGATTCCTAAATGAGTACGGGTTTTCAGGCGTATTGTACACTAGGTCCTAAAGTTAAATAGTTCAAAAAAGGAGGCATTTGGCAAGCTTCAACTGGGGTCCTACTTAAAAGTTTGCTTTTTCCTATTTACTAAAGAGTTTAAAAGTCCTTGAGACAGGGAGTTTCTATAATTATGGATCTCCTATTCTGTTCCTTAGAAAAAAGGATAGACAAGAAGGCTCTTACCCTGCGTGACAGGTGTACAAATAGCTCCTATTTTAGTCTACTAAAATAGAAATCTCTTTTAATTCATTATGCCCATTACTTACGAGTAATTTATCTAAAGCACTTTAATCTTAAAGCCCTCTCCGAGCACCAGCTATACTTAAGAAGTTCCCCTTTTTAATAAAGTTAAGTGTTCCGCATGGGACATACCTTCTACCTAAAACAAGGGTTTCCCCTTAACAAAACAAATTAGTATATCTCACCCAAGGAATACTCTCGATTTCTTTCTTTTTCTAGACTACAAATTTTTTGTAAGCAAATGCCCTATATTTTATAACAAAGAAAAGAGGGGGTCCTTTCTATTCTACTAGTGACAGAGCAATCCCTAATATTGTTAGCGGGAGCCCTGTATGATAAAAGGTACTTAAGCTATGGTTACTGTATTCTTCATTTTTATACTATATAACTAACGGGATTTTCTCGGGATAGAATATGGGATAGCACTTTACTTCTCTTTACTTTTTAATTCAAGCTCTCTATTATGCTAGAAACCCAAAAGAGTGTCCTGCTCCCTGCTCTATCTCACCATAAAGCAATTGACTAAGCTCTACTAAAGGACTTCTGTTCAAGGTTGTTCTAAAACCACACTATACTTTACTCTATTTTTATTCATATTGAACGGGTGTAACGGCCCTTTCTTATATATCCACAAACTTTGTCAGCCTAAAAAGGACTTTAATTTACAGTTGAGTTTTTTCATCCTTAGCATAAAGAGCAAATTTACTTCGTAAATCTATGATATTGTGTAGTATATAGGAGTGCCCCGATATAGCAAAAATGCTTAATAAAAACGCTAGTAAAATTTTTTTCTTATTGAAATTAAGAAGCACTATTAAATAGCAGTAATTGTTAAATATCCTGAAGAAAGGACTTAAACCACACGCTTTCCTTTTCATTTTACTTCGTTCTACCATTCGCGCAGCTAAGCACATCACAATGTATACCTTATAAAAAGTCTTCTATTTAAGCTAGGATTCCTAATAACGGGCTACCTAATAATACCGACATAAAGCTACTGTATGCGCCCCTAAAATTTAACCAAAAGGTGCTGTAACGCTACATATAGTTTTTCCTCGATCTTTGATTTTTGTTTTAACACTATTATACCCATCAATTATATAAACCTTTTCTAGAAACTCTAAAGGAAAAAGGAACTTCCTAAATCTTACTGTTGTAGAATATCTCTTACCTAATGCAAATAAAAGAGTTCCATTAGGAGCCCAGCAAGAGCTAAACTTTAACTTGTTATTTCTTGAACTCCTTTTACTGTATACCAATAAGGATTAAAAGTTACGTTGTAGTCCCTTAATCTTTCAGAGACGGATATATTCAAACAAGGATAATGATAAACAGAGAGTCCAGAAATTCCTCCAATTCTTTTCGGGTTGATATTTAAAAAATTTTTATATTCTTAAAATTAGACTTTTTGTTTTGTCATAGTACAATAGAAGAACTTCCGTTTTTTATTATTTTATTAGTCACAATTTCATTTATGGATAAAGGGATTAGGAAACTCTTATATAATGGGGATTCGCAGAGCGTAAAAGTCTTTCTTTAGCAGGATACCCGGGGCGTCTTAATGGGTCCAAATGTCTTTATTCTATTTACCAAAGCTAAAAAGCTAAGTGTCTGGATCCCTATACTAAAAACCTTAAAAATCTCGTAGAGGAAGTTTAGATGAGTAGCTCAAAAAAGCAATAGGACGCCCCTTTTGTGTAGACAAGAATCTCCTTTTTTATTTTAGGAGTGGGGAAGGGACTTATGGATTAGAAGCATTATGAATTGGAGGTTTATATACAAAGATTTTAGACCTAAATAAAGTCAATATTCTTAATTAAGGGGTTACCGGCTACTTACACTAGAAAATAGATATCCGAGTTTGGCTGAGAAACTTGTACCAAAGATTGGGTTTTTAATAGGTACTCTAGGTTTGACTTGAGACCTCATTTATCAATAAAAATCTAAAAAAAGGGCAAAAAAAGAAGTTTTACTTACTGAAAATTGAGTAGCGAAAAAGAAATTCTGTCTTTTTAAGTATTAAATGCAAAGCTTACAATAATACAAGAATCTATATAGATAGGGGCCCTTTCTTAGGATAGAGTTAAGTTTTTTAGCGAAACCCATCTCTGAGTGCAATTTTAGCGGAAAGCTTTATGGAGCCAATCTTTACAAGACTTTTTGGACTCCTTTTTTAGTCTTTATTAGTATAGGGTATTTCTGGTTACCCATGTTAGGAATTGACGGAGAATAAGTGCGTATAAAGTCCAGTACTTCTTGTTTTTAAAATATAGGAATTAAGCTCTCGGCCACTGGGAATTGGTTTTCTATTCTAATCTAAAAGGGTTTCGAGTCAAGAGCATCTACGAGTTACATTTATATGGTTTTGCGGTTTATAAAAGTACAAAATCATAAAGGAAAGCCTCTTAAAGTGCATTATACACGAAAGGGCCGTAGAATCTCCTTTTCTTAATTCTAAATCAAGTAGATGCTTTTCCCCAGCTCAGTCAATTTTTGTCTAGTATTATTTGCAGTACTCTGAGCCCCCTTACACAAGGTAATGTATTTACTTTACAGGAGTTCTAATTTGAATATGAGGATTGTAAAGCTTTGTACTTGTAGGATTTCTTTATAATAGGATACTGCACTAAACTTTAAGCAAAGGCTTCCTTCTTTAGAATACCAAAAAGGGATTGGAGTACCCGTTCTCGAAACGTTAGAAGACAAAAACTCAAAATGAATTAGAATAGCTTTCCTCGGTACTCCGCTCTAACCCTAACCATAGAATGTAAATTTTAACTAGGGGGAGCTCTTGGCTGAGGTAACAAGAACTTAGATAAAAAGTTTGGAGCCGAATAGCTCTATAAGTTAAGAAACGATGAATGAGGGGTTAAAGGGCTTTTACGGGGTTCCCTTAATGCAATAAGTAGTCTTTAAATAAAGCCCATACCAACCACTCCTTTATTTTATAGGATTTCCTGACCCAGGGATTCTGGGATTAGGGCACTAAAATAATACTAGCTCGTTCAGGTACGTACTAAAATATTGTAACTTTTATTTTGGGGATTTGTCTTGTGTTTTTATCATAGCAGCTCGCAATCAGTGTAACTTGGAAGGTATAAAAGTAGTTTTTTAGATTCCTAAAATCCTCCGAGCTGTAGCTAGTCATAACCCATAAATAACATCTGTTATTCAAAAGGAGTACTAGAACCTAATTCCTGTTTACTGAACCTAGTTAGATTTTAACTAACTAATACGCAAGTGCTCGTTTGCCTTTCGCCTAAATTAAAAAGGAAGAGTTTGTCCCTTTCTTATTCTTAATTCAAATTAGAAACCTCTCTTCTTTGTGGAAGCAGTGCTGTATCAACTTCTTTTCTTCTTGAGAACCAAACTCTAGCCCAAACCTGTACTTTTAGTCGGAGTTTGACTTTTTGAGCTAACTAACTATCAATCCCATTCTAACCAATATCTAAGACTAAGGGAATCTAAAGGTACACAACTTGCTAAGCTCACGCTCATATGATGGTATCGCTTAAGTTTCCTAGAGCTTTCCCGGGGCAAACATTACTAAGAGGTTCCTATAAAGGGAATACTCCCATATCAATAAGAAGAGCTGTATATATGACTGGCTAGAAGTTCCGTAAGACCCAATGATGATGGGGATTGATTTTATCCAGGAATTTTTTATTCTTTATTATAGGGCTAAGCATAAATTCCAGCAGTCAATTTTGCTTGGTTGGCTAGGAACATTCTTAAGTGGATAGATAACATAAACTGATTCTAATATAATTGTAGGTTAGCATTACTTCTGTAAACATCTCCAAACTTGTCAATTGAGGTACTCGGGTTGTACTCATTTCCCTAGATTCCTAACCGAGACTAGAAATCCTCTTTCTTTGTCTTGATCTTACTCTCTCTTGGGAAGCTGTGCTCTTTTTAGAGTCGGCCTAGCTAGGAAACAGGACTGACCCGATTGTCTTAATCCTTAGCTTTTGTTCTTTAGAGTCCTAAGAATTTACGGTTTAGGAAATAACACTATTAATTCTTTTTTAGTAAAAGAAGGTGAAAGCAAGGGTAAGCTGTCCCAAACAAGTGTTGCTAACTAAAGGTGTATTAGTCTAATGAAAGTTAAAGCTTTTCTACTATATAGAAATAGTGCAAGCCAAGCACTTTGTTAGCCGGTTCTAGCAAGCTGTTGTTCTTTTGGAGCTAACGTAGCTAAAATAGCTAATGGAATTCATGTACTTTTTAGTTTATACCTTATAGTGCTATATAGAATATCTAAGCGAATTGAATTTTGGATTTTCTTACAGGATACCGATTCATCGAAAGTACTTTTGGGCCCTCCTGTAGGTTAGCAAAAGCGGCTATTCATAAAATGCAAGTATTTAAATTTCTGCTAGTACCAAAGTCTAGTCTTTTCAGGTATAGCTAAGTATTGCACAACCCTTAAAAAAGATAAATAGAATATGGATTCCTTGTTTTGTAGTTATATACTTAAGCAGATAAGTACGATTTTTTGACTAGTAAAGCACAAAAAAGAAGTTAGTTTCGCAAAACGGTAGCACCGTCTTTCAGATACTGTAGGTTCAAACCATATGCAGGGGCTAGATTATCAAAAGCAAAGAACTTTTAATAGACTTATTATTTAGTTACATTCGTGGATCAAAAATTTGTTATTGGGTAATTTTTTTTTTGAAAGGCATTGAGAGTAGGCGGCTCTTGACTAAACAGGTTTGTATGAGGAGACTCTTAGTTATTTCAAATCATCCAGGTTTCTCTACTACCTTATACTATATAATATAACTGAAGGCTCCCTTTATTAGAGGTTACCTGTTCTTTGACTTTCTAATATAGATTTTCATTGTCTTGAGAAGACTTCTATCAAAGCGGGTTTTTCTCCTTCAAATGAGTGAATTTTAAGTGCTTGTAATAATTTTATAATATCTCTCCCTTCGAGCTATGATACCAGATAAACAGGTGCTTTTTAAGAAGTCAGAATTCGTTTTATAATCCCTTTAAATTAAAAGTCTTTTTTATATTTATATTTTATACACAAAATTTGAAATAAGGTTTCCGGGGGGGGTTTAAGCTGCGCTTTCAAGTAAAGGCTAGTCTTACTGTTAGTCTGAAATACATATCCAAAGAATTCTGCTTTTTGGTTCCTAAAAAGTTGAGGGGTATCCATAAATAAGGAATAAAGTCAATTTTTCTGTAATTAAGGGGCTCCTTATCTTTATATATAAAGTATATAATCCAGGTTTATTTAGTTCCTTGTTGACAAGGATTTGTGTAAATTTAAGAAGTTCTGGAGTTCCGTATAAGTTATAAAAGCTTGTAAGTCGGACGTAAACTCGTAGAAATTTCTGCCATCTTCTTTTTCCCCCCTAGGTCTGCCGTGCTTTATTATATCCATTGTTAGTTCTAGTAGCCCTTTTGCAGTATGCGGTATAGTACATTTAATTAACAGGTTTCTTTTTAGCGAGGACCCTGGCAATTCAGAGGCTCCCCCAGTAAAAACCTAAGTTGCTCAGCACAACAACATAACTTAAAAGCTTGGGTAACTCAAATTTCGAAAGGGCAATACAATAGATTTGTTTTCGAAATCGCTTAAACAAAAATCTAGCCTTGTTTTGATTTAGTAAATTTCTAAGAATTCGTGTAATAAAAATAGATTAGTGTCAACTTTCTTTATAGAATAAAAAAGAAAAAGACTTTGATTTGATCCATTGAAGTGAGTCCTTATCGATATGTTCGGTCTTTTCTTCTAGTCTAGTTCTCCGAGTTTTTTAGTAGATTCCGGATCCCTATAGTACAGGAAATTTGGGACAAGCTTTCCTGCCGAGTGGCTAATCCGACAGGTCTAAAAAAACCTTTATAAACTTTCCAAAAAAGGGATTCCCCCTGAAATACTAAAAAGATCTGTAATCCAAGGCTTAAGGAGATCCCCAGTATCTAACTATTATTGTAAGAAATTTAGGATTCATAGGTTTCCTGTCTCTTTCATATAAGTATAAGTAGAACCTTGTGAACTGAGGTTAATCCTGTTGGTATTCGTTTCTAGTAAGGTATAGAACTCCGTTTTACCACTGTTACATTAGTGTCCCTGCTATTTCTTTATTTTAGCCCCACCGGTAATTTGAGCATCGACCTAGTTATTCCACAATACAAGAAGACTTGACTTAGTACAATACCACTTTATCTTTATCACACAAAAGCGGACCCTTAGCTTTCAAAAAGAATAACTTAAGGAGAAGCCCTAGGAATCCTTTTACTGCACTGCTGCCATACCTAAAGCCTGGGCAGGAGAGTTTTGAACCTATTTTTCTATTTTTTCTGGTTTCAGAAAAGTCTAAAGTCTATACTGGTTAAATTAAAAAAGAACTTGACTAAGCAAAGCAACACCGATCAAAGTGAAGTAAGATCTCATCTTAGGCTTTTTTAGTGTCCGATTCCTACTCGACAACCCTAAAAAATCTTAGTAAACTTTTTAGAGGTCCTTTATCTTTCCTATAATGATGTAATGAGTAACCCATCCCGCGTGCTTGTTGAACGATGTTAATAATCCCTAAGAGTAACAACAAGTATTACCTCTTTGAATCCAAAAACAAAGTTCCTTATTAAAACCTGGTATCTTTCTTGCCCCCATTATTTTCCAAATAGATCAAGAATTCTATAAGTAGTGTAGCTCCTTTAGGTGGGTTTAAGTCCGTTTTATCTTATAATAGATTCTACTTTTTACTAGTAAACCCCTTTTGGTTTGGTTAATTTTGATATTGAGCTGATAAAAACTCCCTTGTGTCGACTACAGAAATGGAAGAGTATAAATCAGGATTCCAGTGATAATAGTATAAGAGGGTCTATAAATTCTTCAGGGTCACAAAATATTTTATCTTATTAAGCTAACAATTTTCCTTATCTGAGAATATATAAAAAAATGTGGGGTTTGCTTATTTATCTAAAGGAATTTTCAAGAAGTTCAAAAAATGCAGTATCCCTTAATTACTTATATCTAAGAGCTTTCTTCGTACGGGCGGCTCCTACTTCCCTTCCAAATCCTCTTTGATTTTTGATTCTAGTGAAAACACTAACTCCCTTAGGCCGAGCTTTTTCCCTACTTACAGTTAACGAAACCTACGCACGGGCGAGAATATTCGATATTATAAAGCTTTGTACTTAAGTTCTAAAGCGAGAATGCCTTTCAAACTTTACAATTTATAGGTTAAGGGCTTTCTTATTTTATTAGAAAACCAGGTTTTACGCTTTTTATATAGAGATATCCCTCACGACTCTATTTTGTATTAGATTGAGGTTACTTTAGCTAGTAGGGATCCGGGGTTTTACTAGTACTTGTACTTGGGGTTGATTCTGGATTATACTCCTAGAGCTAAAACTAATTCTAAGGCCTTTTTAGTGACCCATATTTACAGTTAGTATAAACCTTGCTCTACCTTTTTTCCAAAAATTCCGTTTTATTTAATTACTTTTTTTAGGAATCTAACTTATAAAAAGTCTAGTATAGGCTCTGTCAAAAAGAAAGATTTTATAGGTATGACTGCCTTTATATAGGATAGGCCAGAAAAGTTCAAGAAAACTTTGTTAATATCTTCTTATTTGTTAGTTCTTTTGTATCTTACTCTTTAAGAGAACAGCTCTACACCCCGTACGTAAATAGATTTGAGAAAAGTTACAGGCAGTTTTACTACCTTTTAAAGTAACCGGCCTAAATTTCTTTTAAAAAGAGTTTCTTTATTTTTTATTTCCTATACCACTCAAATAGCAAAAACTTTCGTTCAAGAGAGTTGTCTATATTCTTACTCAAGCTTCTGTAGAAAGTTTTAATTATTACTTTAACGTGAGTAGTATACTAAATAGAGTCTTTTTCTTTACTGTATTATCAAATATGGATCTTCAAAAACTGAGGTGGAAGTTGTGCTAATAACAGATTTTAATAAAGAGATCCCCCTCTCCTAGAGTTTTCTGATAAGAAATTGCTCTTATTCCTAACTAAAAATTTTTAATAAGGAAACCCTATAAGTTTTACAAATTAAACACACCTATATAGAACCCACTACCCTATGGTTGAGCCCAAACCCCTTGCAATATATTCATAGAGATCCATCCTTGTCCAAGTACCCTTTATATCTAAAGGAAATTTCTTTTTTATTATTAATTGGGGTATCCCCTTAGTCTAGCCACAATATAAATGAATACTGGAAAACTCATTAGAAAGATGAAAAAAGAAAGATTCTGGTAGTCAAAAAGGAAATCCCTTAATATTTGCTTGGGTTACTTTGGTGGGATACACTTAATAAAACATCTTTGCAATTCTAAGATTATGGTACAGTACTTGAGAATTACAAGGCTAAAAGCTTCCGTCAAAAATGCGCATTTTCAGAACCCTGTCCCAATGAGTATTTCAAAAAGATATAGCAAAAGGCTTGTAAAATGCTACTAAAAGGGTAAATAAACTACAACACCCTGCAATCTGTATTGCATACTTTGACACTTTATTATTCCTCGCTATTAAAGTATATTTATATGTTCCTGAAAGTACAACGAAAGGTTAGGATTCTAAAAAATATTGTACTCAGGAGTTATGCCCGTCTCTACTTATTTCATAGAAGAGCGACTCTTGTATACCTCTGGTCAGGTCAATTGCTTTTTACTGGAGGAGCTCTCTGACTTGGAGACTGGCTTACGGCACGGATCTTCTTTTTTAACACTTTACAGCCTTACCCTACTATGTAATTTATAATCACGGGGTATAAGGATCTATATAGGGTTCCTGAGGCCTTAATTGGGTAGGTTTTCAAGTCAATTAGTGTTTAATAAAGACAAGGGCACTTTTAATCCTGCCAAAACCAAGTTTCTTTCCATAGTGTGTAGTACACCCTCCATTCACGACTTGGTTTACGCTTCTCTGCTACTTATAAGAGACTCTTTAAGTCCCTTCCAGAAAAAAAAGGAAAATGCTACTAAATAAAATAGAAAAGGCTTAAGAGCAATTATAAACTTCCTTGCAAGGTCCTGGAAAAGCTACCAACTCCTGTATTTATATTCTATAAATCTAAGTGGCTTGGAACTGTAATTTATAATACTTACCTTGAAGAGGGTTACTTCACGAAGCTTTTAGAGAAGGTATATAAAAAAACATTCATAAAGATATAACAAAATTTCTTTTTAGAGAGTGTTGGAAACTGTCAGACTAGATTACAAGGCCCTGTAGTTATAAATTCTATATAATTTCAGAGAATTGTACTAGATTTACTACTTACATCTGATTTAAAGGGACTTGTGGGGTCAAGGATATCCCTTATATATCGCGGTTTACTTTCCAGGTTATGCTGAAGTGCGCTTAGACTTTTAGAACTCTACTCAACCGGACCCTTTTTGTTTATTAATTCTAGGAAAGATATACTTGTTAAAAAAAAATGAATTATCTTTCTTATAGTAACAACCCTGGATCTGGACCCCTTTTTCGAACTACACACACTTTAGATATTAATTAGTACAAGTGCTCTAATGTGTCCCTCTATGGTCTATGGTATGGAAAGTTCAGAATTATATAAATTCCCAATTATTTATTCATTATTTATAATTTATCGGATCTTCATAAAATTTAAGGAGTACGCTTTTTATGAAATTACTATACCTGAAAGTAAAGATATGTTGAGACAAGAAAGAAGTTCCAGCAACCGACGAGTCTGTTATCTATTAGAGAAGTTGGTCCTGTTCTGTAGTCGAGCTCTGTATTAAATTATTCGTCTTTGAGCGAGGGTTATACTTGATTTTATTCTGCCGAGTTTAGTGGATTAAATCCCTTTTTATGTCATACGCTTAGAGTAGAAACCAGTCTCTTATAATATAAAGTGTTTTTTTTAGAACTTACATTAGAATTTAATGAGTCAATAAAAAATACACGTAACAAGAGAGCCCTATAATGACCCGTTCCGTAGGCTATAATCCATATTAAGACTTTGCTGCATATTATTTTTCCTATACTTTTTTAGACTTCATTCAGTTTATTCTTATTCGTTTGTGGAAACTTAGGTTTTTCCTAGTGAACACTCATTTGTTGAGCAGTGCCACTCTTGTGTAACGACTAAACGTCGAGTAAAAAAGGGGGGTTTCCTAATCTGTTATAATTAAAGAGCCCACTCTTAGCTCTTAGCGAAGACACATTTTAAGTTAAGCAAAGTGGTAAACAAGTAAGAAATATTCAAGCAAATGCTTTGAGGAGGACTGCTTTTCTATACTTAGACTATCGAAACCTAATTATTATATATATTATGAATATGGAGGAGAGTTACAGCCAGATAGTTTTTATTTGTTGCAAACCTTTTTTTGTTCTGTTTTTTAGTTATCGAAATGGGATACATTTATACTCCCTTTAACAGATTCTACTCTTCTGGAAAGTTCTTTATGAGATGACTACTTCTACTATAACTTCTACTATAGTAGATATAGTAGAGTCACTTCTTCCTCAAATCTACCCTTTAAAAAGTTCCTATAATTTAGTAAAAACTTAAATCAAAAATTCATATTCATTAAGTAATGGGCTATCCGGCGGGCTTTGAAAGTCTTATAAATTTACCTTTCCGGACCTAGTGCATCTCCTCTGATAAGCAAACCTAAATCTAAAAGGGAATTTAAGCCTACAACTAGGGCTTTCCTATAAACTTTCCTTGTGAATACTTACCTACTAAAACCTTATCAGGTAGCGTTAGAACAGTCTCTCTTACAAACAAATTTTTGAGGGATCTCATATAGCAACCCTAAAAACAAGGTTTTCACTAATTGTAAAATGACTTTGTCCTAACTAGAGGGAACAGAGCGCCGAAGGCATATCAAGTACTAAAAAACTGTAACTAAAAGCCCGTTTTATAAAAAAGCTAGAAAGTCCTTACGCAAAGAGATTTTTGCTTTGTTTTAGTATACAAAATGCGTTTAAATTAAGTAATATAAACTTCGAGGCAAGGGACTCGGGGCCTTCATAACTTTACTTTATTTTGAGGTCTCGCTAGATAGGTATACCCTTCATGTATGAAAGGTGTAGGATATATATAAGAGAATAAGTCAATCTTCTATGAGTAAACTTAAAATCAAACCTCGTTTATGAATCCAGAGAGTCCTCCTTAGGACTAGCAGATTCTGAAATTTCCATTTATGCCCTTAGTAGGAACTTTGAAAATGTATCTCCTTAGCCTGTACTTTTTATAGCTAAGAAACTTGAGATTTTTATAAGGGGTTCCCGTTTAGTAAACCTTTTTTGCAGTACTAGACACTTACAGAGAATTTAAAAAACCCGCGGCCAAGACCTGCATCGCGATAACGTTATGGTCTACCAAGTGCTAAAAAAACTTATAAAATGTCCGCAGTATCTAATGAAAGCAATCTTTCTTTTGCAAATAGCTTATATATTTTTTGTATAAGTAAGTATAAAGACAGCACTTGTAATAAGAGACTCCGCGGTCATTCTACATTTATGGTAAGGTCGTAGCTTTTTTCTATACCACATTGGGAAAGGGACTCCCTCCTGCGAACTCCTAGGTGTATAAAAACTTAGATTCATTTGAAAAAGCTAAAGTTTTTGCCTAAGATTGCGAAAAACAGGGGAGTACCCTGTTGGGCGGGTTTTGACTCGTTTTGCATGCAATTTCTTTTATGTTTTTTTCCAGAAACTTAAGTTTATAAGGGGCCCCGTTAAGACGTAACACAGACGTGCGGATATAAGAAAGAAAAATAGGGACTTTAGCTGCCTGGATTCCATTAAAGAAATTTTATAGGAGTTTTATATACTCGAGTTACTCGAAAGAGGGCCTTATATCATTCCTTATACGAGCGGCTGATCAGGAAGGAACGTAATTAACCTTGTTCAAAGGACCTTCATACTATTGCATTTTGCTTCCATGCAGTTTTATATTATAGTTTAGTACAGTAATTTGTCTCTACTTAGATATACATATCTAATACTAGAATTTTCTAAGTTGTTCTCGTTTTATAGCCTAACCGACATTAATCCAGCAACAATTTACATAGCGACACCCCCTATCTTGGTACAAGGTACAAGAACAGCTCTAGTGCTTATGGGCGTAAGCTGTGTAATAAAATAGAGTCTTAATTGAGTTCTATTAGCTATATTGACTACTTGCTTGAAAGATCACAGGATTTTGTTTTAATCTTAAACTCAATATACATACTCGATTAACATCTCGGTAGAGCTCTTCATATAACCAAAAATTTTGCACTATGTATTCCTTTTTATAACTGGCAAGTTATTTATAAGGACCCACTCTATATATAGAGGAATAAGGGTAGTTACACTAAGTCCACGGAAAGAAGCATAATAAACTAGACTAACCCTCTTATTTATCAAAGCTTCTACTTTGTAATTTAGAAAAAGAGAATTTGACTTTTTTAGATACGGAACAAAAGCCAGATTCCTTACTAGGGTACCCATTCTTCCGTCATTAAAAGTTGTCCTAACTTTATCTTTTTGAAGAGGTTCTTCAGAATTAGAGAGTTTTTTGGTATTTTTGTATAGTGTATAGTATAGTTAAAACAAAGGGAGAACCTAAAATCACTTTAATAGGGCTTGTATTTTAGGTATAATTACGGATCTCAAGAGACTCTACTCTCAATTAATCGTTACAAGCGGGTCAGACTTGTTATTAACCCAAGTAAAAAATTTCATTTACAAATCAGGGTAATGGGGCAGGAGGATCTAAATTAAGTTTTAGATAGGTCTAAGAATTTGTTTTGACACCAGGGATTAGTTATGAAAGGGCCTTGGTACTAGCTTAGAGCACTGTGTAAATTATCCGAGTTGGACTGTATAGTGTTAATTTAGGCAAACAAGGAAAGGTATTGCTATAATCTAAAATTGAGTTTGTCTGTTCTGGGTAAGTATATACTTTAAATAAGAATCGCTTCTGGAATAAAGGGGCGCCCCTAATTAATACTGGAATGCATAAATTCAGGCCCTATTAATTAAGAAGACATTAGCAAAGAGATCTAACTACTTTGTTGAATTGAATTAATAAGACGTGGGTTCTTATCGGGATGCTTTTTTACTTAGAATAGCACTACTAAATGATGAATCCAAAATTCTTACTTGTTATATAACCAGTTACTCGGGTATTAAGGGAGAGCATCTTTTTGTAGATTTATCTAATCCTTCTCTAGTTTTATAAGCTTGATTTGTTGTTGATATAGTTCTTCTAGAGTTAGTATGATAAAAGGAAGATTTTAAACTAGATTGTGGGGATAGTTATATCGCCAAGTAGCTGACTATTATCTTTATCTGTACAGACCTCATAACTTAAGAAGAGAATGCTCCCTTAGTACGGAATTCTTCAATCTGCGGATAGTAAAAACATATAGATTAGGAGCTCTAACTGGGGTTTCTAGCGGGTTTAGGAAGACAGCCCGTTGCTATTTTTATCCCAAGAGCACCCCCTTTTGCTTTTTAGTATACGTTGGATCTGGAAAATAGTTAATGAAACCCTATACTTTAAAGGGTTATTGTAAAATCGTATGCCTTTTTTCTCTCTCACTCTTTTTATTAGCTTTAATCCCTCTTTGCTAATATAAAACCCTTTTTTTAATTGTAAACAAAAAAACTATAGCGAACCCAAGGATTCCTTCTTATTAAGATAAAACCAAATTTATGAATATTAGAAAATAGATATTATATTTATTCATGAATAATTCCTGTAAACTTGTATAATTGTGATTTTTTTAATATAAGTAGTTTAGCTGACGGACCCTTAAGTTTTTCCTATAAATTAAGATATATACTTGCAATCTTATAGGAACCCTTTTTCTTTCCTTTTCGACATAGTTCTCGTCCGTTTTTTCTAAACGAGTCCTCTAATTCTAGAATTACCCCTATGGCCAAGTCATAAACCTTAACAAAATTCCTTTTTTTTACAAATCGGCATAGGCAGGCAGCTAATTCCGGTCCTTTTGGTAACATAAATCCAGGATCTAAGACTTTATGAGTTATTGCTTGAGGTAAGTACTTCTTATTATACCTTTTCCGAAATGGGTACTCCCAGGAAAGGATATAATAAAACACGAAATATAGATTAGTAAGTCCCCTCCATTAAGCTAGAACGCTCTGATAATCGAAACTTTTCTTAGTTGGATATTTGTTCAGCTGTGTATTACGATGCATATATCTAAATTTCTTATATAAAAGAGGTTCCCTAGGTTACTTTTTCTACATGAGGATCCGTAATGTAATATAGGATTCCTAAATATCGGAATACTTTGGTCGAGTCCCTTCGCGCTCTCCAAGGTAGCTCTAGAAAAAGACTTAAAGTAAGGCTAAAAGAAGTTTGGTACATTTAGTTTACCAGTCGGTGGTAGTAGATTGACCTTCGTATAGAATTCAGCAGCTTCTTTGGCTTTTTTAATAGTCTCATTTTTTAGGAATCTAAATTCCAGCAGAGGTAGGGTCTAGGTACTTAGTGAGAAAGTGTTATCTGGGCACAAGCTTTTTAGAGAGATTTAATCCAGGTTTTATCAGGATAACAAAAGCTTTACTAGACGGGTAGTATTCCTTTAATAAAGAGTAGCCTCTTTAATCAGTAACCCCTTTTCTAAAACCCCTTTTCTAATCGTTTTCTTTTTGTATTTCAAGCAAAAAGTTTAATTGCGGTAAAAAATGTAATAGAATTCTTTTGGGGTTTCCAACAAGATACCTGGGACAGCACAGATCTTGAAGCTAAATATTTCTAAAGAGCTTCTTGCCTTATTATTTTCCTAATCAGTAATAAGGTAGAGCAAAAGCTACTTGGATGTAAAGTTATAGGTTAAAAAAAGGGGGAAATATTTGAGAGAAAAACCTGTTAGGGATTGAGCATGTAATTAGGTTACTTTTCAGTGTCTTAAGGTTATCCTTTGCTTTTGGCGTACTCATTTATGATAGTCAATATATTATTAGAGCGCTGCCTTAACACAGGGTTGTTTTTTTGATAGGGAAACTCCCCTTAGTTTGTAGTTTCTCTCCGGTGTAGTATTAGCTCTAAAAAAAGGAGTCCCTATAGGGTCTTGTATGGACTTACTAAAGCTATAAGGGCATGCCTGTTTTTTTGAAGGATCGGTTAAGTTCTAAAAAAATAGGATTGAATTCTAAGGTAAGGAGCTCCTAGCAGGGTAGGAGTTACCCCTTTTTAAGCGGCATATAGGTCCGTATATTCTAAGTAAGATATTATCTCTGTGTTTGCTGATGTGGATAAGTGGTCTTAGCATAGATTAACGAATTCGTACTTGAGTATTAATAATCCAGGTTTATTTAGTTCCTTGTTTGTTATGTCAAGTATTAAGCAAATTAATCTAAGAATTATAATTATAGTCTAACAGGAAAAGTTTTTAGGGTTTCTAAGTTTATAGTCTAAAACTTATGCTTGGAAAAACTCCTTACTTATTATCTATATTTATAGAACATTGGCTTCTCCTAAAAAGGGGTACTTATGGGGTTCTTTTACCCAGAAATTGGGACTTTTATAGCGAATAAAAACTCAGGGTCCAGACAAGCGCAGAAATAACTAGTTTTTAATACTCATAATGGGATTTTAGCTCTCCTTTTTTGTATACAGTGGTGCGATACTTACAATGTGTTGATACTCGTTTCTGATATAAACTTTAGTGGTCTTACCTACTGGCGGGTATTCTCGGGATACTGAACAAGAGTCTAAGCAATTCATGGGGACTCTTTAGTTAGGGAAAAAGACTGAAACACTTTTTATTGTTAAGTTAATATTCCAGGTATGCCCTAGTAAGGCAAAAACTTTAAAAAAGGACTCTTTGCGCTTATAAACCCCGGAAATCTTTAATAGCAATTACGGGTTTCTACTTTTTTCTTTTTCTGTTATACCTTAAGCCTCTTGCCCTGCTAGTTTTCTAAAAAAAAAGAAGTGGATTCTTCTGAGAACGGCCGTTAAAAGGGAAAAAGTACCCTAATTCAAAACTTTCGATATAAACAAGAATTTATATAAAGATTGAACCTTTTCTTAATCCGACTATTAACTAGAATAAACCGAAGCTCTAACTAGTCGAGGGAGCCTTATGAAGTTGGAAAAATGCCGTTGTTCACTAGAATTTTTAAATTTAGAGTATTTAGTAAGTGTAATTCCAATAAAAAGATAGTATATTTCACTTTATTTTTATCTTGTGGCCGTCTATAAACTAAAACCTTCTCCACGGGGTTCCTGTTATACCAAGAGTTTAGGGGTTTTTATTGTAATGGGCTCTTCTTTGAAGCTACTCTTTGGAGTTTATGCCTTAACTAGTATTTTAGTCTATAGGTATTCCCTTGGGATAAGACTTTGGATCGACACGAAAAACCCTTTTCTCTAGAAGCTGTTCTCGTTTTAATTAAGTTCTTAGAATCAAGGAAGGAGATACAACTAAACTAAGGATTCCCATATTAGAATATTTGTTATACTTTATTCAAGAGTATCAGAAGCTACAAGGACTTCCTTTTTTACTTTTCATAAAATAACTTTATAATTTACAAAAAAAAAGAAACTGGAATTAAATGGATTTGTGCTTTTCCGTTTTATTCTCTTATATTTATATTCTAAATGATTGGTTAAAGAAACTCTTTATTCTTTTTTATTACTTGTACAATTCTCTGGAATTAGGTTCTAATTATCTAGCTTATTATTCTTCAATTGACTCTATTTTCCTTACATAATTATTAGAATAAAAAAGACTGAATTTAAAAGATATACTATTTGTAAAGAATAAAGCTTTACCTATATTCTATATTCTTAGTACTTAGTACAAAAGCTAACCGAAATTCCTAAGTACTGCTCTTGAGGCCGGGCCCCCTACACCTGCAAAACTTTTCTTGAGGAAAGAAATCTTAGTCTTTTAAGGAAGCAATGAAAGAGAAAGATAAGTCAGTAAACACCCCTCTTTATTTGTATGTAAAGGAGTACCTTCAAGTAAACTAAGTTTTATTAGAAAATAAGCTTTGCTTTAGAAATTCAAGTAGTAACTCGAGCCCTTGAATTTTTTCTAAGGGCTTCCTATTTATACAAATGTAGGATTAATATAGGAATCCCACTCGCTTGGCTAAGGTCAATCAACCTAAAAAGAACTTATTACCAAGCTTTTCTTAGCATTAGCTTGGAAAAAAAAAAGCCTTTTTACAGCTTATCAGAACACGGAAAAACCTACTCTCACGGGTTTCTTATTTTGAAATAAGGTAATTTATAGCTTACGAGTATCGAGTATATAAAGACTTAGATTTTCTATTTGCTTCCTAGTTTACGGGACAGCCGCAATTTTAGTCTTGTTGAATGCTGTGATAAATACCTACACCTCACTTTCTAAAGATATAGTTTTGCGGATATTAGCTTGTTTAGTAGCTTATTTAAGAAAATAAATACTAAAACATAAAACAGGGTATACCTCATTTTGAAAGAATAACTACTCTTTATTAGTATAATGAAAATTTTAGCTATATTTCTACAGGCAAACGTTTGTATTAATTAATTCCTTGCTGAAAAGGCTCGTACTTAGGACTCCAACAATAAATATTTCAATCTAGACTTGATGGGGTTACTATTTAGTCCTCTCTTTAAGCAACTACACTGAAATATTTTAGATTCAAAACCTAATTTATTAAACCAATGAAAACAAAGCTTTAATAGAAGTTCCTTTAAAGTTTTTAAGCTAATAACCTTTTGTCTCACACCAACTTCAAGGAATACTAATGTATGCTGCCCTTTTTTATACTAGTTTTTGTAACACTGCAGGCTTACTCCTCCTATTTTGATTTTTCTTCGCTATGATCTTCCTTCGTAGCTATGATTGGAGCTATTGTCCCAAAAATGAATAGAACTTCTCAGGTTATACGGTTATAAAAACGGATCGACTCCAACGGGAAGCTATAGAATTCCTAACTGCTCATGAACTACCTTATTCTTACTAATCCTAAGATTGCTTTCTTAAATTACGCCAAAGTTCTCAGTATTAGTAGCGTACTTCAAATGTGATCGGACTCCAATTTTATAAAGTGCCACAACTAGATACACTACTTTACATAATTAGTCTGGCTGGAATTCTCTTCCAAGGTTTCTATGCTACTCTTTCGAACAACAAAAATGGAATATCGGATTCTCAAGTTAAGAAACGAACTCCTCTCGTACCAAGTCATTTACAAGTTTTTAGAAGGTAGCAACAAAAATCAGATGGTATCCTAAAGATAAGGATAGCCCTAGACCCTTTTATGCTCCACGTACCTATATCAAGAAAACTCGTTAACAGCTTTGCGTGCACTCTTTAATATAATTAATAACCTTAAGTGCAGTTTTACTGTTGGATATTCTGTAACTTTGTTTATTTTAGTTTACTTTTATGTGAATTTACTAACTAAAAACTACTGGGAAAGGCAAATAGGAAACTCTTTTTCTCAGTTGTGCTCTTAATTTTGTTAGTAAGTTTTTCTAGTCATAGGTCTTTATACTTTTTAGACCATAACTATTTCTAGAAAAACTCCAGTAAAAGGGGGTACTAGAGATCTCTCACCCCTGCCTTTTATTATTTTATTATTTAGTTTAGTTAAGAATTGCGGGTGCAGGGTTTCTTTTAGTGTTTTACTCATTTTTGAGTAACTTCGAGTCTTAGTGTAGTAAATTACAAGGATCGCACATCTTGAGGTACTCAAAACCAAAAAGTAGGGATGTACATTTAAAAGATATAAAGTTAGTTCCGTTTTACAAAAAAGCCAAAATAGAGTCTAATTGTGCACTACCAAACAAAGCAAAGGGTTCCCTGAATGGATTTACAACCAATAACACAGGATGTAGACACAGGCATTATGAGCTAATATACTAAAGGATCTCACTACACTAGGTTTACCCCTACTAAGGAATTCTTCTTTGCTTGAACCCCTGCGTATAAAAAAGTCTAAAGGATTTCCTAATAACAGTAAGGAACAGAAACTCATTTTCTACTTCGATAACTTAAAACTCTTTCTTTCCTTACAAAACTAAAGTACATCCGCGTAGGGAATACAGGCAACTAGGGCTACAAGACTCAGCTAGTTATCTCGCTTAAGACTTGTTTAGTTTATAAGAGTAAGCTAGAGTTACAGGTTTAGCTGCGGATAGCACCTAATAAAGTCAAGGTCAAAAAGCAAATAAGACGTTGTTGGGCCTATAGAGTACTCCTTGCATTATCTACGTTAACTATCTATAACCTATAACAATAAGAACGCCTATCCCGATACTATTACTAATCTAGAAAACTTTTTCTAATACTGTAATACTAAATACATATACTTTATTCCTATATTTCTATCTTTCCTTAGCTTACAAGAACAATAAGAGGAATACCCACAGTTCTCCCGAGCTCCTTTAGGTACAGTAAGATTCTTCTTCCTTCTACTTTCTACTAAAGGGGGAATTTTATTGCACTATATTAAATAAGTCTAATAAGAACAAGTAAGTCAATAAAAAAGGAAAACAAAGAATTAAGAAGTTAAGAGGTTAGTGTTCCTGTTGTGTAAGTAGATATATCTATAATTACTACCTGCATTACCTTTCCCCCGTGTACCACTGCAACATTAAGTACAAAGAAAAAGACTTTTGCTTTACTTTAAGGGATAAACCCTTTATTAGTCACTGCGCAAAGGCAATCCCTTATAGAAGCAACCGCAACTGTAAATACAAGGCCCTACTAAACGAAGATAAGAAAACAGGCACTCAATCTTGCGTTACCCTTTTAGCTTTGAAGTTTAGTTTTTCTAGTTAGTGGAGATGTAGAATTCAGGAGTCCCCGCAGTGTAGTTAAGCTCTTCTTGGTTGGAAAAGAAGTTCTGCCGGGATCCTACTGCGTTAAGAAGTATAGCTAGAATTTAACAAAATACTTAAAATCACACTTTACTCGAGCGTAAACATATAGTGTGCCTTAATTTACATCAAAGCATAGCCAAGCTAAGTCGGAGCCTCTACTCTTTTAAGTCAAATTTCCTTAAAACCTTCGTTCTAATCTAACAACAAAAGTAGACCTTAGTAATCCAAAAGTACTTCCCCGAAAATCCCCTCTATTTTACTTCATTCATCGGATCCTAAATCACTTAGATAGGGATGCTCTACTTCCGCTTTTCTTAATCCGCGGAAATGTGCTTTATAAGCCTTGTAGGGTCCTGCACTATTTAGAAAGTAAAAACGAAAGAATTTTCATTTTCTCTAAAAAGGGAATACCTGTCAAATTAAAGAGCAAAGTATACCAAAAGGATAAGAAATTTCATTCTTTCTACTTTGTCAAAGGAGAGTACAACAGACAGTTACCAAACCTTTATTCTTGGCGAGATCTACCTATTAAACGAAGTTGCCCCCGGCCTCTATTTAAGCACTTACTCATATACTAGAAAAATGAAAATAAATGGAGGAAGTCTCAAACTCACAAGGCAAAAAAGCTCCCTATTGACTAAAAGTTACCTAGGAATATAGAGAAGATTTGCTTATTTAGTGCTATTTACTGGAGATATCTTTATTATATTTATATTTATAGCTGCTAGGTCCTAGTTAAATGCCAGACAAAGTCATTCCTATACCTATACTTTAATTTTAAAGGAAGCGCTGGGCCTAGAAGAAAATAGGCTTATCAATAACAGTTAATTTGAAGTATATGACTAGGAATAAAAAGAGTACTAAAAGTTTCTTTATATTACTGCACTTATAGGAGAATTACTGTTGTGTTAATTTAGAGAATTAAAAAAGGGGGGCTTTACAAAAAATAGATATTAAACGAAGGGGTTGTCACAAAAATTTCTATTTTATAATAAGGGGCTTAGACTTATCTCTTTTTCTGAGTCGCGTAAACAGGATACTTACTGATATATAAATTGCCCGGTTACTTTATAAATCAGGTTGCCCCGGGAAAGAGTACAATAAAAAACCTTCTATTTAATCTCTTGGGCTTCTTTCGGGTTTTTTCTTTTAGAGATTTTTGAATAAATAGGAACTTACCTAAACCTAAAGAAATTCTTACTTATTTAATATCCCAAATCTTTCTTTTTGTCTACTTTCAAAGTCTTAAGGGTGCCCTTATTTTCATGTTATCCTGTTACAATAAGAGGGCCCTCTTACTTAGTAAAAGTAGTGCTCTACTAGATTCTTAAAATTCTACACTGTTGGCTTGAACCTTTAATAAACGTTATGAATATCTATAGTTTACTTGCATTTTTGTATCCCTAGGGATTTGAGGAGAACGTAGTGTTGCAAAGGCAATCCCTTGTATGTACCCGATAGATTCTAGTCTATAGAAGTTAATTTTTGAGGAAAACCGAAGCCTTATAATCAGTGTATATTGCCAGAGGTAAAGCTTTACAAAAAAACTAAGAGGATTAAGAAAGTGCTTATAATTCAAAAACTCTTTTTTGCCTTGAGGTTAGAGATTTATTTAGGAGTTAGCTTGTGGATTTCAAAACCCATCCATTTCGACAGAAGTCTCCGAGATCCTTGATCTTATGCCTCAGCCCTCTTTCTTGCCGTTTACTAAGTTGGGTCGGGGTCCTGGAATAGGAAGGACTATGTACCTTTTGGTTTCATGAAAATAAAAGGCATCCAAAGGAAGATTTTAAGTATTATACTTTGACAATCCTTCTGAAAAAGCAAATTGATCAGTATCAGTAGGTAGAGTGTCAAAATCAAGTATAACTAATAAAAGTTTTCTCGTGCAAGAGCTCCTCTAAAATAAAGTCAATCTGGTGTAAAAGATTACCAAGCGCATCCGGCACGGGGTTTTTCCGATTGCATTAAAAGTAAATATCTCTTATGACACAAATTCAGTAATGCAAAAAAGAAGCTTAAGGTTTAGTCTTAGGAGAAAGATAGGAGATTCCTTTCTAAAAATCCTTAAAATTCTCGCCTTAAGCTCAGTTATATAGGCAAATTTTCATTATTCAAAGTTACAGCTCTTAAAAACCTAACTAATAGCAAGAAACTCAAGCAGAACTCTTAGTCATGAGCGGTAAAAGTAGGTTCGAATCCTATTATTACCCTCAACTCCTAGCTCTATAAACTCCCAAAGACCTTAAGAAGTTTTTAGAGACTTCTACCTAGCTAAACTAAAGTGCTTTCTTTATATCTTGGTTAACGTAAAATCAAGAATAAAGAGCCCAAAGAATAAAGAATAAGGTAAGTAGCTATTATTCCCATAGAAGCTTCTCTTTTAAATATCCTATATTGGCTCCAAAAGAAGGACTACTTGTACCAAATAGAGTTCGAATTAAACTTCAAAAAAATCTTAGCCGTAATTCTCTAAATTAGAAAGGGTTCCGGTTTTTTTAGGTTTTGTCCCTATATAAACTTGCCAGCCCCTAACCAAGTAAAAAAAAGACTATTAAATTTTTCATTACATTACTATAATATTGATGTGGTTAAACCCCTTTAGTCATAACCCAGCAGAAACAGGATTCTATAACTAAAGTTACAAGGTGTGCCCAAATACCGACAACTCAAAATATAATTAACTGCAGCACTCATTTTCTTTCTGAATGAAATCAAGATACAAACTCATACATTGTATTTATTGGCGTGCGAGAATTGAAGTTATTAGCCAAGATATTATACAGTAAATTTGAATAGATTCTGTAAAAGCCTCCCTTTTTCCAAAAGTCCTAGTTAAGATACTTAATCGGATCTAGGTTTAATTCTAATAACAGGCTTCGAACCTGCGCCATCCAAGCTTTTTCTTGATCTTGACTCTTCGCGTTAGCCTTAAATATAATAAAAGCTCTGGGATACCTAACATATGAATGAGATTACTGAAAAACCACATCAAGGAACTTCTACCTTAGCTAGAAGTTGCTTAGTGTCATAAATAGCATGGAATAAGTATTTTCAAGGCAAGGAAAGTTTAGTTATAGAGCAGAGTCTCCATTAAGGCCTCTATAAAAGGTACTAAAATCCTCTTACGCGCCCACTTTTTCATTTGATATATCTTGGCTTTAGGGATTATCAAAAATAGGACTTAGTCTTGCTTTCCTCTAAACGAGTTATGGGAAACCTAGTCTAGAATGTGCTAGCTTAGTTTTGTATACTAACCTTGTTAGATGTTTAATTAGAGTTTAAGAAGGGCTGGGCATACTTTCATTTTTTATACAATACAGCACACAAGTACCAAAATATTTTAGGTTAGCCCTGGAAAAGTTGTTTCCCTTTTTTAGACTACCCGGTACTAGATCTTGAGATAAACTTCCTTGGTTTAAAACCAGGGATTTCAAGAGAAACCCTTTTGTTTGGTAAACCAAGGTGTATATGAAGGACTCTATCTTAGCCTCTCTAAAACCTTATCCTCTAAAAAGAAAATGCTCAAAATCTCGGATTAGGAGAACCCCTGAAAGTCCATAAATGTCCAAAAAAGTAAATAACTTCTAAGCGTAACCTATGCCCGCAGGAGACCTGAGTCTAATATAGCCTACCGGCAGGCTCTTTAATACAAAGCAAGGTAAATTATGTTGATCCAGGTAAACAAACGAGAAAAGCCAGTTCCTGGTTGTTTTTTGTTCAAAGCTTTTTTTAAGGCTCTTAAATAAAAAGGATTTACTGCGCCACTTGCCGTACCTCTAGCCCCTAATAGTTTTTTCTAAGAAAACCCGAGATAAATTTTGAACAGGTACCCTTAAAAGTATACTTTAGGACTAGATTTCCGTATTGAATAGCGTTAAAAGACGAACTCATATACTCTTTAGACTATTACTAAAAAAAGGATTTTAAAGATTACTAAGAAAAGTTCTAGGAATCTCTCCGGTAACACCGAACAAATGTAGGCAAACCCGATCTAATTAAAACTTATAAAGAGAATGGACTCCCTTTAGTTTTTTTCTTACTCTAGCTAGTGTAACGTATTATAGGGCCTCCCGATTACTGTAAAGACAAATAAGCTTTATGCAGCTAAGTACTGGAAGCTCCACTCACCTTAAATATCTTATAGAATACGTTTAGTTACAACTTAACTCGAGTATCCGGGGGCGAGTACTAGCACAATGTGAGTACAAGAATTTATAAATTATAAAAAGGAGACTCTAAAAATTACAAAGTCTTTTATATCGCGTACTTTACAAGGAGCCCTTTCCTAGTGAAATGTTTTTTTAGTGTTAAGAAGGTTCCGTTTTACTTGGTAAACCCGGCCAAATTCAATGTGAACGGTAATTCAGCGTATGAAGGAACCCCTTTTGAGTTAGAAGAAAAGCTCTAATTTATATGCCTAAACAGTTGATCCCCAGAAGATATTTAACTTCTTTTTTTAATACATTATTTACTAAGAAAGCGGAAAATTACAATTCTGAAGGATAGCCCGGATAGGAGAGTCAAAGCACTCGAAATTTAAAGCATGGGCATCCCGATAAATGTAAGATTAAGAGAGCTCCTGCCGGATATGTCATAACTATAAAAAGAACCCAGTATAGGTCAGACATTTTTAGTCGATTGTGTAGTTAATACTTAATACTGAGGTGTTTAGTTATTTCTCTCTCAATGAAAGGGTTCAAAGCGTACTTCTTTACATAGGAATTTCCAGCCGAAATCTTCCTTATAAAGAGGGATAATCCTTATTCTTTTTTTGGACTTTGTTTTGCGTTTATACTACTTTGGAATTCTATAATTCTAACTGCTAATGATAACTAGGAAAGCCGGGAGTCTGGTATCCTATTTTCTCTTTTTAGTATTCTCGGAGTTGAGTAAAAAGTAAGCGATTGAGTCCCCTCCCCTTTTTGTTTAGCAGCTCCAAAGATAGGTTATTAGGCAGGTATTATAGCAGCTACGAAAAGAAGTAAAGGAAAGATAAAAGAAGTGACTATTCCGATAAGAACAAACAAACTCCGGTGAATTGATAGAAGAAAAAGCTTTTATTTTCATTTTTTATTAGGAATCTTTCTTTTAATACTCTATTTATAAATAATAAATTAGAAAACTTGACCTAAACTTTCATTTTTAAGAGAACTCTTGCTACTACTATATGTATTCCTATAATTGCTTTTAGGATCATCCGTATACTAGAGATATACTAAGATAAAATTCCCTGTTTTAAAGGGTCCAACTCCAACCAAGAAG
Source organism: Pelargonium tetragonum (assembly GCA_036897445.1). NCBI lineage: Eukaryota > Viridiplantae > Streptophyta > Magnoliopsida > Geraniales > Geraniaceae > Pelargonium > Pelargonium tetragonum. The sequence continues at coordinate 91,095 of JAYMTL010000040.1, forward strand.
CTAATTTACCTATTATTTAGTAATTAAAATAACCTCAGTATAGAGTACAGTAACAATTCGTTTTTAGGAGAGGTGGATTTTATTGCTAACCTATGCGTTACTTATATAAATTAAATATAGACTCGTTATTAGATGGAGCTCTTACTACCCACGGATATTCAACAAGAATCCAGCTACACTTACAAAAGGAAGAACTTATTTTAATATCTATTTAGTAAATAGAATTTTGTATATTAAGACACCTGTACCTGAAAGAGGAACCAATATATTCTACCGGTGTTACTTTCGATGAGCCCTTGTTACGTAAGTCCTGTGAATAGCTTTACTTGGAAAATCTAGATAATAAATCTCAGGAACTCTTAAAAAAAATCTTCTGAATTACTGAATATCCTTTTTAGGTTTCCTTACTCTGTTATCTTTTTTTTTGTTATGTCCCAGCTCATATACTGGTGGGGGTACAAAAATAATAATTAGTAACTCGTAGCTTTAAGACGTTTAAAAGTTCAGGGTCGGTTTAGATTTAAAAATATGGAAGTTTTTTAGTTAAATAAAAGCTTACTATCATGATATAAAGGAGTACCCCCTTTAATTTATATCAACAATGTTATTTATTTGCTGTTTGGGTACCGAGTAAAGTGTTTTTTTTACCAGTTTTACGTCCTTTCCTGCTATAAAATTCTTGAGTTGCTCTTTTAGAATAGCTACGTAGACTATTACAATCTACTACAAAGCTTGTTCCCCCATTACCGATAAGCTCAAAGTATACCCCTTAAACAACAAAGACACTGTACCAAAAATCCTAATAAGCCCTATCCTCATTATAAAGGCATAGAACAAGGAGGAATACAATCTTAGACAGACTACCCCTTCAATATTAATACAATATTAAACCTATTTATACAACTGGAACAAAAATATATATCTAATACAGAACTAAACAACTAATAGTAAAGAACAGCAGTACCCATAAACTATCTGTAATACACGTATATACTAACTACAACTAGATAAGTAACTAAATAACAACAATAGAAACCCACAGTACAATAGGATAATAGCTGCAGTATTATCCATAATATACCCATAGTACAGAAATCTCCAAAAGGCAAGTAAGTAATAAGAATCCTTATCCTTATAGTTATAACTCCTAAAACTCTTAAGGCTCCAGCTCCTGCTAGTATAGCTTCTGTTCTTTGTTAAGTAGGTAAAGAAACAAAAAAGAAAGAACTCAATCTAGGTCGTGTGGTGGGCTTATAAAGCATGCATGCCTATTCAATATTTTGCATTAACCTCCTTTACTACGTGCCTGTCGGTAAGGCAACTCCTAACCAACCTTACTAAGGCCTTATCCTCTCTAGCGATAAACCCAGAGTCTAATGAGTAATACACCTTAGACCCGAAAATCCTATTATATTAAACTCTATTTCTATAACTAAAACTTTTTATTTACTATCTAATCTAAAAGAATACACTAGTTGCAGATAACCTTAACAAAAGTACGTACCTAGCTTCAATAAAAAGTTTCTACAGCTACTAATATTCCTAAAGCTCTTCTGAAGACTTAGAACAGATCCTGATACGGATAGAGAAAGTAAATACAAAAATGAAGAAGAATTTAAGTCATTAACAAGTGTTTGTTCCTTTGTCCCTATAGCATAAGTAGATTGTTCAGACAGGGTTCTCCTATTTTTAGGGTAAAGTTCTAAAAAGAAAATTCGGAGAATATATCAAAGAGTTATAACTAACTATAAGAAAGAAACCTAGGGCTCTTGGTTCAGTAATAAACTTGAAGCTCCCCAAGTCATTTCATTTAAAAATCACAAGATCTATAAAGCTCTGCCCTGTTTTCCCTTTCATAACATAAAGAAAATCCTTTTTTGGACTAATTATCTTGGAGCTAGTAATTAGAACCGCCCCCTTTTTAATATACAAGTGAGAGATGAAGGACCTAGAGGAAAGCTTTTAGGAATTTTTATAATATTTTTACCATTAAGAGCCCCTATTTTAATTTAACAAAGTTTAAACACAGGTTTCTTAAGAAGGTGCGGGTAGTTTAGGTCAGACATCGCAAAACTTAGTAGAGTAGAATAGTAAAGAATTCGCAAGTAAACTTGGAAATATTTTGCTTTCGGTCTAGTAAACTCCTTATTCAAAATTATCTTTCTTCCCGGCGAAAAAGCTGCTCAACGAGATAATATAGGTTTAAGTTTAACTTCTACCATAGATTGTTTTATACAGAAACAAAGTCATAGGGAGACTCCCGCCCGCGGTTTCAACTTGAAAGAAAATATACCAAGTAAGCAGCTCGAGTTTGGGTTCCCGGTTAAGAGTTTCAAAATTCTTAAATATAAAGGCCCCCTTTTTCTGTCAGTCACATAAGGGTTCTCCTTTTATTTCGGCAAATTCTATGAAATTCGAGTGAAGCTCTTTAGGCCCTTAAATAGAAACTTCTTTAGTTTTGTTTACTTATACTCCCCTTCCTGCTTATTGAAAAAGAGTTAATCTCTGGAAGCTTTTCTAGTTTTCAGGGTACAGGTTAACTTAAATACTTCAGAAAAAGATAAAGACTTTAAGAATTCCTGCCCTTTACAAATTGCTCAAACTAAACATAATATTGAAAAATCTCTCTAGCACCTCCGCTAAGTTATACCTCCGAGACTGAGGGCAGTTCACTAAGTAGAGTTAAAAGAGCCCCTAGAGATCTGGTATCTCCTATTTTTAACAAACAAGGGTCAACTTACTATATAAAGAATGTTCCATGAAAACGCAGGACTTTTTTTTTTCGTTTTCCAACAAACTTTAAAAGATAAACTTGCTAGGGTTGAATTTCAGCCATTACAACGCCCTTTACAAAAAGCAAAGGCATAAACAAGGAAGGCTTTTATAAGAGGATGTCCCCTTTCCCAAAGAAGATTTTGCTTTTCATAGAACAATTTGTCGAACCTATTCGCCTACTAAGTCAGTCAGGGCATTTCGGAATCGGGGATCCTTTAGAGCTAAAGCGGGACACTCTTTATACAAACATTTTAGTCATCCATGCATGTTATTTAGTTCTAATACACTGAATTTGAATTTAAGAAAACAGATTCTAATGTCTAACCTAAAACTCTTATCCGGGGTCCCTCTATAAGATAAGGTTAAGGCTCTCCCCCTATTAATTTCATTTTGTTTTCTTATTCTCGTGTAGTTTGAAATTGATAGGTTTTAAGGAGGCCCCTTGTCCAGGGATTTTTAATACTATGATAAAAAGGGGCCTTTCCCTGTTACAGCATAATTTTAGTAGGCTCTGAATATAGTAACTTTTATGAATAGAGATCTAGAGCATTCTCCTTACAAGAGCCAACACTTTTAGAAAACTCTAAAATTAAGAAGTAAAAGCTTAAAGCAGACTAAAAGTTGCAGGCTCTTCGCTTATTTACTTATATTACTTACCAAAAATCGAAACGTATGTATATAGTAGTTTTAGAGTAGTATAAATACGAGGAATTGTTATGCTACAACAGTGCAAAAAATCTCAGCTTGTTCAACTCAAGAGACTTAACCTTTATTAAAAACTTCTGCTTGGTATTATAGATATAATATTGCTTTATAACTCTTTTCTAAGTCACATTAGAGGCTATCTAAATTTCTTTCTAAGTAAGCTTCTTTTCCTCTGTTCTTTATAACTCATACTTGTAAATCTTTTTACTTCCCATTTATGGCACTTCCTGAGTATCCCAATTGGGTACTAGTCAATTTTAATTCTAAATTCTTGCTTTGAAGTTAAGTCGTTAATTTAACCCACATTCTATGAAATTTAAAGCAATTCTTGAGAAAAAAAGCATAGGAAGCTCTTTATTTTCCCAGGGTCTCCTGCAACCCCTTATTGAAGGCTTAGGCCTGTGTAATTATCGATTTTTCTTCCCGAGTACTTTTTGTTTTTGTAAGTTTTCATTTTCTATCTATATTTAAATTGAAATTCTGCTTAAAGATTAAGTATTATAATAATTGAACAAGGCAAATCTACCTAACATAGGAGAGATAGCCCCGGTTTAGAATTGAGGGGTCGTTAAGTTAGTAAAGAAGAAAAGGAATTTGTATCAAGGAAAGGTTTTAAATCCATCAAGCTGGGGCAAGTGTCTTTTTATTCTTCAGGGTATAAGTATAGATCAGTAACCCATAATCTAAATTGTTATGATGCCTGGGTTTTTAACTTCCTTTTGTGACTGGTACAAACACAAATTTAGTAAAAAAAAAGAAAGTAAGGAGGATACTAGGCTCAACCTAGCAGAACTCCTATAAAACCGCTACGCGAAGGATCTAAATACGCGCATTTTGTAGACTCTTATAGATCTCCCTTATCTTATACGCAACATTAGTATTACGAATTGAAGTAACAGGCCCCGAAAAGTCCTAGTCGAAAGCCTCTAATGTTAAGAGCCGCGGGTGAGGATCTAGAATATTGAGTTAGTATGGTCCTTAAAAAACCCCTTACTTTTGTACTTCCGCGAGGATATCTCAAAAAGCAGAAATTTGAAGTTTAGTATACTATACCCGCCAGATTAGGGAAATGTTTTATAGTCGGCAAGTAACGAGCCCCTCTTTGACAATTCCTATACTCTTCTTACCCGTCCCTTATTGCAGCCGGTTCCTACTCCTCTTTTTTGTATTCCCTTCTTAATTGCATTACCTGTATTTGTACGTAGTTAGGGATCGATTACTCTTGGTGAAGGTGTATTTTCTCCTTGTTGTAGCTATTGGTATAGGAAGTCCACTAGATAGTACATAGATACCTTATAACAAAGGAGTTCCTTATCTGTCCTAGGCTCATAAAGTATACCTAAGGAGTTAAGCTTTTAAGCTTAACCTTTCTTAAAAAACCTTACAGATACTGAATCGAAAAATACCTAAATTACTGTCTAATTTTTCATTTATTGAGAATTTAGCTACCCTGCAAAGTGTTTTACATTCGAAGCTTTTAGAGAGTCAAAATTTCAAATAGAGTATCCTGGCTTAGTTACTTATACTTAGTGTAAAACCTTCATCGGCGAAAATCCTAACGCAACAGCTTCTACCTTTAGCCTGAGTTTGGCAATTTCCATTTATAGCATTCCTTGTTTAGTTAAGCAGCTAATCTGAAAAGACTTGAGAAACAAAGAACTCCCATTTCCTGTAAAAGACTAGCACAAATAAGAAAATGCATAAGTTCAACTCCCATACCTATAAGGAGCTCCTCCCTAAAAGAAACAGGGAATGCACTTGTAAAGCTGCTCTTACATAGGGGTTCAAACCCATAGTATATAGCAGATACTACCTTGCTTACTAAGACCGAGAAATCCCTAACCCCTCTCAAAAATAACCTAAACTAATTTCTATAATACTAGGGCCCTAGCATCTACGCGGAATTTAGGGTCTACACAAAAGGAGAAGTGAACAACTTGCTTGGATGCTCGTCGACAAAATTAGGAACTGCTTCACAAAGAAGTTTTTTTATTTCCTTGCGCATATGCCCAACTTATTAGGAACAGTCTAGAAATCCAAGGAATTTAGTAATAAGTCTCAAACATATGTAATTAAGGAGTCTCTGAGGTGTATAATTCGAAAGGTATTCTGGAGTTACAGCTGAGTAATCGAAGTAAAAAAGATTGTGATTGAAACTCTATTTTGGAAGAGTTTTCCGCGGGAATTAATTAAGTATTAAAAGAACACTAAAGCTATATAAGTAAGGCTGCTTTCATACTAGTTAAATAAAAATTCAGTCTTTTGTCTTGATCCGATGGCTCTAAATTCTTTCTAGTTTAAAGTGATTCCGCTTACATAGGTGTGCTAGAAAAAAGTATCCTAATTAAAACTATGGCAGTTAATAAAGGGATAGTTATCTTTGGTGTATAATAAAAGTAGGCTACCTTGCAATGTAAACTCCCTATTGGGTTGATCCCGCGCTTTGTGTTATAGGAGATCTAACCGAAAAAGTAATATGTCTAAAAAGAGCAATCCGGGTAGAAATCCTACTACTTATAAGAAAAACTAAAGATATAGCTTAAGAAGCAAAAGGAAATTGCTGGAGTCTTAAATTAAAGTGGGGTAAGAAACTATACAAAGCAACTAAAACGTGTAAGAAAAGCATAGGTTTGAAGTAAATCTATACGGGTGTTAGTAGGTCTTACGTACAGCTAAGGGATTAAAAGCACCAAGAACTAATTAAGAAAAATCTCCTCTTTAGGATTACATTACCTGGAAATTCTAAACATTCTTAGATGTTCTTCCAACTTTGAACTTTTTAAGAGTTAGTACTACTCCCTTAGTTACTTAATTATAGGAGTTTTGAGTTTTTTAGTATCATAAACTTAAGTTAAATACCACATAAGCTTTGTCGAATAGTATTGCCCTTTGGGTCTTATAAGATTCTTGCTACAATTTTCTAGAAATCTAGACTCTGCAATTCTGGAGTCCCCTTCATAGCGTTGATAAAGATTGGAATTCATTAGATACAAAGAGGGTGAGGGCCTTCCTACTTTAAGAAACTTACAACAAACGCCGCATAAAAAGAAAGCCAAGACGAAGCAACGCCCCCCCTTTTTTTAAGTATTATCCATTTTGTGGGTAGTCATAATGTAGTAATTTTAGTTTATACCAAAGTCTAAGAAGTTCTTTTTTAGATTATCGGAAGGGAAAAAAGAACTCGTTTAGGGAAAGACCTCATATATAGATTTTAGAATTCATCTGTTACGCCTTAGGTGAGTCCTTTAGTTTCTCTCCAAGTAAATAAGTAGTTAATTATCAGGTAATCCATAGTAATTATAAGAGTTGGAAGGGTTTGTTACTGCTGTGTTTTGGGTTTAGAATCCTTTTAGAAAATTTTTATAAAATAAAGAAGGAATAAGATACTACCTTATTTTTTGAAATGAAACAAAAACTAATATCAAATAGCTTAATACCCGTACTTTAATTAATCAATTAATCAGCTAACTTTTTGAATTCTATAAAAGGCATTGACTTTATTCTAGTATTCCTAGAAAAGCTTTCCGGGCTACTGCTTGAAAAAGCACAATAAAGCATTAACAATTAGAATATCTCAGGCACTTTTCTTGACATAGAGCTTATCTAATCTATAGGATATAAGGACTTCCAAATCATAATGAGTAGGAATCTCGATACAGAGGCTTAAGTACACGTAGTATCTCACCCTTGCTTTGAGACTGCTTTACTTTCCAAAAATAAGACCTTTCCCAACTATACCTAAAGGGAACTCCCTGAAATAATAACACAAAGAGTACTTATAAATTACCTAGGCTATAAACACTTTTTTGAAGTGAAGACAAAACCAGTACCTATTAAAAGAGGTAAAAAAAAGCCTCTCTAGGAAGGACCTACTATCAAGTTATTCTCTTTAAGAGCTCTTGCAGATTAGAAGCTTGACCCCTCTTTAATAAAAAGTTTAGGAAAAAAGTACGTCTTCAATGCTGTAAAATTAAGTCATTTTAACAATAGATTTTTATATTGGAGTACAGGGTCTCCTAGTGTCAATAACAAGCTACTAAGTTTTGTAAGTATATCTTTTTTAATGCTATACTAACTAGGAAACAAAAACATGAGAAGCTTTCTCTTCTAATTTGGGAATAAAAACCAATTAATTATATATAGACATACTGGGACTTGCCCCTTGATAAGTGTTTAACCATTAGTTACGAACTCCGTACTTAAGGAATTTGATTATAGATAAAGCTCTGGGTTAGTTGAGCATTTTTTTGTGGACAGCTTTTGTAAAAAAAGAGATCAGTATATAATAATGAGATTTTGATTACATATGGCTTTTTACTTCAATTCTCGCAGGAAAAGAAAAGACTTTGTTTGTTAGGTGCTTTGTAGTTTTTCTTTACGAGATCCCCTCACCCTTAATGAAATTAGATTCTTTCTTTTAGACGAAACGAAGAGATCCTAGTTAGTTTCAGGTTTTTGAAGAATTTTCCAGATCTATATAGTAAATTATACATGGGATTACCCGGGTTGGATCCAAGGAAATCGTTTTCTATTAAGTTTTTTACAGTAACAAAGTTAACTTATGCAAGATATAGGTCCCTTTTTCTGCTTTACATTACCATTCGGTGGTAGACCAACTCAAGAAGTTTTCAAATAATATTGATTCCAATATCTAGTGTAGTATTAATCCTTATAGCACACCATAAACTATTACAAAAGTAGCTTAGGAATATAAGGAAAGAGGTGTAAACGTCCTGTATATAAGGTCAAAACTAAGACAATAGCGATCGAAATTCCTTTTTTACGAGTAGGTAACCCATATTTTAGTATAACATATTTATAAACAGGGACTCCTTTTTCTTTTTAATGTAATTATCGAAGCTAGTAAAACTTTAATCAAACCCTTTTAAAGAGCAGGATCTCCAACTAAAAAAAGGACGGATATTCTTCCTTTTCGTTACTTATTAACAAGATCTGATTCTCGGGTTAACTCCTACAATTAAGTAACATACATGACTTATTTGAGACACCTAGAACCATAGCAAGGTATCACGAATCCTAATTTATAGGAAACCCTGTAAAATCTTTTTGGGAAATATAAGTTCACACTACTTATAAGTTATTAAATAAAGCACATATAGAGTAGCTGTAACATTTTTTTAAGCAAGGTTTTCCAGAATTAAAAACATATTTCTAACCTCCTAACTGGTCTAAACTACCTATGCCGTTGAAAGAAGGAAGAAGGGAGTGTTTCCTTGAATTAAATATTTATTGTTTAACAACTCATATGTGTAGTACCCAAGTGAGTAGAGGAGTAACTCGTATAGTACTTTACGATCGTAGACCCTCTTTTCTTGATTTTGTGTTTATAGGTTACCTTACTCTTTGTTCTTTGTATAGAGGCTATTATAGAAGTTTCTTGATACACAAAATCACATAGACCAAGCAAAAGTCTCTTTAGTCAGTAAGATACTCCGCAAACAATCCAAATTTATGACCGAACCCAGATAAAAGTACATCCCACACTCCTATGAACCTAGAAACGATATAAGTAATTAAAACCCTAACTAATTAGGGTAAAACACTTCCTGCGCATAAGTAAATTGAATATATAAGGACAAAGGTAATACCAAACCTACAAGAGAATCCTGTATACAGTTTTGTCTACCATATAAGGAAGAGCGTTATTTAGGGCTTTCAAGAAAAAGTTGTTGTGAGTTTAGTTCTAGCTACTAGATCTCTTGAGAGTTCCTAGCAGCAGGGTTATTTCTAACAAGTTTATTGAGCTCCCCTTTTAAAATAAAAGTGGGGTCTTAAGTTTCCAGGCGAAGGTAGAATATATTATATGAAATGAGTATAGTATAACGCCCATCAAGGTTGACGAGATTCGATAATATAGAAAGATAATTTCTTTTTATTAGTGGAGCGGTTTAAGATCTTTTTTGTATTGCATAAGCTTTTGTAGGGTATCCTGTTTTATTTGACTGCGGAGTCTTTTATAGATCCTACTAAACACTCAAAAGGAACTCGTTTAAGGGTACAAATAACCTCTATAAAATATAACAAAAAGAAAATTCATAATAGCTAGCCTAAATATTTACACAAGCGAAGGCATTTGAATCCTATCAAGCAATACCCCTGAAGCAAAAGGATTGGGATAAAGTGCATATTTTAAAACAAGGCATTACCTAGCGTCGGTTGAAAGAGAGTAACATAGGATATTAGCTTTTCTTTTTAGAAGGTAGAAACTTAAACTTGAATGCACATTTGAAAGTTAGGAATTCTCTACAAGTATCTCCGCCTTGATTCTTATAATCTGAAAGACTTAGTTTTTGAAACATCTATTGACACACACTGCTACAGCTGCTATGGTTACTCTTCCCGGTGTCCTTTAATTAAAAAGGGGTTGAGACTTGTCTTAGAAGAAATTTAACCAAGCATTGTTTGAAGTTATAGTTTTTATACTTATGATATACTTTACAAAACTAGGATACCCTAAAAGGGATACAGCACTTATTGTACTTACCCTAGTTTCTTCACTAAGCGCATCTGTAAATGGCATTAAGTTCCTTTATTTATTATATGTTATATTTTAATTTATAGAGTTCCTGAGCTACCCAGGGTTCTCTTATGATATTATAGTAGTCCCGTTGGATTAGACTTCTTCTTTCTTTGGATAATAGCTGGATATTAAACACAATTTAGTTAGAAAACTAGACTCTAAAAGATTTTAGAGCCAGGATCAGAGGAAGCTCAAAGTTACTTCCAAGTGAAAAACGCCTTGTAAAAATGAACTGCGCATCTTATATTTCAACTACTTACCGGCAGTAACTCTTGCCTTTGAATCCCGAGGTGTGCCTACTTTAGTACTTTGCGTTCATAAACTATAATTATGTAAGCTCAAAAAAGCCTTAAGTATAGTTATTCTATTCACGGATTAGTTCTAACTGTCGCTCTAAAGAAAGGTGCTAGAGTTTATGCTTCTTTTGCTTATTGTAGCTTAGTTTATCATATAATCTTTCTTTTTTTCTCGGCGGTGGAGTGTTCATTTAGTTTTTTATTATGAATTCGTTTATGATTAGTCTATCATTTTCGTATATATAAGTCAAAAGTCAGTCATCTAAACTTTTTGACTTTTCGTGAAAAGGAGTCTTCTTAGTCATGGACAAATGTGAGTATGTTAGTAATGAGATAAGTAATTCGTATTTTTTTCTAAACTGTTAGTAGTAAGAGGATTCAAACCCACTTTCTTCTTTTGATGGCACTTTACCGCGCGTGACAGGAGAATTAATAATTGGCTGTTCAAAGGGTTCTCCTACTCACTTCATTTTATATAACATAGAAGTTATATAAGCCAGTAAATCTTTCCATATAACCCTACTTATCTATAGAAAAACCTAGTAAAGGGACCCGCGTTTGCCCGAGGTTCTCACAAGTAATTCATTCCAATAAAACTCATTTTTTAAGAGTCTTCTCGTGATGCAGAAAATGCCTTATTCAGATAGACCCAGAAGAAGAGGTATGTAAAATACTGACTAAGAAACTCCTGTCTAGTATATTTGAAAGTTACACACACACAATTTTAAAAGTACGTTCCACAGATAATGAAAAAAGTCTTTCATTGAAAAAACTTGATTTTAAATATTAGATTTACTACACCTATATAGTTATGAAACCCTAAGCTCTCGATCAGGTTGCTACTAAATATCAACGCTCCTATTAAATATACTAGAGGTCCTTCTTAAAACTTAGAAACTTATAAGGAAACGTACAGGGTACTACTTAAAAAAAGTACACCCATACATTTACAATTAAAGCAAATCTAAGGGGTTCCAAAGAAAGAAGCTTACCTATTTACCCTACGAACTGCCTATATACATATAGGATTTTTTCTATGTTCCCTACTGTAGGAGAAGACTTTGACCCTATTTTTCATATATTTAATTTAAGAGTCTTTGTTTTAACTTATATTTCCCTTCTTTTTTATCTAACGATACCTGCTATTATGTGTAACTTACTAGGGTTTCCCTCTTATCAAATATATTAAGTATAGCTATAAGAGCATTCTGTGGGAGACTATTAACAAGTATTCAAAAATACTAAAGAGTAATAAAAGTTAAGTCTTCTTATATAGTTTGTCTGATTGAGAATCGTTAGATACCCCTTTTGTTATGTAGGGCAAGACTAAGTAAACTAATAGACTACCTGTTTTGAAATGACAACTTGTATATATCGATATATGGAGCTAAATATACCCATTAAGGAAACTTTCCTGCGGTTAGATTTTAGAGGGAACAAGGGGATCCTCTTTACTAGATATTAGAGTGTTTAAGTTAATTAAATTAAAGGGTTTGCAGAGCGTTTAGTTTATAAAATATATAGCGGTTTTTAGGGTAGCTCAATCAAGTATTCAATTAGAGTCTAAAAAGCTGAGTTAAAGGTTCCAGAGTATTTGAAAATGAATTTAGGTATAGGACAAGAGCTTTATTATCGTAAGTACACAAGGATTTCCTAGTATGAGTTTATACAACGGGATTCTTTAAACTAAAAATCTCGTTGTGGAAACAGGGAGTTTCAAAAAATATGTTCTTAAACAAGGGCCTAAAACAATTGTAGTGTAATCTACTTCTATATTAAGCAATTTCGCCAAAAGAAACTTAACTCTTATTGTACAAAAGCCCTTTATACACGGGCCCACAAGGTCAAGAACTTGTTTTTCTGGTATATCTATATCTTCTCCAACAAAAGAAATACCCTAAATTACTATACCACAAAAGGATCAATACCCATGATTTGCTCGTTTTTAATCTTTTCTTTGCTAACTTTTTAGTATTTCTTGCTGATTAGACATTGCACTTTGATTCTGCTTTAGCGAGGACTACACTATATGACCTCTAAAGCTAGTGTCTAAAGCCCCTTTCTTGACTAATGTACTGCTCTATTATTTTCATACAATGTTCTTATTTGTATTTTTGATTTAGCAAACCAATGCCTTAAGCCACTCAGCCGCCCCTCCTGCGTACTTTTAAAGGGGGCTTTATCTGCTCCGTCTAATTTCATAAAGTTTTGTTGGGAAACACAAGGAAATTGAGGCTGTAATTCTAAAAAATGTCCTTAAAATCTTGGTTAGATAAATTAACTGGTAAAAAAGAGTTAAAATACAAAGTCTCCCTTATAGTGAACCGCTTGCAATCAAGAAACTGGGAGTTCTTAAAGCAAAGGCTGCAGAGCTTTAGAGTAACGTTATCATAGTATAAAGGTCTTCCTAAGGATGCGGGACCCTGTATTCTAGATAAAGCGGTCGCTTTTTTGCAGCGGAATGCTCACACGGGTAAGTCAACTTGAACTTTAGCTATAAAACTAAAGAAAAAACCTACGGATATCCCATCACTTTGGTATGCTCCAGAAGAATCGAGAAAACTGTGCAAATACATGTTATTAAAATATACAAGAGATCTGAACACTCTAGCCTGGGAGCCCTTCAGTTCAAACTCCAAAGGATTGAAAATAAAAAGTGTATTGTAAGTCATAAATACAAAGCCTGAATAGCTTCTTTTGATATGAAAGTCGATTGAGTTTTACAAGATATTTTATTAGTATTATTTCGGGATATCGGTAAAGTCCCATTCTTGAATTGCCGTAATTCTTAACTTAATTAGAGAGATCCGCTTGAGTGACTTTACTTAACTTAGGTAGAGTTGAAATTCGATATTTTACAGGGCCCCTTTCTTTTTTTTATTAAGGAGGAGTACTTTATTTATTCTCTTTGCCAATTTACTAGGTTTATAAGCGTCAATAGTTGTAGCTATAGGTATGCTTAATTAAATTTAAATAAAGGTTCCCTTTTTTAGCGGATACTTTATAAGTAATAAGTACTAACTTGCAAGAGAATTTTAAGATTCATTTTTAGGTGTCGAAATTTTTATGCAAAGTAAGGACAATGTTTTAGAGTTTAGGGATTTTTCTGGAATAAGACTTCCTATTTTAAGTTATTTGGGATACCCCCTCTTTATTTTATATAACCTGAGTATCTCGAGATTTAAAAGGAAACTTGGACAAGCGCCAAAGTGTACTAAATTTTTCAAGAGCAAGTCGCACCCTTTCAGGAGCTTTCGCTATAAAACCCGTTTTGTCTATGTTATATTTTAATCTTTCTGTTACTTGGTTAGGTGGAGTTCTCGTCAGTTCTCAGTTCCTGGAGGTTGTTAACCAAACAAAAGGGTTTCATTGTAAAGATTCTAAAGGGGAGGGGATACTGGTACTCGATAAGAGAACGGAGTGCTAGTAGCGAGGATCTTTAGGAACGGGATTTCTAATTAGTTGAGAACTAGTTATTAATCTTCCTCCCACCTTTGTACTTATCTGGAGGATTCAGCCTTAGTAGAATCTTGAATCCTTTTCAACCGAATAATTCCATCTAGACGAGAAAATAGCCTGTTCAGATACCTTGTTGTACGTACAGAATAATTCCTTATACCGGAAACCCTTAACTACTAACTCAGGCTAATAGACTAACTACAGCTGTTGAAAGTCACCTTCATTAATAGAAAACAGCCTTCCTTCAGCAACACTTTATAGATCGGAATCAAGCAATCTAAGGTAAAGAAACTAAGAATACCTTGAAAGACTTCCTTTCTGAAATAGCTACACCCGGAATACCAAAAGAAAGAGAATCTTTTATTCCTTTAGAGCTTCACATACTTCAGAGTCCTTTTAGACATAAAAGGAATTTGGTACACCAAGAAAATGCCCTAAATGGATATGTTAGGAAATTAAGTTGTTACTGCAATGACATATTTATTCCTTTACTGGTAAGCCTATCCTCTATCAAGTCATTACACTGATACGGAAGAGTCATCAGGACTTTCCTTGCTTTACCAACAAAGAATCCAAATTGCACCAACAAGCTCTAGCCAAAACTATCTAAAGGAATATACTCTCAACTCAAAGGGAATCTCCATGCTTTCCTAAAACAAATAAATAGTTAAAGAAACTTAGTAAAGGGCTTCTAAGGATACTGGGAACAAGAGCCTCCAAAAATCTGTTATCCACTGTCAAAGAAGAGCTTGTGCTTTACACCGATAAGAAGATAGAGTTACACTTGCAAAGGACTTGCTTCCATATTAGCACAGCTCCAAGAGACTTTATGCTTCTACCAGCTTAGAGGTTTTATAGTTTTATAGTATAGTTCGGTTGGGTTTGTATGTCCTAAGGAAACTGCTCCGGTTAAGGTTCTGGAAATCCATAAGTTGACGACAGAGGTAATAGCAAAAGCTGTACCATATAGCTATAGCTTAGGACCCTGGAAATGTTGATAGAGGGAAACCATTAACAAATACAAGAACACATGCAGGCAGTTTTTCCATTACATTAGCTGAAATCTCCCTAGAAAGTCAAAGGTTCTCCTTGGCCTTGAAGGATTTAATTGGTTATAACAAATAAAAGTTACCCTTGGGAATATAGAAAAGTGCGATACCGTCATAGAGTGCTATGCTTCAACTGCGAACTCCTAAGAAGCTGGGCAACTATTTGTATCCAGTACCTATATTAGGGAAGAATCGGGTAATTTCAGTTGGTCGGGTAAGGATCCTACGGCTATACCATTAGAATAAATAGAAAAGTCCATGGTATGTATCAGTCAGTCTGTTAGAGAATCCGTTTCTGTCTTTAACTCCTATTTATTTAGTGCTTTACATTAAAGTGAATCGGTTTCCATTAGCTGCAATTCCCACAGTCCTGAACCGGCTTACCAATTCAGAGAGTAAGTTCCGAGTACAAGGAATCTCAAAAGAATACAAATTGCAGAAAGAAATATTAAATATAGAGTATTTCCAACCTCTGAAAAGTGACCCATTCTGTACTGCCCAAGAACTAATACAATATCTTATCCTCGACAAGAAATCAGTCTTTACCGTCTATCCGCTTAGATCTAGATCCGGAATCAAGAAGAACTTCGTGCAACAACACAGAGTACAGAGATCTCCTATCTTAATCCTAAGCAGCTTTCCTAGTTCTATTATTTCCTAGCTTTACAAAAAAAGACAAGCAGCCACTAGCCTTCAACTCTACTTGCAAAGCTCTTCCCTCTTTACTTTCCTTCGACTAAAAAGAAAGATAGAGCTTTAGCAAACAGAATACTGAATACACCTTAGCAAACAGAATACTGAATACACCTTCTTTGCTAACAACAAAGCTACAATTCTGAGAGTGGATACAAAACAAAAGTTACAGTTCTTTAATCTTTAAATTGAGTTCTTCTACAATACAATACTTATATCAGGAACTTTTAAGATTATGAGTCTCCTTCCTAAAGTTAAGTCTCTAAAAGGAAAATTCTCAAGGACAACTCCTCAAGAGTTACATAAGATTAAGAATTCTAAAAGATATAGAATAATTATGAGTTCCTAAAGTCTAAGGGATATAATTAGGACTATCACAAAGCCAAGAAAACTCAGGAAGACTTTGAGATAACTTCCTTGCTAAAACACCTCCTTTAGCAGCTCCTAATAAGCACAGCATTTCCTAACTACTTTCTTTGTTAAACAACTAACTAAACAGGAACCCTTTTTAAGGAATCTTGTGAACTCCTTTCCTAAAAATAGTAACCGTTACTCCTTATCTTATCCTGTAACATCTCTTAGACTTAAACACCTTTGCTATACACCTAGCTAGGATCGGATAATTTCCTAAGGCATGCAAACAAATAGAATCAGGTTTATGTTATCCACGTTAAAGCTTCCTAGTATCTTAGTTCCTTTAGACTTGGGCTCTTTACACAGAATACAAACTGAAATTGACAAGTTAGGAAATGAGGATTTTTAGACTAGAAAATGAAAATGAGTGGAGCTTGTACAAGATGTAAGACCTAAATTGACAGGTTATGCAAGATTTATCTTGGTTAGAACAATTAAATGGGAAAGCACTCTGGGGGTTCCATCACAAGAACAAATTAAGGTATAGAAAGGGAAAGAATATAGAATCTGGTTTATGTCTAATACCCCTTTACGGTCTATCAGCTTAGATTTAGATCGGATAAGTACTCTCCTAAGACTGAGAGAGGAGCCCCTTGAACCTAGAATCAGTTATAGTTATCTAGCTACACCGGTTATACAGTACAAATACACTTTCCAAGTAAAAGTAAATTACTTCAGTTAGATTCGTTCTCCTAAATCCATAAAGCACTTGGGTTTTTCCCCTTTTTCTATTTATTTAACTCATAGCACAACAATATAGAATTCTTTGTTTCAGCATTTGTGTTTTCCTCAAGATCTGGCCGAAAGTAAAAAAACTCTTTTAGTTATTAAGATTTTTACGAAGACTCGAGTTTTGATATAGCCCAGGATTTCAATTTCAAAAAAGGACTCTCTACCTAATTTTACGGAATATTCTTTCCTAACCATTGCAACACTTTTTAAATATTCAAACTTACGTTACAAAAAGGATATAAGAAAAACTCAATCTAAGAAGGGGTTATGCTTTTTCGGGAACGCGCTTTTCGTCATCCTGACTTTAGTAATTATACGGCTCTAAGAAAAGGATTTCGTGTTCTGTGACCAAAATTTTCGTAATAGCGAGGTCTCTAAGCAATTCAACTTTTGTATATGATATTTAGGAGTCTTTACAAGTTCAGGGCTTCAAAATCTAGTCTAGCTGAATTAAATTTGGAAGTTTTTATTTTTGAAGGAGCTATACTTGTATCCCTTTTTCTTTTAGACTCATTCTGCTTTAGCTGTATTCCCGCTATATCTTACAGTCTAGCTTTTAGAGTTCACACAGGTCATTCTGGTTAAAGGTGAAGAGATCTAAATTTATTTAATAACGGAAAGTGAATACTAGTATTAGTTATCAGGATATGCTAAAATACCTGACTACTAATACTAAGAGCTTTGATATGTCGCATCTCATTTGAAGCAAGTTCTGTTGTTCGACCCCTTTAGACTCTTTTGAACACACCCTCTATTAGGGATAACCTTCTGGGGATTTATTCGAGAATGTACTGAGGCTAGATAAGACCCGGTAAATCCAGAGCACAAATACTCGTGTAAAAGTGTAGCTATATTAAGCATCCTTAGAACCCCTGCTTTTACTTTAGAACATTTTTTTGCTATATCAGATTACAGGACAAGTTTCCAGAGCAATACAAATAAGTAAACCTTATCATCCCTTAGCGCTGTGGGAGGCCCCACTTGCATCTTAGATATTTTTGTACTAAACCAGCTTGTATACTGGAATTGGGTAAAAAAAAGAGCTTCCTTTAACACTAGAATGCGCATTTTCTGTAGCTGTGTATGACTACTCATTATAACATTGTTATGCAACCTAAAGGAGAACCCTCTTAGTCCTTTGTTTAAGTAAGGGTATACTTAATCTTATAAAAACCCAATTACCATACTTATAATCTAAGAATTCCTGTTTTCGTTACAAGTCATTTTATCCTGGAGTTTCCTTGTATTCTAGCTTTGGTAACAGCAGGGCATAGATTTTAATGTATAAGGTCAAATACCCTTTGGTTTTTAGCTTCTGGATTCATATCGTAGTTTTAATATCCTTATAGCTTTCTAATTTCTCTGATAAAGGGGTCTGCTTTTATAGAATTAGAAAGTATATGCACCTAAAATGACCCCAAAATCTTTCGCGAAAGTTTCCTGACTAACACCTCGTTCCGTCTGGTATTCGGAATTTAAATAAAAACTCACTTCAGAAAATCAAAGGGTTTCCTATTCACGCTTTCAGAGTCCTTAAAATATTAAATAAGAGAACACCTTTCATTACGGATATAATTGGAGGGGATACTCGCTTGATTATTATAAAGTACGGTCCCTAGTTAGGGGGTGCCCTATAGAAGAACCCAAGTATTAAGCGCAATGGGTTGAAGAGCCGCTTATTAGTTATGCCTAAGCCTACGCAGTTCATAAATATTTACCTGATGTCAACAAATAGGGGATCATATAAAATGCTAGTTTACTCGAGAATCCCATCGAAAAGTATGACGATTTGTCTAAGTAACAAGAATCTCTATATGGCTATCTCAAAAGCGAATATTTTATCACTCGGCTGGGGTCACCCTCGGTAGAACGTAAAAATAATGTAAATAAAACTTTCTCTTAATTCTACAGGATATACCTTACTTGTCGAGGGGGGTCCCTAGGATTACTCTAAATATTTATACCTACTAAAGCCTTTTTTCATTCCTACAACATAACTTGTTTTCATTTCATTTATAGTAAGTAAATCTTGATAATTTGACTTATTATGATATCAACGATTCAGGACACGTTTTATAACCCTTAATTTTGAGCAAAAACTCCTAACTCTGAGAAATGCTATTCCTATTCTTGAAAGAGTTGCGCTAAAAAAAGAAGTTCTTAAACTTTTTAGGAATATTCTCATAAATACTTATGCTTATGGAATGATGGAATATTTCTGGATACCCTGTAAAGGGAGTAAACAGGAACCCTCTCGATAAGAAAGATAAGGTAGAGTGGATAAATCGGGTCACATAATGAATTTAGTGTATAAGAGGTCTAGTTACTAGGATTCAGTAAGAATTTAAAAAGGGAGCTCCTTTCTTAAGGGTATCAAGACTTATAGATACTTAATCCTTTGAAAAACTTATAGTAAGAGAGTCGCTTACTGCAATTATAGCTTTTATTACTTTTCATTACTGAAGCTCCGTAAATAGCATACCCCATTATCTTCTGCACTAGAACCCAAGTCTTTGGTTATACGAAAAAGGAGACCCGCAACCTCGTTTCTCCTCGTTTGATTTTTTGTTAATCCGCATATACTCTAGGAAGCACTTAATCTTTTTCCTGTGAATGTTTAAGATAATGAAAACGCTATCCCGTATAGTTATAGTGGAATAAATTAAGAGACAAAAACTACTTATATATACGAGGTACTCCTACTTAAGGGATCCTTTTATAACTTCGGAATACGGATATTGTAGATGGGGTTTCTATAAAGTTAGGAATCGGTTGCAGAAAATTTCAATTTTTTAATGCTTTTAGTTGGATTTTGATAAGCCTTTTTTATGTCCTATACTACTTATACTACTGGTAGCTTACACGAACACCTTTACTTGTTTTGTTGAATATAATACGCAGAAAAGTTGTTTCTCTGACATCCCTTTTTGTACTGCAAGAGATTTATGGGTGCTTTATTCACTCTACGGGGAAATCCCGTAATTAAGTAGTAAGCCCTCTTATTAAAGAGTTCGAGCTTATTAAACATTTACGATGCAAGATTATAAAAAATCCAGTTGATGGCAACAGCTCATTGACAGCGTAGACAAAAAGTGACTCTCAAGACACTAGGATTTTTTAGGATCTCCTTTACTATGACATACACAACATATACATAAGTTTTCCATAATATGTGAGTCCTCTACTTTTACTTACTGAGAAGAATACACTTCTTCACTCTCTGTATGGTCTGTAAGGTCTTTGGAAACCCCGGGGAATATATAAAAAAAGGAATACCCGTTAATTAAAAGTACTGACTGTTTTCTTTCTGAAGGTCTCAAAAATGACTAATACTGAATAGCAATGCAATCCTATTTATTAGGCAGAGCCTGGCGAGGACTCTTCAAAATAACAAAGAAAAGGTCCCAAAGTAAACTTATTTTAAAAGCTTTCTTCTTTCAGTTCTAAACTTTAATAGTAAGAAAACCCAAAGTTTCACAATAATTATTAGTACAAGTTTCTACTCTTACAAAAAAAGAAGAAGCTACTGCAGTTACCTGAAACGCAACAGTTCTGAAATCAATTAGATATTCTTCTTATGGTGCAGGCTAGTTTAAGGTACAAGAGGTTGGAAAGCTTGTTTAAAATAAAAGGGTGTGTCCGTAATTCCGATAAACCCACAAGATATATAAGGAGACTTTTCTGTTAGAAAAAGAAAAACTAATTCTAACTCTTACCATTGTTGTATGTAGTGTATAGAAAGTCAAGTTATAAGTTTCATGATCTCGAATTGTAGCTTCAAAATTTCTTATGCTTTTCCCTTACTAAGGGTGTTTTTTCCGTAATAAGGTTTGTTTACCAAGATTCTCTAGGCCATGCTTACTACTATTTCTACCTATCATAAGAATAATCTGAAGTTTTATAGTTTTGTTTAAAAAAGTGAAAGTCTTCCTTACTATAAAAAGATACTTATTGAACAATTGAATAGCAAAAAAAACTACTCTATCAAAATGTATAAGGCGGGGGTCATCCCTAGCGGGTCCTGTCCGCGCTATATAATAACAAGCTTCTCCTATAACACTTTTAAAACAATTGCTTAGATTTTAATGACCATCAAGTAACAAAAAGGTATTATAACTAAATAAAGAACATCGGGGCCCCTCTGTGCTCGTACTTCTAGATTGAACTTAATTGGGTTTTATACTCCATTAAAGATATACCATAAGGAATAAGGAAATAGCTCTAAATCTACCTGGTAGGATAAACCAACTAATGTGAATTCGTAACTCAGGAATAAAGAACCCCTTTGTTTTTTATCTCAGTTTATACCCCTAAAAAGCCTTTTGGACTCAGAACTACTTTGTTATGAATTTGCTACATCTGTGATTTGGTTGCAAAAAAAAAGTCTCTCTATAAAAAAGAAAAAGGATGTAGCTAATCCCCAGATTCTTGATATGTCCCCGAAAATACTCAATTTATTAACTTTATAAAAATAGATCAAAAGTGTTTTATAATGAGTCTTTATACAAAAATTTACCAACAGTTTCAAAAAGACTGGAACTCAAATATTTTTTCACTTTTATTTGGTATTATAATTAAGAGGTCATCTATATATATGAATATGAATCTAATTTACAACAAAGTAGACGAAGAAAACTGATAAAGCTCAGAGACGCCCCTTTATTTTACTACTATAACTTTTAAGAGTCAATCCCCTACGGAGACCCCTTAGCTATCAACTCAAAAAGAGACTTTGTTACTAGTATTTTTTAACGAAACTCAATAGCGAGCCTTCCCACTAATACTAAGTAGCAAGCGATGAAAATTGACTTTAATATATAATTATAAGGAACCCGTGGTATATTCTAGAAAGACTATTTCAAGTTTCTGTTGGTCAACGCCCTTTGTTCTAATAAATCTGCGCCTGTCACTTACTACCGTTGCGCTCTCACGACGAAACTCTTTTTGTTATCTCCGAAATAAAAGTCTAGAAGTTAAGGGTTTCTTCAATTCAGTAGAAAGTCCTTATAACACCTTAATTGATACTATGTTAAAATTACTAGGTAAACCCTGCCGCAGCAGGGAGGGCCACTATAGGTATAAATCTAGATCCCGGTTAAGAGCTCTCATAGTACGTTATTGGCTTGTCTATATAAAATGGAATTGAAAGCCTTAACAAACAGCAAGTTAAATGCCGGTCCACCCCTTTAACCGGGAGCCCTTCCTCCACTAAAAGCCATTATAAAGGTTTGTTGTTTAGTTATTCGACGAACCTAACTGTACTGTCCAAAGCGTATCTGCCTCTTCCTAACTTAAACTATACAACACATTCAAGAAAAATTGTATGGTTTCTTATTAAACCGTTATAGCAGTATAAGCTCTTTCTGGCAGAGTGGTTGCTAGTCTAATTTAGTGTTATTATCTAGGATCTCTGTCCCAAGTATGATAAATTTCCTCAATCTAAAGTGGGTGGTTAGAGCTATAAGGGGCCGACCCTTATAATATTTAATATCTCGCCTTCTTCTACTATTTTAAAGCTTGCTCTATCTAAGTCATTTTTATAGAGCCTGCCTAGTGCGTAAGTCGTCTGCCGGAATCCTAACCTCGACCAAGGGAATTTAAATAAAACATATAGCTATACTAAGTTACTGGGTTATGTTGCTGCGATTAAATTACACTTAAAACAAGAACTTCTTTAGCACTCCCATTACTTTACAAGCTACATGGTTTGATATCTTGATTAATTATTACAAGGGTACTCTAGTTATCCCTCGAATAGGATTTTTTAAGAAATTTCTTAAGGAACAAATTACAAATTCTAGGATAAAAAGAATTAACATAGCACAAACGGGAATTCTTCTCTTGAGAGTTAACCACCCTTCAGTAACACAGAAATACATAGGTTCTAATCCCATGGGACTGATAAGACTAAGAACTAAGGCAAAGACTCCACTTTTGTAAAAAACAGTACTCAAATGCAGGAAAACCCCCCAGAAAAGACTGATCAAGACTCCCTTGTCTTACTAATACAAAGAGTATAGAACCCTTGACTTTTACCATTCTTATACAAACTCTATATTATTTCTAGATTAGAAGCAAACAAAATAAGTTGTTTAGACTAGAATCTCTTTGAAAAAACAAAGTAAAAGACCTAAGACTAAGGTCCAACAGGTAGTATAGTAGTATAGCTCAGAATTACTTTCACATGCTAGCGAAGAAGAACATACATAATTGAAAGGCAAGGCTAGAGTCATTAGGTCTTATGGCTTCTGCTTTATTTTCTAATAGAATAGGGAATCCAGGCAATTCTAAGAGTAAGCTAAAAAAGTAGGGATACATAAAAAGATTCGAGTGTGGGGCAAGCTTGTTTTCTAGTCAGTAAGGCAGCCCTCTTATTAGGGTTGTTAGATTTAGTAAGAATTCCTGAGCAAGGCAAAGATTTTCTTATTCTATTCTAAAGGGAAGCAGCTTTCTTCATGTCATGCTAGGATCCCCTTAAACTAAATAGATAAAAATATAAGGTAATGAAATTAAGCAAAGGCTCAACTTTCAAAAGATAAAGAATTAAAACATATATGAAAGAAACCTTTTTTTTTAGTCGGATGTAAGGAAACCTTTAGGTTACTAAACTTCAGCAAATAAATATACTAATTAAAGCTAGAGTAATACAACTACTAAATACCATATCTAATACTAACAAAGGAGATACTATAAAGATATTAAGAAGAATACAATAGGCCAAAGCAACAGGTATAGCTCCTAAAACTAACAAAGCAAGTAAATAAGTATCAATATAAGTCAATCAAGTCTAGGTCAAAGAAGCCTGCTAAGTCGATTAAGTCAAGAAAGAAGTCTAAGCCGGGTAAATCCAGTAACTAAAACAAATAAGAAACAACAAAAGAATCTAAGTCATAAGAAGTGAATATATAGTGTATGGTTGTATACTCAAGTAACCATATAACAATAACAACGGCCCCTAGAAATTCTTTGAAAGCAAGAGGCCTTTAGGAGTTACAAGCGCCTTTTTTCATTATCTTAGGTTTTAGTTGTACTGGCTCGAGGGATTTGTATTAAGTACGAGAGTTAAAGGAATTGTCTGGGTAAAAACCTGGGGGTTGATCCACGTGCAGTAGGCTTTCAAGGAGGTTTTTGTTTAAATGATATTTAAGTGAGCTGTTCGGTCAGTTATTGTTTTGTAGTAATAAGATTTGACTTTGATATTTCTGTTTTACTGGTTTTCGCAGAAGAAATGTTCTCTTTTAAATTCCTTAAGATACCTGAGTTATACTCCCCCTTAATTTGCATACTTATATTCTTATCTTATATTGTCTAATTATACCCTATCTAACTCAGTACTAGACTAGTCTCTTTTTCTTTCATTGCGGGAATAGGTATACTCAGTGGTGAAAGCCTTATAATATAAAGAGTCTAATCAAGATATATAAAGATCCCACATTCCAAGCAGCAATACTTGTTGTGGGGATATACCTTTTTATACATTCCAAATTGAGATATATAAACCTACTCTTTCGTTTATTCTAGCTATGCTTATTGACTATCTATTTTAATACCTTATATCAGGAGATTGCGGTCCAAAATCTTACCCTCAATTTACTTTCAAGAGTACTCCCGATTTTGGTTTGGGGACTAAAAGGTATTTAAAGCGCGCTCTACGCTCTGATGAAAAAGCCCTTAGAATTTCTTTGAGTTTAAAACCAAAGCTCTTGTAGAAAACACCCCGTTTACTCTTTAAATGGACTGGCAGAGATAAAAATTCTCTTGAATAAGTATGAATTATTTACAATGCAGTAGACAGGGCTGAGTTTCTCTAAAAAGAACGTAGGGTTTTAGGTCTCATCAGACCCGATAGAAATTAATTATCACAAATAGATTTTTTACCTATCCGTGTTCAAAGACAAAGAGGTGTGACATAATGTTGTTAAAGGCGACTTCAAATAAGGATATTAATAGAATTGGGGCAGTACTCTTGTAGTCAGAGAAGCTTTGAATATCTTGTGACCAGAAAAAGGGGTCTAAGTCATGTATTCTTATTTCTCCTAGGTAAGACCGGTGTTGAACCATATGTTGCTGCTTTTCATGGTGCTCTATCGAGTTGAATTACTTGGTTTTATCAAAACTTTACGATAGAATTCGTAACTGGTCGATAACTAAACTAGTTCATTAAAGTAAGCATACCAGAACAATATTAGGCAAGGTATTGGTTTACAGAGCTTTTTACTACAGAGAGCTAGAGGAAGCTTTAACAACTAATATTATAATACTCTCTATTACATAACTCTATTAACTACCTATAAACATTGAATAACTTTAGATAATATAACAACTGTCCTAGGGAATACCGGTATAGCTACAGTAAGTACAGGCTAAAATAAGAGGGCCCATAGAAACAAGAAGAAGACTTATAAGGAAAGGTCTTATGGCCCATAAGAAGAGTATAGCTGCAAAGACAAGGGAAAGAGGGGATAGCTCATAAGAGGAAGAATCCTAGGACAGGTTGGTAGGTATTGTAAAGACGGGTTTCCACAAATGACATAGAACTGAGTTTAGGTTTTACAAGGTAAAAGCCAGGAGTCTCCTTTTCTTAAAATTCCGAGCTAGCTTCAAAAAGGGAGAATGAAAAAAAAATCACATATATAAAGTCATTCTTTTCCTGTCACTCTAAAATGAAGAAAGTATAAAAGATATAAAGTAGATAAGGAATTTACTAAGATCTTGTATAAGATATAAGAAGTTATTAGTTAATTGTCTCCTTTTCAAAGAAATACAGCAAAGAGAATTCCTAGAAACCATGAGTTCAAATCCCTTAGAAGTTCCGGTGAGCTTAAATTCTTTTGAATCGCAGCCAGTAAAGAAAATCACTTAACATAGAAGAAACCTTTTCTCGTATTTCCTTGAATAGACTTCCCAAGGACCTACCCCTAGCAGCACTGAAACCTCCTTACAAAATCAATTTCTCTTATAGGAACTCAGCTACCCTATAGAGGAAACCCCTTTATTCTTTTCCAAATTCTTTATCTGTTAAAACATTTTGCTTGAGACCTCAAAATCGAAAGTTCAAGTTGTGTCATCTTATCCTTGCTAAGAATCTTTGTACTTACGTTATTGGGATCTATTCTGATGCCTTCTATCTATAGGGCTTCGCCTTAAGGTAGGAAGCCCCCTTTGAGACTTGGCCGAGCTAGACCTGGATAATTAAGAATGATAAAATCAAACATCCAGAATTTTCTTAGCAAAAGATCCTTTAGTAATAATAGTAATAGACAAGCACTATATGCAATAAGTTTTTACTAAACAATATTATTATTATAGCTAACGGGAACCCACAGTCTAAAAAGTTTTAATCCTATAAAATTTCCTTTGCAGTATCCCTTTAGGCTTAGTATTTCTATAAATTCAATTTCAATTATATGAGCGTCAATTTGTCCCGCCTCTTTAAAAGACTTTTTTTTATTAAGTGTTAAATAATCTGAGTTCTAATGTCAAATTCAAGTCTATAAAAAATGAAAAAGTCCTATTATGGTATCATTTTTCGACAAGGCATATCCCCTCCTTTTCTGGGGACTCCATTCTAGGCGCGGCCTCCGTGTGTGGGATTCTAATATCGAGTCATAATCTGGGGCATGGGTTTCCTAAGATATACCAACAGTGAATCAAATTTTAGGGCCTATTTTATCAAACGTCCGGTATCTCATACGACTTAGAATTTATATACTCTAATAAAGCGACTTTTTGTAAATTTCTGCCTTTCTTTATACCCTAAACTAGGCCAGAGAGGGTCAATATCTTTCCAAATTTTCGGGTATTTCTATAAAATCTAATATATATATAACTTAGAAAACTTTATGCTCTGGCCTATTATAGTTAAATCCTACTAGCTCTTAACTCGTTTATCGTAAATTAACATAATAAAGTAACCAAAATGAAGTGTAATCAGACTACCAAGAATCAGATGAATACCCCAGAAACCCATAGAATCACTCTTGACTTGCCTAGCAGCACCCCCTTTTTCATATCTAGAAAATACTAATTAACCTAATACTAAATCGGGATCCGGGGTTCTAAATGCGACTTAGAATCGAAATCGCTTAGATAAGGAATCTCATAGTTATAAATTATATTAGCAATTGATGAACAAATTTATATAGCCCTTATTTATTTACATTTACGAGCAAGAACCCAACATATGAAAGAGTCAAATGAATTTAGACGTGTTAGAATGCTTTTACGATTACGATTTTACAGATATTCCTTATTTAGAATATTCACTATAGTCGGAAAACACGTCTTGTCTTATTGGAAGCTAGAGTAGGATTACCCCCATTGGATCTATGGTAATTAAAAGTGGGATCGTTAGTCCTTGCAAGATACCAAAGAACCCTTCCCTACACTGGGGGCTCTTTTGGAATACGTAATATAACCCTGTTTTAAGATTGTAAATGAAAATTTCTCAATATTCAGTACCTAAACTTTTTAGATTTCCAAGGCATATGCCAATATATTTTATTACTCTTAATTAACTACTTCGTGGGAACAGGGAATCCTAATTATTTTTAGCACAGCTAATAAATAAATTAGGGTTTTTAGTATCTCCTTAAGTTTTAGTTAAATCCATTTTGGAATCTAGTAAGTTGCTTCTCGCTCTACTCAGAAATATGGGGCAATTCAGAATCCCGAGTTCAACTCTTTCAGCAGCTCTATAAATACTCAAATCTATTTGAAATAAAAAAAGAGTCATTAGCAAGAATTGGCATAATCTAAGGTTAGGTAGAAAACTAAAGAATAAAATATCCAAACTAAAAGAGAGCTAGTTAACTAAAAGAATAGGACTTACTGAGATTCACGTAACTTCATCAACCATATAGTACGACAGCCTAAACATTTTACTGTTTAGGTATACGGCAATAAAATGCCTTAAAAGGGTTACTAAGAACTTCGTTTTTCATTAGGGAAGAATCCTCCCAGGAGCTTTTTCTTCTTTTTACTTTGTACAAAGTGGAGTACCTACTGCAGCATTTATTTCCTCTAACTAGTAATTTGACTATTTTTCCGTCGGGCAAATATGGGGTACTAACAGTGGGTTTTCCTTTACTAGGCATATATATTTAATATTTGTTATCGTAGAAGTTCGTGGTAACTGAAACTCATAAATTATAGACGTCTTTTTCTTAAGCACTCCCTAAGTAATATATGGGACGTACTATGTCAGCTAATTTGTGGACTTTAATTTGTCCATATCATAAGATCCTAGTACTAAGTGTTTAGTCCTTATAAACTTTACTTAGTTTTGGTAGTTATAATATAGAGTTAGTATAAATATCTTGCTAGATTCCTTAACAGTTAATAAGAGTTTCTAACTAAAGAGTACTTAATCCTTGAGCAACGCAGAGTAGAAGCGTCCCCTGTAAAACGGAATTCCAGTACATAAAAAGCAATCTTTGTGGGGTTGGGATTTTCCAGAAGTCTAAAGTAAATACAAAACCTTTTCTTTTTCTTAGTAATGGTCTTATCTAAAAACCTGAAGAAAACGCTATTAAGACGCTTTTTAGTAATATTAGTAATAAAAAAAAAGAGGCAGAGCCATAAATCTAACGAAATTCCTATATCCCTTAGAAAAAGACTTTGAAGGTAAGAGAATCTCTTCATTCATACATAAGTGATAAATCAGAGATCCAGGAGTACATAGGTAATGTAATTAAGAAAGATCAATGAAAATCACAAATTTCCTGGACAGGACTTTGCCCTCTAAAAAGCTAAGGCAAGGTTTATCTTGGAGCTCTCTTTATGAATTGTAATATGGACCTTGTCCCCACCTCGAGTTTTAAAATAATTAGACTCTCATAACAAAGGAATACTATACTAGAAAATCTCGCAATGAATCTCGTAAAAGCCCCTTATTCTACTGGACAAAGTAAAGTTACCGCATAATATAGAGAACTCAAATTATATATAAGCAAAATCACGGAAATGATGGCCCCCTAACAATGCAGGAAATTCGGATAAAAAGTACGAGGCAAAACTGCCGTCTCAGAAGAAGAAATTTTATTACAAAACTAATAATAAAAAATAAAGGACATAGTCAGCTGTTGAAGCTGGTTTAGGATCTTGTTCTTTAAAACGTAGCTAAATTTTTAGAGACTCGGGTAAGTTCAAATCGAGTTATTCCTTTTAGTTACAAAAAGTAGGCTCGTTAAAGTGTAAATCAAGCTCTATTCTTTATTATAACTCAGAGCTGCTAAGCCGATTCATTTTATTGTGTCCGGAGTCCTATTTCTCGTCTATTTATTATGGAATTCCCTATTTACTATGTGAGAAATTTGATCTTACACAGCCACTTATCCTTTCCTTAGATTATTTCTTATCGGGCTTAGAATACAGACTGAATTTTGCCCCTTTATATTCCTTATTCCTTACGAATCGCGCTTAATCCTGTTGATTGAGCCCTCTTTGACACCAGAGTATTATACTTAACTTCAAATTCAGTCTTTTTGGTCTTTTTATTACGAGTTTTATAAGTTTACCTGACAAAACAAAAGTCAAACTCTCTTTGTGTACATGGGTATAACCGCGATCTAAGTTTCTGTTACATAACAAAATTATATAGGTAAGCTTTTATTTTCATAATAAAGTGTCAGTTTTCCTAATTCATAAGTAATTTAAAGAGTTCTCCACTCGCCCTTGACCCGTAGCATGGGGATACTGTCCCGTTAAATTAAAAACCTTTAGAGGGCTTATACTATAACATAAGTTAGCAAAACCCCTGAGAAATAGAGCGTTCAAGATACAAGATAGATTACTTTAGTTTGGGTTTTTATAAAAAGAGTGTTAGTAAAAGAATGCTTTTTGAAGTCTTTCCTCTACCAGAAACTTTTCAATATCCCCTTGTCTTGGTTCTGCATATTCTTCAACTCTTAATCCGCTGCTCCACCCTTTACTGCACTCTCAAGGGGTCCCCTATACGGATTCTCCTAAAACCAAGTAGATTTTTCTGCCTACTAAAAAATTTCCTAGGTTCAAGATCTTTCCGTTTCATTGCACAGTTCTAAAGGAAGCTCCGTAAGGGATCCCTTTCATTTCAATTTTCGGAATAAGGGCTTTAACTTTCAAGGGGTTTACTACTACTTCACTTGTCTTAATAGTGCTGCTGGGATTCCAAGTAAAGGCATTGCTTTTTATACGAACTCTTAAGATAGCAAAACTAATAAGGCTGTGGCTTTTCCTCCGTTTGATATACAGTATCCTCTTGTTATCAAGGTTACGGCTAAGATTTTAGCTCCTAGGGGAATTTTGGATCCCTTGTTAAATTGGGTTTTGAACTATATATCCTTATTTTTTGTTGCTGAATTCCGCAGTTAATAGCCTCGATTTTTTATACTATGAGAAAAAAATAAGGTAATTCAATTAAGCAATTACACGTATTCTACATATAACTTAAATGGCAATAAGTCTGAATTCTAAAATAGTCGATACGAAACTTTATGCTTAAACTTTTGATTCCTACCTCTTTGCCGAGTAACCTCAGTAATAATTACGAGATCTTGCAGAAGCGCCAGAGAGTTTTGTTTATAAGTTTCAGGAATTTCTTTTTTTTTCCTTAGTTAGTTATTTATAGATATAATCCATTTTATAACGCACTTTACTTTTCCTATAGGGGCCGGATATTTCAAATTTACTAGAACTATGGGGCTTGAACTCGTGGATTTACTATCTGAGGTGAGGCGTTTTAACGGATAATAGAGTCTCCGCTTGGGAGGAATTTGAGATATCAACTACCTTTTTTTTTCAAGTAAGGATTCTGTATTTGAGATACTTATACTTTATATAAGTGATTTCGAGCTCGGTCTAATTAGACTCTTACTAAGAACTAAGATTTTGGTATCAAGAAGTAAAAGGGGCACTTCCATGTGGGTAGTTTAGGTTGGGGATGTCACAGAAGTATATTAAGCTGCAGAGGAAAGCATGAAGAAAGTAGGCATAGCCTAATTCAGTTGATAGTCAAATGGTAAAGAGAAGAATTCCTTAAAACTTGTAAGAAGTCTGCTTTATTTATGTAACTAGAAAGGGATTGGAAAAGATAATCTAACTATCAACAGAGTTCTAATTTGGGGATATTCGCGGAATTGCTAAATTATGAAAAAAATGCCAAGATCTATACTATATTTCTAGGTATAAGGTTAATTGAGATACCCCCAGAGTCATTTTAGAGTAGTACAAAATGTTCGATCTCATTTTCTTTGTCCTTTAGCGAATTCACATAGGTAGCCTTTTTCAGTCAATTGCTAAACTTACGCCTTATGGGATCTTACAGATACGGAAATCAAGCTTTTTTTATAAGGCCCTTTTTCGTGCTTTATAACTTATAACAAGGCTTTAAAGACCCAATCCTGTATTTTTCAGTTTCTTTATCTTTTTATAAGCGTTAAAGGAAAGTTAAGGGTGCTCTTGGTTCTTTTTAGAATGCTTGTCAGTATTAGTCTTGTGTTCTCTGTCACTTAAGGCAATTAAATAAGGAAATCGTTCTATATAAATAAAGCAGATAAGAGTGTAAGTAGCTTAGAAAGTTTGGGACAGTTAAACGCTTAGTTTTAGGCGTGAATTGGAGGGCTATTAGTACTCCTTCCTGTAGCGGACGCGGAATGCGAGGAAGAAGCCTAAAGACCCGTGTGAGAGATACGTGGGAGGAGAAGATCTCACTAAGTTCGGATAGCACTGTATAGAATAGCTTAATGAGTCTTCTCTTGGATTGTATCTATATCTTAGTAGGTCGGAAATGGCCTTATTAGTTTCCAATTCTTTCAGAGAAGCTCGCACCTTAGATTTTTTGTTGAATATGTTAGAGAGGAGGAGGGAAAGACCTAAACCTAAAGTAGATTGCTAACACCTTTAAAAAAGATACAAATTAAGATCATAAAAAACTTGTAAGATAGCTACTAGTATTTAAAAGGTTTTTGCGTTTAGAATGAGAGGAACCAAAAAGAGACAAACGGAATAGACGAGAGCATTATAATGAAGTTGCTAAGATACGGGAAAGAATCAATAGAAAAGAAAAGGAGCGATAGATGAGAAGGGTTGCCCCAGTAAATAGACTATCCATCCACAAAAGGGTTACCAGCCTTGCTTCCGGAATCCTCTTAATACTGGATATAATAAAACCAAAGGTGAGGTGCATAAACCAACGGACATTCTGAGATGAGTCATTATTTAAATACAAATAACAGATATAAAAGGAGCTAGCCAAGAGACGTGAAATTATCCCCTTTCTAAAAGGAGACATATTATGAAAAAGTATACTTTTATAAGAGTGATGGAAAAAGTCAAATTGTATAGATTTTTGGGTTGTATTCTCTATCTAGGATTTGCCACTTCATTATATTATAGATAGGGAGAAATGGCTAAAGAGTCACTTATATTTTATAGATTGCTTATATCATATAAACTTTGACTTTCGAGCTTAAAAAAGTTCTGTTCTTTTAAATTGTATTTATTAAGAATCTTTATTTCAAATAAGGAAGAAGAAAGCCTCGAATAAGCTAAATTCTAATTTCCAGATTTGTCGGTTTCGGTTGCTGCTTAAAGGAATATGAAGCTCCGAAATTGATTATAAAAGGCAAGGGCTGGATTGGATAATGAGAATTTAGCGGGCTCTCTATTTATTGTTATCGGAATCCTCAGCTGATTATAATTATAAAGGGGTCCTTTGTTCGCAAAAAAGCCAATAATGGGTAAATCTAGTGAAGCTCCTTTTATTTCATTTTGCTTTGGTTACTCATACAAAAGTTAATAGTCCTTCTCAAGGAATTTCGGTTATATCCTAATTATCTAAAACCTAATTTTTTTCTTTTTATAATGTCTTAAAAGCCCCGAGTATTATAAGCTTCCTTATTGGTTTAGACTCCCTTTTTTGATTTTCATTTTACCGATCCAGGAATCCCTCGCAAGGACTTATTACGACTTTCTCTATGAATACCTTTGATTGAAGGTGTTATATCCTACCACCAAGAATTCTCTGTAATACCAATCCCAGGTAATAGCTTGCTTTAGAGTTAACTAGTCCTCAATTCCCTAGGTGCCATGTATTAAATTATGAAATATAGGTTATATAGGTTTAAGTTTGATGAGTAAAGAGTTTTCTTAACAAAGAAAAGGATCCTGTTACAGGTTTTTTAGGGGCTTGGTTTTTATCTATCGATATAGTTTTATACGGATCAGTCCATAACAAAGAAAGGGGGCTAGACATTAGTTTATACTTAAGAGGAACGTTAGATTCAATTCTGTCGAGCCGGCCAAAAGGAGTGCTGCTTATTTGACAAGGGAGTTAGGCAATAAAAAAGCAGTAGAGTTCTCTGGGGATGAAATGGGCAAGTACATAGGAATCGTAAACTCAGGATCCTTTATCTTTTTAGAGAGCTTACATGCTATCGGGGAGAAATACATGCGTGTTAAGCACTAGAATTCTATTGCAGTAGATCGGAGATAATATGTGTACAGATTGCGGGAGAGTAAAAAAACTTTGTTGGTCAGGGCGGACCTATATATGGGAGTTGCTATATTTACTTTATTCTAATTCTAGTTTATATATAAAGGACGCAAAAAGCTAATGAAAAATGAAAAAGAACTCATAACTTTAAACAAGGGCTTCGAAAGTCTATAGCGGGATTTTTATAGTAATAGTAACTTTTTTCAAGGTTTATACATTTATACATAAGGGCTCCCTAGTTTACGGGGCCCCTGGGGACAGAATATTTTACTTAGAAGTTACTGCTCAAGTCCACTAGTTTTCTTAGTTATCCAAATAAAGCTCCACTTATCCTGTAAAGGCAGAAATAGCTTACGACTCGATTGACTCTTACACTTCCTCGAGTTTTAGTAAATTAAAAATAAGGAATTCAGGCTAAAGTTCTATACTTAACTAAAAAAAGCCTCTTCGAGTGCTGGTAAACCGGAATTGACTTCCATTAATAAGGAAAGGTAAGTTTCAGAGCAACAGGTTTTTCTAATGAACATATTAAGAAGTCAATAAAAAGATGTTAGTTAAAGATTTTCCAGTAAGTGAAGTCAAGGTCATTTTTTCTTTTTTAGAACCTTTTTCTTCTTCTTCTAGTTTATGTGCGTGTCCTAGTGTAAGGTGTTCTAGACGGATACTATTAAATGAGTTACCTTCTTCGGATGCACTCCGACGGTAATACAGATGTATGCATGTACTATAAGGCTGAATGCTTCAAGATAAAGACATAGAAGAAGAGGAATTATATCCTTAAATTAAAACTCGTGTTATTGTTAGTTTTTTTAATCTCTTTTACCTCTAGTTAAGTAAGATAAAACCCTTAAATAGCAGGTTTATTATTTTCTAGTGTGTAAGGTAACTTTCTTCTTAGAGGAGCCAGTTATTCCTACTAATTCCTAAGGCATTAAGATTAAGCTTCTGAACAAAGGCTCCCCAGCCATTAAAAGTAAGGGTTAGAATATAGTAAATCAAAAGTTTTCCAAGTTAAATGATCAACAGCTAAAGTTAAGGAGTATTTGCTTTTCTGTGTTACAGGTCTTGGGAAAGAGGATAGATATATTGTTTAAGTTTCAAGGATAAAGATTTGGCTTTCCTTTATTAATTAGAAGTATTTCATCATATTCTGGTTCTAAGCTTAAGATTTTAAGGAATAAGTTGAAGCTTAGTATTTAGGAGCTTTTCTAGTTCTAGTAGCTTCCAGAATTTTATGGGGAATAGACTCTTCGGGTATTCCTTATTAAGAATTCCGGAATTAAGTCAAGGCGAAGGTTTTTCTAATTCGAAGTTGCTTTATGTCATGTTCTGCTTTTAGTATTATAAATAAGAAATTAGAAACATCCTTTTAAGGTAAGGGTTCCAAGACCATAAAGAGGTAAAGAGAATTTAAAATGTATAAGAAATCCAATGACAAAGGCTCACAGGTGTGTAAAAAAAGCAACCCTTAAAGGGCGCAGTTTATAGTAGAGAGTATCCGGGGCCGGTAATTAAAGGGAGGCTGTAAAGGATTCTTGATGTTATGCTTGTTTTACTGACTAGCTAAGGGGGCAGTTTCTTAACAAAAAGGGTTATAAGAAGTGCGGATGGGTATATTATGTACTATTAATAAAACTCTCAGGTATTTTTTCGCTGCGCTTTAGTCGCGTAGAGTAATGCTTTCTATGTATTAGGGTTTCTATCCTCCCGTGTCAGTAACTACAACGAACTAGAGGGGTATACTATATAACTATATACTCTCGGATTCTATACTACTCCTCTAATCTCTATTCCTCTTCTAACTACTACTATTCCTGTAAATATCTCTTATATAAAATATACCTCTACTTCTCTATAACTCCTAAAGCTGATAAGACTCCTTCCTAAAACAAAGAATAAGAATTAAGTCATTAAGAAACAAGTAAGTCTTAAGGGGTTTTTTCGTGCTATTTATTCGAGCTATCAGATTGAGATTCTACTTCTTGCTTGGCTTAAGTAAAAAGGTCTAGTGTAAGGCAAGCTTGCTTGTTTTTTCTTCTATTTATATAGGAGCTAGGAGCAAAAAGCCTTACTTATAAGAAAGACTTGGGCTTTTACATTTTTATATATTTATAGTATAAGCACTAGACATATTACACTTATATAAAATATACCTCAGAGGTCTATTTTATATAAGTGTTTTGGCCTGGAGGAATTTAACTTGACGAAAGAATAAGGGGAATTCGAGACAATCTACTTTAGAGTTATGATAGGTAAATCTTTATTTATTCTTAGCAGTAGAAGGCTCCTAATCAAGCTAGGCAGTCAAGGGCTACTTAGAGTCAATTCTAAAAGCAGCAAGGTTTTCTCGGATTTATGTAAGAGGGACTCAATTTCTTTTTAAAAGCAATTGTATAAGTCTATAAGTAGCCAGGTCAAAAGGGGATCCTAGTATACCCAATTTGCAGTTAAAGTTTGTAGTAGCACCCTTTTTAATTACACAGGGTAAGTTTTTTAGGTTATTTATCCGTGGGTAAGGTCGAATAAAGTCAAAATATCCCAATGCATATGTTAAGTCTTAAAGGCTTCATTTCTCAGAGAGTCCTTACAAAAGTACCAAATCTTAAAAGATATTAAGTTTTAAGCTAATGCATGCCTTTAAAAGGTGTCTAAATATAGTAATAAGAAAAGTATGAAAAGTTATTTTCTGTGGAATTCACTAAAATATAGGAAAATAAGCCTTAAGTCAAATGAGTGGCAAGAGAGGATTCTCGCAGTACCCAGAGAATGATATTTTCAAGGCTTACCTTATAAATAAACCTTTTTTAATGCTTTACTATTTGTTTGCTCGAATTTTAGATAAGTAATTCTTTTTAGTTTCATTTTTATTGCTTAGAGCTTATACTAATAGAGGGATTCCCAGTCACCTGATAAATAAGCGTTTTCTAGGAACTGCATAGAAGAATTCCTTAATTGGAAGCGCCCGGAATCTTCTAGGGAATTAGGAAATAGAATAAAATACAGAGTTTTTAGGCAGAAAAGAGATTGCAAACGTATAGTTCTGGCCTGGCTTTAAAAAAGGTATTCCCTTACAAAGAGTACCCTAGGTATAGCTCCTATATAAAGAGTCAGAGTATAGTCGCTATTAAGATAGAGAGTTCGGGTCTAGCAGACAGTTATGCGGAAGGGGGAGAGTGAGAAGTTAAGCCGATAAATTAAATAAAGAATAAGAAAAGTAGTTAAGAATTAAGTTGACGGGCCTTATGTGTAAGTGCGTTTATTCAGAATACTCCTTTGCTCCCTCTCTACGTTCCGGTTGGTAAAAATAATGTATTATTTACTTACTAGGACACTCTCCTCCCGTGTCAGTAACACCCCTGGGCTGGAGGGCTATCCACTAAGTCCTATACTATTCTCTATTACTTTCTATTGTATCACTAACCAAAACAAATAGATAAAGAGTAATATACTACCAGACCTACTATAACTAAAGAATCTTATACTAAACATAACTATAAGATATACTACTACTTCTAGACTTCACTTCTATAGTACTCGCTATCACTTTCTCGTAATAGAGTCCCTATCCCAATAAGATAAAGGTGGGCTTAGGGTATTCGTTACTTATCTATATGGAATGGGTGGGGTAATAGTATATGGGTAAGGGGTAATTTGGGTTATGTTGTTCTTTACTTGTTTAAGATTATATGAGATAGTAACGGATATTGTATGTTCTTGTTTGTATTAGATTGCACTCCTTTCTTTAAGTAAGGTAATGCCTCTTCCTTTTGTATTTATCTTTAAATGCGGGTAGAAATACCTTAGAGGGATAGAGAGAGTTGTTATACCAGTATTCCCTTTCGATTCCTTATTAATTTCTCTCTAAAAGTAAGCAAGAATTTTGTAGTAGAAACCGGCGTAAAATAGGTAAGTAGAACTTACTCACTAAACAGCAATAACATTCTAGATAGTAACTTTAGCTTCCTTTTCGTTTGTATTCCTGATTTCTTATCTTATACAAAGTCTTTAATTGAAAGTAAGAAAAGAAGTTGCAGATAAAAATCAGTTTACTGGATAGTCTAACTCATGCTTTTTGATTGTACATATAACGGGTTTAGGACTGCTTAAATTAAAGAGATTTAGTTTAGGCTTTAGAAACTAATATCAGGAAAGAATCCTCTTAATTTCTTGTAAATACGGATTACACTAGCTTTTTATAACTACGAAACAAAGGAACAACAAACAAATAAGATAAGACTACAGCTAATTACCCTCTACCTCTAATTAAATACCTTCCACTAAAAGATAAAGAATTAGGAAGAATTAAAACAAACTAAACAACAAGTACTCTACTCTTTAAGACATTAAGACAGTAACTACACTAACTAAAGACATTAGCTACAGAATACATTCCCTATTATAATTAGAATTCCTTACTAATCTTCTTTCTAGTAAAGGGTATAGCTCTTAACAAACTAAGACCTAAAAGAGGACAAATCAAATAGAAAACAAGTATTAAGTTAGTTATAAGTAATAATAGAATGATAAGAAAAGTAAGTCAATAACAAAGTCTAGGTTATGAAATAAAAAAATCAGTCTAATATGAAGTAGCTGGTGTACTAGTGAAGGTATACATACATTCTAAATACATTAATACTACGCATTACCTCCGCTAGCTACAGTCGGGAGCATAGACATAAGATGTTTTCTCTAAGACTATATACTCCCAATCGACCCATAAGGTATTGTAAATAGCTTAAACAACAATACATTACCTATAACTATCTAAATCTTAAACATACCATAATACAATACATTAAAAAACAAGTACTATATATGTGGATGAATCTTTCCTAACACCCCTTTAGCAACAATAAGACATATAAGAATACATAACTAATTAACTAACTAGCTACAGCAAGAAGCATAGGCGTAAGGGAATACACTAAGACTCATATCAATAGTATATATAGTTCATAAGAAAGAAGACAAGTTCGACAGCAAAGAAGAAGAAGCAAGGTAATACGTTAGTATTAGATGTTTCGTTACTTATATAGCTACGCGCACGCGCGCGCGTACATTATATATAGGGGTTCCAAACTTTTTCTTAATATTCTCTTTTTTGTAATCAACTTCGTAACTGAAAGCTGCCTTTTTATAGTAGAAAGCTTTCGTACTTTTCCTTAGTCAAGGTATCGTTAGATAATCTTTCCCTTTAGGTACAAAAGGGCCCGGCTTCTTTTAAATAGGGGATTTCTTGACTTATTAACCAAAGCTACATACCCTAACTTTAGAGCGCTTACCCTACAAAAGACTTTAGAATATTGGTACACGATTTATCCGAATAGCAACCTTTGATAATACATATTAAAGTTCAAGAAAAAAAAGCCTACTAGTTTATTTAAGAAATATAAGGACTTAAACCTCGCCTCTATTAAATATTAAAGTAAAGGGGAGTCTCTCATAAATGAAAGTATACAAAGCAAAGGGATATAAGCTAAAAGCTAGTCAAACCCCAGCTTAAAAAATTTAATTATATGTAACAGAAATGCGTTATAGTGCATAGGGCTCCCTATCTGAGTTGTAAAAAAAGCTACTCTGAAGAAGCACTTATATGACCTAGTAATTATAAGATCCTTGTTGGTTTAGAAAAGAAAAGATAAGAGTCTTGTTGGGGAAAAGCTTTCTGGGTTTATTTATAAGTGTTCCTTTGTTTACAAAGTTTCCAATGATTAAAGAAGGGAGTCTATATAACAGAAGCTAAAAAACTTCTGGTAGTAAAAGGGTTTTCAAAAAGGAATTTTTAGATAAAGACGAGGTACTAGAACTTCTTATCTGAAAGCAAAGGGAACTCCTATAGAATTACGAGAAGTCTAGATAAAAAGCCTTTATAAAAGTAATATCCATATACAAGGAGCCTCTCATGTCAAAACTAAAAGC
>JAYMTL010000041.1:0-129645 GCA_036897445.1 Pelargonium tetragonum
TTCTAAAGCGGATGGCATAAAAATTTCTTTGGTTTAGTAATGAAGCTGAAATAAACCGAATTATTCTGAAGAATACCTTGGCTTATATTATTTCCATTCCTAGATCTAGATAAAAGGGTAAGCTTCAATCTAAAGAAATTTGGTTCTAATAAATTCCGATAACGGGGGTATTAAGGAGAAGTTACTTTTAACATGCGGCGGAAAAGAAAAGATATGTTTTTAGATACTGACACTTTATAGGATATACGAGAGTTATGCTTGGATCACAGCCGAGGTTTAGGAATATAAGGTAAGTACTACTCTATGGTATAGTTTTATTGCTTTAACGTTATAACTAGCGGACTTGAGCTTTCATATAAGTAAGGAAGAGTTTTTGAATATAACCCGTAAGGGCTTCCTCCTATGTAACTAACGAGAAAGAAAGATTAATACGAATTGCACAAGTGCACCACTGAAGTTGCAGTAGAATAAAAAGGTTAGGGTCTGCTCGGGTAGATAAGTGGAAAACCTTCCATTAAAAAGTAAGAGGTATCCCTATAAATTAATAGAACTTTCTTTGAAAAGGAATTCCTTACAAAGAAGAAAAGTCTATAGTTAGCTATAATCTATTAGAAATATATTAAATGAGAATTGCTATATCTATCTAGATTGTACCCTAGTGTTTAGAATACAAAAAGAATATCTCTGGATCAGCTTTATTAATTAGTATTAGAGTTGTACAAATCTCGGTCATTGCAAAGGTTCGAACCCTGGGTACCTATAGATTTAGCTATTCCCTTACTAGGCTTCAAGTGTTGAGAAGCTTGCTCTAAAGTTTTCAATTATAGTTTAGTTCTTATTTTTTATGGGGCCGCGCAAGGAAATGTAACACCTTTCTGGTAAAGCGGGTACTCTAGGGTTTCCATAGCATAACAGGTATACCCAGCAATTCCTATTAAATAAAGAGGCCTAAAAGTAAAAGGAAAAAAGACTAAAACCTGGTTTTTGTAAGAATTCTCAATTTTTACAAGATGGAACTCCCTGCTTTTCGAAACCCTCCGGATCAAGGGTTCAATATAAAACAAGTTTATTTCGACACCTTGGACGCACTTTGGAAATAAAAAAGAAAGATAGGTTAAATCATAAATATAAAAGTTGTCATTAAGTTAAAAATGTTACTAAAACTAGGCAATTCATTTGACAGGGTTCGCTAAAAAAATGTAGAATATTTTTTTCGTGTAATTTTGCTCTCGGAAACCCGAGTACTCATATCCCCGAACTGGAATTTCATAGTAGTATAACCTTTATTGTGTGAAATCCCGGCTTAAATTAAAGGAAATCCGAATTGTTTCAAATTTTTTAAACCTTTCTATATCTACAGGGAAATTCTTTGCCTATTTCTATAGTACAATGTTTTCTGGTTCGGCGTAGTAGCTTCAAGTAAGTAAAAGAATTCTTTATTCACAAATTAATAAGTCGATATCCTAGAAAAGAAAAACCCTTTTTACCTCCTGCCTTAAACTCTTGGAGTAGATAAATCGCAAATAGGCGCTTGAAAATACAAAGATTCATAAATCTAGAGTTACTTCATAATTAAGGAAACCCGAGCAGCTTCTAAAGCTTACCGAATTAATATTCCCATTCCCAGAAAAATAACAAATCCTTTTTTAGTTATATCCTGAATAACTCGAGGTTTACCTACCCAGAGACACAATTTTAATATATATATAAAGGACACCTTAACTTTCATACGATTTTGTACTTTTTACTCGTGTATAAGGTTTCATTTGAAGGGGTTCCTGTAGAAAATCCCGGGGTTTTAGAACTTAAAAGAAATCTCTGCAATGCATCTTGTCGAACTTTTTCTTATAAATTTAGAATAAACTGCTATTAGAGCACTGAGTAAATAGTTAAGAATTTCACTATTTAGGAATAAAACTTTTTCTTACGTAATACACAAGAGATTGCACATCCGAAGCACTTATTAAACTATGAGGCGGGCACCGGTTCATATGGGGTTGCCGTGGGTAATAGGCCCAAAGTTTTTATCTTAGACTAACCCAGATTTAGAAGTAATTGGATGCGTTGGGAATAGAAAAGTAGGAGATTTTTGTTCTACTTAAAGCATTGTGGAGTAACTCTCTATTATCTTATAAAGGCTTATCCCTCTATCTAGCAGTAACAGTTAATACAACGAGAAAGATTCCCTTAACAACAACTATTACGTATCTAACAAATAAGGAAGCGTAATACACTATCAAAAGGAAATAGGGTAACCCGGAATTTTCATATCATACTTGTTAATTAATAGTTATGTTCCTACTCTATATTTCAGCTTCAAAAGGGAGTTGCTTTCTTCGTGTTCTATTAGCTTTCTAGTTCCGGTAAAAGGGGCTTACTCTAGAATCTCCTTTGCTTTTGCCTTTTAGTTTATTTAGTTTAGAAGACCCATATTATAGTAAGTCTAAATGGGGCTATATCTCTAAAGGGAACTCTTTTAAATAGTCCGAGATTCCTTCTTGTAAACTCTTCGCTACTTTAAACTAAAAGGGGAGTTGCACAAAAGTAGAATGGTTAGGAATTCAAAATGACTTAGATAGAAAAAGTTTTTTCCAAGATTTCCAGTCTATTAAGTATAATAAAAGATAAGATACAAAATTTCGATAGTAGATTTTATGAGTATGATAAATGAAAATTCACTGTGGCAAACAGAGTAGAAATTTCATAGGTTCAAAGTCCACTTTAATCTACAGCAGTAAGTAGAAAGTCTCAGGCAGTTGAATTTCTAAACTTCTTACAACATACAAGTAGCTCACAAGAGAGGGAGCTTGTTGCTTATCAGTAGCAGTAGAAGAAGCAGGAGCTATGCCTATTGTCTTTGTCTTATGGGGCTTACTGTAGCTAGATTGTAGTTATTATACTGTTGTATTCTTCTATTGTAGCAAATTGTATTAGTTCTTATAGTTATAGTATTACTTAGTTAGTTATAGAGGGCCTTAACTTGTTTTTTGTAATAGTCCCTTGTACTTATACCTAAATTCTTTGATTCTTTATTTCCCTCTTAGAAGTTAGAAGCAATTCTTTATCTTTTCCGGGGGTAAATAGCTCAAATGTAACACCTTACGAAGTACCTAAACTGCAAAAAACGGCGTTCCAGATGATAACCTTGGCACTATTCCAATCCGTTTGTATTCCTTCTTTATCTTTTTACCGGAAAGTCTTTAATGGAATGTAAAAGTCTAAGAAAAAATCCAAGGCTAGCTTGTGTTTTATGGCTTTTAAACTGCCTTACAATAGGTTTTAGCATTCTTGCAAATAATAAAGTTTTGTGTACTTAGTTTGAATTTTTATTGAAAGTAATGAGGTAAGGGTATAGATTTTAGATCTAGAAAAGAGTCATTTGTGTTTCTCTTGCCAGGTTTTTTTAACCTATTCGTTTAACAGGAAACTAAGGAATTTTAAGTATAAGATATCTCGCTATTTCACTTCTAGGAGCAAGCTAAGAATAAAACTTGAGGAAGGGTATAAGGAATTTAGGATATGACTAAGATACAGATACAACAAGAGTTATAGGTAAAGCCCATAAGGCTCTGAATACAGGGCACGCAGAGCTACTAACTACTAATAAAAAGAAAAAGGAAAGAATCAGGGCTGCTCTAAGAATGAAAGTAAGAAAGGTTTTTCAAAGAGAACCCTATTAGTTTTACAGGATACAAGACTTTTCTAAGAGGGGTGGGATAAGATACTCCTAACAAGCAAGAATTCCCACGAGGACCCGGTCTTAGGAGGCCCTATTAGGAGAGCAAAAAGGGGGTATCAGACATTTTTTATTTTAAGTACTTTTAAGAGAGGCATGCACTCACGGCAACAAGGTTTTACTTATTATTTACTTTATGAGCATCTACTATGTCCTGCTTAGTTATATAAACTTTATAGAAGTAATATCGCAAATAGGTCTAAGGACTCCGGCCCAAAATTCTACTTTCTTTCTTATGGTTTTTTATACATGAGTATTGACTTTTTAAGAGCACCTTGTTCCTATTCAGCTTTCGTTTGATAAAGATAATAGGGTTTCGTAAAATAAAAATAAGCTTTTAAGGTCTGAGAACAAAAAGCATCAAACAGAGCTGTAGGGGCCCGCTTTATTGAACACGATCCCTCGGTGAAAGATTCTTTTTTTCATCCATAATAGTTAAAAAGGAAGTCTTTTTAATAGAATTCCTTTTAGGGCCTTTTTTTATTAAGACAACACTTCATTAATTTTAAGCAGGAGTCTTGGGTAGAGCGTCCAGTTAGTTACCAGTCTAATTTACATTAAAATCTGCAGTGATTGTATCCTTTATTTGTTAATCCTTGACTTCTTTAGAAGCCAATATCTGCCATACCCCCTCCCAAAAAGCAAGTCCTATTATCCAATTACCGGTATGTAATAGCGCCCGGTAGAATTTTGAGAATCTTACTCTTAGTAGAGAGTGGAAATACCCTGGATTTTTTAGGGCTCCGTTTATCAAGTAGTAATTTGGTTATTTCAAAAAAAAAAAAATTTTTTATATAATTGCTTACAAAG
Source organism: Pelargonium tetragonum (assembly GCA_036897445.1). NCBI lineage: Eukaryota > Viridiplantae > Streptophyta > Magnoliopsida > Geraniales > Geraniaceae > Pelargonium > Pelargonium tetragonum. The sequence goes on from JAYMTL010000041.1 coordinate 4,547, forward strand.
CTAGGGTCATACCTAAGAACTGTGGTTTGATAGAACTCCTTTTTCCTTTGACAACAGAAAGTTGGTTTGAATACAAGACAAGCTCCCGAGTAAGGGCACTGGCCCTATTCGGATCTCCATAGCAAGTATCTTTATCCAAAAAAATACAAGTACGTAGTAGCTCGCGATAATAACTCCAAAGAGAACCTTTGTACTTTTTTGAATTCAGGGTTATAATATCATATTCGATTTCAAAACTAGGGAGGGTTTCCTTTATTATCTTAAACAGGTTCGTTAGTTACCTCAAAGATCCCCCTTTTTGCTTGCCCCCTCTCTGACTACAACTGTATTCTTTAGGCTTTAAAGTTGGAAGAAAAGGAGGCTCCTCACGAGTCAAAATCCCAATTAATTATAATAGGGGTTCCTATATTTTTCGTAACAGTCAAGAAAATTTTCTTATGCTCATGCATCAGTAAAACTTAAGGTTCGGTTTCTCATAAAAGCAAAAAGAGCCAGACTAAGCTTCGTGAGAGTCTCTAGAAAACGAAAGGGGCGCCTGAAAACGGAAAAAATTCTATTTACTTTGATAAGCGGAGCTTTTCTAAAAAGGGAGTGAGGACGGGTTTTATGTATATAATAAGGATAAATGAGTAGGATAGAATTAATTAAGGATTGTTATATGGTATAAAAGGTTTCTCTTTATTACCAGCCATAGAGCGAGTATTTCTACTTCTAAATAGAAGGCAAAAAAACCTGCCATACAATTTGTAGGAAAACCTACAGGAGCCGCCTTTACAATTCTGGAAATACAAAGCTTTTAAAATCTATTTTACAGCTCTTAAAATACTAGAAAAATACGAGGACACAAGGTTCCTAACTTGAAATTCTTGAATAAATCCCTGCCGCATAGTTAAGGAGTGCTCCTATAAAGCGATCTCCTTTATAAACCAAAGTTTTGATATAAAGAGAAAGCCTAAGGGATTTAAGTACTGCTATACTCTAAGTGACACCCTGGTTTTAGCTCATAGGGACCACTGTATCCCACTTTACTTGAGTCAAGGCTGATAAATGAAACTTTTAGTAACACATCCACTTGGTAGAATTTCTATCTACGCCTAGAAAAAATCCCGGGATTTCCCCATTATGCTTTCAGTTCTCAAAGGAAGTTTATATAAACCCGCGAGTTTACTACTCAGAAAGATAGGTAAAGAGCTCCTCTATAATCATAAGCCAAAGGTGTCGCCAGGTAATTTTCTTGTTAAAGAAAGTTACCGCGTGTTATTATAAACTCCTGCATACGAGGGCCTCTGAATTAGAGTTCAAGAAAAACCTCTACACCAAACAAGTTTCTACTCGATTACTAAAATAGCGGGTCCCGAAAGGATTCTCTCCGATATATTAAAAGGAAAATAAGATCAGGGTATAAAGCGGCCTTATATACTTTAAGTTATTCCCCTGGCTTTAGGCTTTTAGGTGAAAGTTTTTAGATTAGAATAAAGAAATTAATACCCAAAAAAGAGTAGGAAAAGAACTGCTTCCCTTGCATATGCATGCTCCTATCCATTTTTTTGGATAAATTGTAGACTAGAACCTCCTTTTTTATAATTTCTGTGTGTACTCTTGATTAAGAGAGGCAGTTAGGTTAGTAAAATTAACATAACAAGGAGACTCCCTTTTTATTCCTGAGATTTTCTTTATAGAGTAAATAAACCCTAGTTTAAGCCCCCTGTAAAAACAGCCCTCACCTAGAAATTTGCTTCGGATTAAAAAACCTCGCATTATAAATTTATTGTACAATTACAGGTACAGGGCTAAAAAAGAAGCGAATTCGGAGGCTAATCTTTATTTTCTTTCTTTTCATTAAACAGAGCTACTACTTCCCGTTGGAGTATCCTCTATGATTTACAACAATAGAAAAAGCAACCAAAGTCTAAACCACGAATTTAGTATACCGAGGGGATCTAGATAAACAAGTAGAAGCACACTTTGATAACCACTTTTAGGGAGCTACCAGAGCGCTTATACTTGAGCTTGACAATAGGATCTAAAAACTCATAGACTCATAGATAAGGGACTCATTAGGCAAAAGTGCAATAACACGGGGACTCTTCGAAGGCTAAGCCGTAATAAGAGAGTTCTCCAAGGGATTAATAGATTAAAGAAAAAAGGGGGGAATCCCAAATCTGGAAAGGCACCGAACCCTTTTATAAAAATTTATTTGCAGTTTTCTAAATGTGACCGAAATTTCTTGTAAAAGATAAAAGATGTAGAAAGGACTCTTGCGTAGATATAAAATTCTTACAACGTTTTTGCCTTGAGTAATCTAAGAAATTTGAAGCATCTAACAGACAGATTGCGTACCTGCTACTCTATTATTTATCTTCGATACCTGTATCCTTTTGATGGTAGCTTCTCTCTTTTGAGCCTTACCTTTGCCAGTCTTGATACCTTTCTTATGGGTCTTTTTGCAGCCTATAGTCTTCTGTAGTTTATTGTATTAGCTATAGAATAGATGCGTTCTAGTTAGTATTTCTATATTGTATTGGTTAATAGAAGGGTTATCCACACCGGGTAAACATTCTATTAATTAACCAAAAGCTTAAAAGTGAATGAATTCAAGCAACCCTTTTTACTCTAATCTAAACTCAGCCCCTCAACAAGTATTTTAGGTATTCCTAACAAGAAAAAACGAAGTTTTAACTACAAAGACATAAGTATTCTTTTATCAAGCGTAAAAAAGTTTGGCTGGTCTGACAAAAGAAATCCGATAAGCGCCCTGCCCATATATTCTATAAATAAAAGCCCCTCTTAGCTAATTACTACGGATCCGCCTAATAATATATTTAGGAACCCTCAATTCGAATCAAATTAAGTACCCTGAGTGAGAGCCCTCTTTAATTTCACTTTGTCTGCTATATAGAATACTAATTGTCTAGCTCTAATAAAGAAAAAAGCAATTTGGATTAGCTCGGAATTGAATAACTCCTGCGCTCTTAAAAAAAAGTCTAGACTATGAATTTTCAATCAAGTAAAATCTAAAAGGGATAACCCTGAGTCAGTAACACAAGCTCTCTTTTTTTTTGAAAGGACCCACTATGAACCGAAGTAAAATCAAGCAATATCTAATAAACTGTACCGGGATTCTTGAGGAATTTATGGATATTTTGTAGATTTTTTGTTTAGGTAGCCTCTAAATTACTAAGAAACATTATATACTATATCATCTTGATTAAGAAAAGCATACCTCTCGTGGGGAAGCGCATTAGTGTGTAATTATTCAGCGCTAATCTATCTATAAATTACTCATTATTATATTAAGTAAAAGGTGTTAACTGAAACGTGCGCTTTCCTGGATTATGGAACTCCTCACTTATTTAACTTATTTAGTTAAGCGGTCATATTTACTAGGAAAATCTTTTCTTTTCCTTATACAGGTTAGTTAGAGAATTTAGTGGATATTATATACACCGTTAAAGATTGCAAATCATCTTATTTCCATTTGTAAAGAGGCATTCCCACTTCTGTATAAAGATATATTTGTTCAAAGCATGTCATAAATATTCCTATAACAAAGTGGATAAAATTTTCCTTAAGTTTTCCCGTACCGAAAATTTTAATACTGCAACTAAAACGTTTTATAGTACCCGAAAAAGGGTCCCTTAAAGTGTTAAACGTACAAAAACAAGACCCTAGTAGAGCTGCGAAAGCCCGTTAAAAGATTTTATTAATACCTTGGGATTTCCTATTTTAGTTTAAAAGGAATGAATGGGTATTAGCTCTTGTTTTTTATATCTAGTGTCAACTTTGTGTCAAGAATTCCAAAATAGAGGTAGGTTAATGAAACTAATACAGGGAAACTTTTCGATCAGGGAGCTTTCCTCATAGATTTCTTCTTTCAAATTATATGCAAACAAGTATGTCATAGATGGCTGTTTTCAAACTAAATAATTATTAAATTCAATTTATATGTTTATGTTATGGAAGTCTATGAAGTTTCGGGAGGTCATCCTTTATTGTTGAACAACCAAACTGAAACAGTAAAAATAAGATGAACTTTAAGGAAGGTATTTTAAATCTTGCTAACTCCCATTAGACATTAGAGGAATCCATCAAGCATTGTGATATAGTATAGGGCTTGGTGTCAACATTAATAATAGAGATGGCTCTCCGGCAGCTACTGCAGCCCAATTAAAAGAGTCAAGGCAGCCTTGAGTTTCCGCAAAAGACCCTTACAACTTAAGATAAAGGATTAACAACCCGAGAAGTCTCTAGAATACTTAGAAATTCTTATAAATTTCCTTTCGTAACCCGCACTGCTTTGAATGTAAAAATCTTCTGGTAAACTTAACTAAAAGCTGTTTAAATAAAGTAATATTCACTTAAACTTTTATTTACCAAATTACGGCATATCATAATATCTTAGAGGCATTTTATTTGACATATTGTATATTAGCAGGACCCCTAATAAAAGAAGATATCCAGCTCTGAGAGATAGCAAAATGAGCTGGTATTAAAAGCACACGCCTTCTTAAAGTACAGTGTTTTAACAAGATACTCAGAGCATAACTCTTTAATATTACGCTAAAGAATTTTGGTTTTTGAAGGTTTTCGGGGATCTTACTAATGGTATCAATTGCTTATAACTTCGTTTACGAGGGTATATTAAGTATTGTTTTTGTTGATTCGAAACGCAAACGCCTTGCTGGAACGAAAGTCCTAAAGTAAAGTTTACGCGCTCGGTGAGGGAGGGTATCCTTGTGCAGAATACAGAGTATGTGTTATACTTTTTAGTCTAGTTTGGGAATCCTTTTTAGGTTCATACACTTGGTATAGAGAAGTTAAGGTAGTCTTTCAGGCATAAATCTATACATTATTAATAGGGATTTAAGGTATCCTCGGTAATCTAGGAGTCTTGATACTGGAATTAGGGTATCCCTTAAGGAAGGCTTTTTTTTGCAAAGTATGCCAAGAATTGTAAACTCAGCCTCGTCTCAGTAAAAAACCTCTAAATGAAAAATGCCGGACGTCTCTCGAAGGCATGACAAGGTTAAATCCTATTTTATCTTTATCAGTATTGGGCTTTTATATCCCTAGAAATTTTCTTTTCAAAACCTTCTTTTTTAAAGTTCTAGACTAATCTATACAGGACTGCTCTTCTATGTTAACATCCTAACTTTTACTAAGTACAAAGGGCCCTTTTAAGGATCGAGACTTGCACTATCTTAAGATCTTACTCGCCTCTCTGACAAAGCTGAGATTGCGCAGGGAGATACCTATTTAGTTTGATTTAGAAACTTCAAATATCCCCTATATACTGGAATTCTAGAGGACTTCTTTATATAAAAATTGAAAACGAGGGCAACCCTCCTCAGTAGGGGGCTTCCTATATAAATAGAGTCAAAATTCCGGTTTAGAAGCTCCTAATACAACTAGGTAGTGAATGGAAGAGCTAATATTCGTTTGATTGATATGAAGTCGGGTTTTTACAGGCTCTTTTTGGTTTAGACTCCTTAATTAAGGTTTTATGACAAGAAAATCTTTTCTTTCTAGGACTTTACCCTTAAATTTGGATGAATCGCCGGATCTCTTTTGTTACAAGTTTGTCCTAAATCAAAGCATACAGGCGATCAACAATTCTTAAATGACCCTTTATTATATGAGTTTTTCCTTTTTGGGTTGGACTGCAGAAGCTAATTTGGCAAATAAATACGTAACCTCTCACTTGATTTTCTATTGCCGAGTTTAGACCTATTATTGGACCCTAATTCAAGACTCTACTCAAATGACTCTCATTCCAGGATAAGTCTTGTAATGTAATCTATTTACTATAAATCTTGATACAACGAAAAGGAATTCAATACGAAGTTAACGAACTCTACATAATTTTTGTAATATTATAAAGATAGATACCACCCGCTGTTAGAAAAACCCGACCTATTTAGGAGCTAAGCTCAGTGAATGGCCTTGAACCTTGTTATAATATACCAGTATGAATGCTTTTGCAAGTCGAGGGAGCCTAGCTTATTACAAGGGTACTCTCGTGAAAGCAAAGATTTTTCATCAAAACCCTTGCTATTTTGTTGTCGGAGGTGGAGATGACGGGATCCCGGTATTTGGCTTATATCTATATCTGAGTATTACTTATATTGTAATACTGTAAGAATAGTAATAGTACTGGATCACGGTTCTTTTTTTCTAGGATGAAATAAAGGAAAAAAGGTCGAGTATGAACATTAACTTAGCTATACAAGAGAAAGATAAGTTATCACAAAATTTTGCGCTTGCTTAACTGCTTTATACTTATGTCTACGAAAGCAGGACCTACAATGCAAGAATAGAAAACCCCAAAAAATTCTATTATAAAAGCATGACGTTTACCTTGGGCACAAGATCCACTTCAAAACTGATAGGATACCAATTCCCTTAACACGTAGGGTCCCTGCAGTATTATATTTACAACATTTCGAAAGGATACAATACCTTTTTTCTTACTATTGGAACTTAAAAAGAATCTAGGAAAATACCTATGCAGCAGCTAAATATCTCTAAAATTAACATTGGTGTATGATTTTTCGGGGCTCCTCATTATTATCAAGGATTTGCTAAATGAACCGCCTATAATTAAAAGAGCCCCCTTTGACCCCTTTTTTCTACAGAACAGGGGATCACTCCTTTAGGTAACTTTCAAGCACCTCTCTTTTGAGTAAAAAGCTCTAGAAACACCTAGTCTAGTAAGATATGTAACCCTCCACCCTTTCTTTTCGGGGGATTCTCGTCAGTAGAGACCAAACTAAGAAGGATATTTAGTTTAGATAGCAAAAAGTGTAAATTTACCGCATCTTGCTTTATTAGCAGAAAATTCGCCCATTGAAATTTATATAGATTAAAAAGAAGAGAATACTAGAATACATCTTCGTAAAAAGTAGCTAAAAAGGGGGCAGGCCTTATGGCAACCCACCGCAGGCTCTAAAGTAGTTATAAATAAAAAGACTTGGCTAGTCACAGGAAATTTCTTTAAATTCAGAAGAATACATAACGACTTTACCTGTTTTTAAGTCAAGGAATCTGGGAAAAATCCAAGTATAAAGTAAAGTATGGATTAATAGATTCTTTGTATATTAGTCGCTACAAACCCGGTAGGTGTAACTCAAGAGCAGGCCTAGCGAGTAGGGTTTCTTTTTGACAAAGTTTTGTAACTTGGTTAGTACTTTTCGTTCTTTATTACTATAAAGAATTAAACATACTTCGGGCGGTAAGCATCGGGGTAACTCTATTAATTGAATTTGTGAAGTTTCGAAAAGTACATTAAGATAGGGTAGGAAGTCTTGTAGCTTAAAAAGGCGAAAATTTATAGACTTTGACTAAGTTTCTAGGATTTGTAGTACGTAATCCATTAGAGTAAGAAGGGCGTCCTTAGAATATAGACACTTACTTTTTAGTGTGTGGACTCCTAACTAGGTAATGCGCGAGACACTGTAAGAACCCTTCATGTGTACTCTTTTCCAAGATATTTAGGATTCTCCGGAGTAGCTAATTCTAATAAAGCTCCACCCTTACTTGGGTTTTCATTTCAAAGCAAACCCAGTAGTAATATGCACCTTTTAGTTTGTTTCTGATTAGAAATATAAGGAATACAACAGCAAAAAGCTCTTTTATAAAAAGAACTTTTACTGAGGATTGTGTTGCCTTTAATACGCCCGCAGCCCGTGTATTCTTTATAATTCTTATACTTATTAGCTATAGTAAGTACTTAGAGATGGATCTATTCTAGTTCTTATAGTTAATTAAGAGTAAGCGTTGCAGTATAGGGAATTCTTGTATATTAAGGGAGAAGACCTCTTCATTTTGTTCTTATCGTTAAATAGGATCTAAACCCTATAGGTGTGGGAAAGACTTATTCTTACTGACCGGAACGAGAAGAGAGGAATGTTAATGCGTAATAGTAATTAGATAATTATAGATATAAAATACCTTTTAATTCAACTTTTCAGGGCCTCCTGCGTGCGTATCCGTATCTTCATAGCTAGCCAATAAATACCTTAGTAAGAGAGATACACCCATCTTATTAGCCCTTTTGTTGTAGTGTAGCTAGAATTCCCTGCACCTACTCTATTGTAATATAGAACGGAGATTCCTAAAAGTTGAAACAAAAACTTCTTATTAAACTTTAGATCTTAGATCCTTTTTCTTTTGATTTAGAAAGAATTAAAAGCAGGGGAGCTCCTTTTTACTATATGGGTATTAACAAAACAAAATGAAACATAAAAGGGATTTCTAAAGTATGCTACAAGACACAAGAGAGGACGCTTTTATCCTACGCGGGTCCCTGCCGCTTAAAACCCTATTTATAAGCAAATTCCAGAAAAGAAATTTGAGTTTTTCTATTTGAGTAAGCCCTAACTGACTGAGGCAGGATTTTCTACTTTCTGAAACCCCAAAGTTATCTTCTATATTTCAAGAAAGCTTTTTCGTAATGTTTTTGTTATTTTTAGTAATGCCAACTTACTTTAGTTTTCGGCTTGGACTTTTTAGTTGAAAATTCTTTCTATCTTTATATGGTATGATTGCCTATAAAACTCAGCCACTTTCTTCTTTAAAAGGTGTTCCTTCTACGAATCTATGCTTTCTAGCAGAGTATTAAAATCAAAACAAATAGAACCTCTTAATGGACATCCAGCGCAGTACTAAATATCCTGCAAGGATTTTCTTGTCAATTATCCAGGAATTTGCCAGTTTAAATTAAAAGGGTCTTTATAGCCCAAGTTACCTAAGTCTTTTTAAATACGGTAAGTTCAGGCTGGATAGGTCAGAAAACATAAAACCCCCTTTCGAAAGCGATCTGCTAAGGAGTTCCCTGGATAAAGATAAATAAGGGTCTTTGCTTGTTCCCATTGTTAAATCCCACAAAGTTTAGCTTTAATAAAAATTGAAATAGGGGTCTAAACCTTAGGAATAGAGCCTAAAAGTGTGCTTTGTAAAAATGAAGGATTAAGAGTCTGGTTTCTGTTTTAGGAAGGCGTTAAGTAAAACAGAGAGCCCTATACGCGCTTTTAGCTCCTCAGGATCAAAGGAATTCAGTTAGCTCTCAAGAATCTAATTAAGAAGGGTCCATTGTACGAGTTTTCGGGTCTTATAAGGTAAACCCTAGTATACTACAGAGTAGAAATTCACTGTGGCAGATTTATAAGAAGTCTAATTGAAGACTTTTAGAAAAAGAGTCTCTATAGTAGTGTCCTAATTTGTTTGTTAAAAATCTAGATATAGGAGAGTCCTTGTGCGCTTTTGAGGGGAGTTCGAGGCATTTCTTAGAATAGTTTTTACAAGATAAAGTCTATTTAAAGCCCAAAAGTTTTCTCGAGTTTATGGGGTAAAAAAGAGCTAAAGAAAGAGGCTGGTAAATTCTAATTCTAAGGAGATACTCAATTTCTGGGGAATAAAAATGAAAGAGGAGTCAAAGTATACATTATTACAGTTTTCAAGTCCTAAATTTAGTTAGGTAAACCTGGCATACTGTGAGGAAGTAGATCACGCTTTTTTAAAGTTAGTTTCGTTTCTGAAAAAAGAAAGGAATTTTTGGCCTAAAAGCTAGGAATCTGCTATCCTAATTCCTAATTTCTTAAATACTACAAGACAATTCCCCTTTCTTCGGACGCCTTCCGTCGGGTAGAATAACTTACTTATTATCTGTAAGTTTCTCTCCTTTTTTGTAGTAATAGCTACAAAAAAAGGGGTTTAACAATAGGGGAAGTCCATTAACAAGGAGCTTTCTTAAAGTTTAAGTAGTTAAGTAAAGCTAAGAACTCATAAGAAGGTCTAGCTCCAATAAGAGAGCTATCAAGAGTAAGAAATAGCTACAGAATCTACTAACTATGAGTAAGATACAGAGTAACGCTAAGGCTAGGGTTCTTCTCATACTTGGGAAATGGAAGTATAAGACAGCTCTAAACTAAATAGAAGTTAGGGCTGCTTTCTTAAGGTTCTGCTTCTAGTATCTAGGGACTTAGGAATTGAAAGGGGGAGTTCTTGCTATTTGCTTACGTTCTGGCTCAAAGGAACTGAACTAAGGGAATTTGCCTGGGAATGAGCTACTTATTTTGTTTAGAGTCACTATATATAGCAAGCCTAGGTGTGAATCTCCGATAAGGACATATCTAAAGTATAGAAATCAAGCTTTTTCTTAGATTCCGGACCTAAAAAAAGATATAGCGCTAAGGAAAGGGATACAGCCAATAAGCTACAGGCTGCAACAACAGGAAGTCCCGTACCGAACTAAGGCGGTAAGAAAAAGGGTTGTGAAAAATCTTTCCCTTTATTAGGAAGGCTGTTAAGAAAACTAAGGCTCATAAAAGAGGTATTACAAAGAGTTTGAAAGCAAGTAATTGGTGTGCTATAATGTATCTATATATACTCATTATACTTTTAATTACATTACCTTCCTTCGGATGTCTTCAGGGCTTCGCACCTTCCCTACTATATATACAAGGTTCTATCCTCTTTTAATGATAAGAACAAAGAATAAGAGAAATTGACCTTATCCTATATACCTAATACTGCTATTTATTAATAATAAGTATAAGAATACCCAGCTCTTTAACGAGTAGCTTTCTTTCCTAGTCTGTAAATAAGCTTCCGAGTCTAAGGAAAGTCTAGCTCCTTTAGTAACTCTAGATACAAAAGGCATAATTAATAATAAAGGACTTGCTTACTTATTCGGGTAACCTGGAAAAGAGGAAAGCTTGCTTTCTACTTTAGAGCCTTTCAAAAGGAGAGTCTATCCCGAATCCTAGTCATTAACTGCGGGCTTTTGAGATAGAAATGAAGTCGGTTTTACAAGATAATTTTTTAGTTTTTAAGCTTAAGTTAAGGTAGTAAGCGTAGGGCTCTCAAGACAAGATACTGCGGATTACGAGGCAGATAGAGTTTATGTAGCTATGGATGAGATACGGATACAGAAGAAAGTTCTAAGGAAACGGGGTACGCAGAAGGCTAAGATAGATAGGTCTAGGCCTGAAGAAGAAACAAGGTATTCAAAAAGTTATTAATATTAAGAAACAAAGTCAAAACCTTATCTTGAAGAGTAAAAAAAGCCATCCACAAGGCCCCATTAACTATTGATAAAGCGCACGAAAGGGGCTCTATTTTAATAATTAGATATCCACTCGTTTTCTATTTTTTTAACTAAAAACCCCGCCCATGAGACAGAAACTTCAGCATAAAAGCAACCCCCCTAGGGCTTTTTCGAGTCACCTGCATTTCATTTAAATAGCACGTATGCTGCGTTGACAAAAGTATCTTATTAAAAAGAAGCACTTTCCTTTGTATCATTAGTATTAAGCCAGGTACTCTAGATTGAGCCTTCAAATTAAAAAGGGTCTACCAGAATAGGTTCAAGGGCTTATATAAGTCCTATATCTATCATTCTCTAAGCTCTAACTCCTCACTCAACCATAGAAATGTCGGTATTTGTACTTTGTCCTAAAAATAAGTGGGTTAATTAGATCCTTTTGTTTCTCTTGAAAACTTATCAGACGGGTTTCTATTTAATTTAATATAAGTCAAACTCTTTAGTTTAAATTCAATTGAAAATCTAAGTCATAAAAGCACAAACTCGACCGCCTACCGTTAAAAAAAGCATTTTTGAAAGCCAGCTTACTTTGAAGTTTTGGGAAAAAGGAATGATTTTTATATTATCTGAAAGTAACCCTGTCAAGTAAAAGAAATCCAGTATCTATTGCCAGCGTATTACTTTTTATAATAGGACAAGGAGCAGCGGGGTCTAGTAACTAGGATTCTAGCCTAGAGTTGCTAAAAAGTTCCCCACTATTCGGGAAAATCGGGAAAAAGCGTTTAAACAGTATTCAGGATTCAAGTTATTATATAAACGTTTTTATTTACGTCTAAGTATATCCCAATAAATAAATAGGTGTTTACTGGATTTTAAAACGAATTTATCGATAAGCCGCGTCTATATTGTGATAAGTTTGTATGCCAGGCCCTGTACTTTCCTTTTTATATAGCAAAGTTTCCGTAAAAGGGCCGGGGGAAGGCTTAGTAAACACCTTAACAATTAGGACTATTTCGTACAAAATATTAGGATATAGAGGAAATAGCTATATATTTTAAGTGAAGCAGAACTAGATGAATTATAGAATAAGCTAGAGGACTTCCCCTTTTTATTAAGGGCCCTTCTGCTGAATACTGAAATAGCTGCAACAAAAATAGAGTTAAAAGGCGGGGTTTCCAAGAACTTATGCTCTGGAGTTTACTAAAAAAAGGGTATAAAAAGGACGGGTAAATAAAAGAGTTCCACTCAGGCAATTCATGAGTATTAAAGTAAGTCTTAAATCTTTGGCATTTCCTATTTACATATATAAAGAAAAGCGTTGACGACTCAAAAATTTTACACAGATAGGGTCCTGCTTTTAATATCTTATCTGACTAGACTCTCTTACAGTCTTATATTAAATATACTACAGAACTAACTTTGCACCCCTAAGCCCGCCTTCGGGAAAAAGAAAGTTTTTAGCTAACCAATTCCTTTTTCTTTTAACTAACTTATAACTAGAGTTTCCTCTTACTGGGAAGGGTCCGTGTATTACAATCATAAAAAGGCTTCTACTAATAATAAAGCGAGATTTCCTCCTTTCAAAAAAGGAATTGCAAATTAGGACTCCCTTTCTGGTAGTTAGTAATCACAAGACTTACTACTTATTTTAGCTTGATTTTTAACAGGAGGAGCTCTATAAAAGTTATAAGAGGTCTCGAATTTCCTACTATCATAGGCCAAGGACTAGCTTAGAAGGGTCAAAGTAAGGCAGCCCTCTAAAAAGATAAACCTCTTACTATCTAAATCTACCTAAATTAACTGCAACTGAAGATCAAGTCTCTATTAAAGATGGAATTCCATAACAAACCTCGACTTAGATTAGGATTTATTACCACCGCTATTGTGTACACAACAGGTTTAGTTCTATCTAATTCATTGAGTTCTTTTTATCCTGTTGATGGGATAAGGAATTTTGTTCTAATAGGAGTAGCCGTAAATAAGTCCTTTTGTAGACTGCCCTTTAAAGGAGCAGTTTTATCAAACTCGGTTTCAAGTCAAGGTAATGTAATTAAGGTGTTTAAAGTATAAGGAGTTCCTTGCCTTGTAAAGTCCTAGAAGGAACAGACATAAAGATGAATCCTAAGGTAGAGGTAGCTTTTTTTAGGAGATCATAGAATGATGAGATTAGAGTATACAAAGCCTTTCCTACGCGCTTACCCTTTCAATAAAAGGAAAGAAAATCCGTATTAGCTAAGAAAAACCCTTTTTAATTATAGAGTTTTCTACTTATACTAATTACAAAGTAGATTTTACAGCAAAGTCAATTTTCGAATTATTACTTTTTATTAGCTTTGTTAACAAATCTCCTCAGTACTCTGTAATTTTAGCTTCTATCAAGTTTTAAATTTTTAGTTTGGTATAGTGTGACACTGGGGTCTCTGAAATCAGTTTCAGTATAAACTCAAGTTACTCGTTATTAGCACAAAAATCCTTGTTGATAGAACTCTCATACACCTAACTAGGAAGGAATTCCTTCCTAGTTAAGTGTATGTATAGTTGTTTTCTGAATATACTTTGAACTGAAATTTCTTTTTTTAACCAAATTTACCAGATATAATACTAAACAGAAATAGGGTCTAAAACAATAAAGCAACTAACTTGTGCGAATAAAAGCATATTGAGAGAAGAGTCAAACCCTTTCCTACGGAGCTGCTAAAGAACTCAACTCGAAAAAAGACAGAAGAAAGAGAGCTACACTGACTCTTAAGAGTTAGCTACAAGACTACAAGCAAGAAGAAGGAGTGAAGAGAGAGGAAAGAGAATAAGACTGATTTTACATACACATATAGTACATATAGTAAAAGGAAAGATTAACGTTCTAATAAGAGGGGTTCCCTAGGTACAGACTCTGGGGAATCCTTCCCTTTTTAGGAGGGTATCTCACTAAAATTAAGTAACCACTTTTAGAATTTACTAAGATTGAGCTTGTGGACAAGATACTGGCATGAACTGATATTAGTGTGGTCGAAATTCTTTTTGTTTTTGAAAGATAAGGGGGCTTCTCTCATAAGCGAGTTTATGTATCCAAAATAAAAATACGACACTTTATCCTTAATAGCTGGTATTCCTTTCCGGGTCAGTTTAAACAAACAGCTCTGCTTAGCTTGAACTTAACTATAGTAGGGGTATCGCCTATAAAGTTCTTTGAATTTGCTCTTACCTCTGTCTAGAAAAGTAGTCAGTATAGTATAAATAAGGATCCGCAAATCTGACTTGCAACTCAAAAGCCAAACTCCTCCGTGACACTTAAGGAAATTTCAGATGATAAAAATGACTATATCCGATTTCTCTCTTCTATTATAAAAGGATAGGAAAAATCACTAAGATTAAGTCTATTTTTCTAACTTTTATGGATTTACTCTATGACAAGGTAATTGAAAAACAAAAAATCTTGCTTCTGGTTAACGTTACTTTTTATGGGAAAGAAATCCGAACCATTACTATCCTTATATCATTCTTTTTAGAGTTTTAGAGATTGCAGATATGCTGTAAAGAGAATTAAGTGCCTATAACCGCTTCCTGAATCATCCATACTTTTTATCCACGGAACACTTAGATCTAAAGTCATGCTCAGTACTCCTTTTTGTAGTGAGATAGGGTCCACACTCCTCTAGTAATACAAATCTACAAGAGTTTCAAATTACTATTTTAATGCAGTAATTTTTTTGTAATAAGTAGCTCGTTATTTAGAGCAATTGCTGCGCGGGTTTCTTTGGATTCCATCTATAAAATAATAAGTTCTACATTTGTTACCAGACCGTCAGCTTGAGCATTAAGTTATATGGGGAAGCTTTACAATACTCAGGGTAACAAATAAATATGAAGTTTAGGGGTTTTACAATACCTATGTAGGGCGTTCCCCTTTCAATTCGGGAGTCTTTTTCAAAAGGCATTGGAGATAAAAGGGGACAATTCCACTAGCAAAAAGAAGGTCTAGGCTTAGTCTCAGTTAAAAGGAGACTTTTAAGTGTCTTCCTAATGTTGTCTTTTTCCGGAATCTAGTGAGATATTAAGATCTTGGGTATATAGTACACGAGGAATGATTTTCTTCCTTACAAGGGCAAGATTTTCTTTATGGTGGTTAAGGTGGGACTCTTATCAAGTAAAGTAAGCTTTTAGTGCTAAGAAGAATCTATCACAGGAGCCTAAAGTAGGTAAGCCCCTTATTCTTGAAATAAAACTCATTTATAAATTAAATAGAGAAATCCTTAAATTAGCTTTTCTAGGAGCTGTAGTTAGGAGCAAAAAAAGGTCTAAACTTTCTCAGATTGAGACTAAAGCACAAACTAAAAGATTTAAAATAGGGTTTAGTTCAGCCGATTAAGAAACTTCCATAACTTAATTAAAACTTCTTGTTCCGAAGAGGTACGATTCTTCTTAATCTAGTATTATTTTATTGGGAGCTACTAGTAAAACTTGCTTTGACTTTGTATTGTACAGCTGCCCGCTTTTCTGTTAAATTGTTTCGAGTAAATAATAAACCTGACGTCCTCTAGTAAAGTAGTAAAGATATTCTCAAAGGGGGTACTTAATAAAGTTGTTTTAGGGTTTTTCATGGAACGTTACTTCTAAATCCAGCAAGAAGTTAAGTTTTGACTTTCTTTCTTAGAGTGTTCCACTACCTATACAACTACAACTTATATACAAGACTAGGGTCTAAGCCGGGTTTTTTATAAAGACAGGGAAAGTCTAGATTAGGAACTTCGAACCAGAGTAAAGAAAATATATAAGAATAGAAAAACAAAGTAGCTATTCTTCTATGGATACTAAAACTACTAAAAGGTGCTCCGTAGAGGTAAGCCAGTGTCTGGAACATGCTATAAGACTAATAAATAATAAGGGGATTGTAAAACAAGAGCTTAAATACTTAACTAAACTATCTAAAAAAATGATAGGATACAAAATCAAAAAGCAGTGTCTTAAAAGGGCTCCTAAAACGAGCGTCAACTTGTATTTTGGTTACCTGAAAGGGGGAGCTTTTATTGCTTATGAAAATTAGCTTTTGCCTTTGATTGAAAGTTTTCTATTGTAAACGGATACTCAAAAGTAGGTGTAGTAGAACCTCTTAATTAAACCTTTCTTAAGAGGGCTTCTTTGTTTAAGAATTACAGGTGACCAGAATCCGAAAGAAACGAGAATCTCCCACTAAAAATCCTGGAACTCTTGTCTAAACTAAGTTAAGGAAACCCTTTGTATCCACTTAGCCAAGAAAAACTCAATCCCATATAGAACTGGGGCCCCTCTATCCGAAAAGGAATTCCTTTAGTAAGAGTAAAGAGAAGAAGCTTTTGTAACTATGAAATGCAGAGTGTGGCCCAGCCCGAAACCTAGCTACTTTCTTTTTATTTTATAGAGAGGACTCCCCTTAATAGGGGAATAAAAGGAAAGCGTTTCCTTAAGGATTGGCTAGTATTAGTCTTTCATCGGGAAGCTGTTAGAATTTGTATGTTGCTGTGCTATAAACCCCCCTAAATTCAAATTATACTCGATTTATCTGGCTGGAGCTCTAAAAGTTATACTAAACTCGGGCAGAGTCTTATAATGTAAATTTTAGTAGAAAGCTAAAAATTATGACGATAAGCAAAATCACTAACAAATTTTTAAAAAAAGTAAGTGTCTTTAATATTTAAAAGGAAGCCAAAGCAAGCACCCCGTTTTTCTTTTTAAGAAACTCTACCCCTCTTTGAAACTATTCTTACTGGAATTCTTTAATACTCCGGATCTAGGTTTAAAAGTGTACCTATAGCTTTCCTATATTTATTTCAAAATTCGGGGCATACTCCCGGTAACTAAATATTTTAATTGAATCATATCCATATAAGCTAGCCTAAAAACAATAACTAATAGATGCTTGAAAAAAGCTCAATACCTTATGTGCGGCACGTACCTGTACCTGCCTTAACTTGTCTATTACTACTAACCCGCACTCTTCCTTAGAAATTTCTTTTTCCTCTACCTCTGATTAAGAGCCTAATTTATCGTATACACAACCCATAAAGTAAAGATTGTTATCTCAGAAGCTAAAAAGCGACTCGATCAATCTAACTTAGAGCCCTAAAACCCTGTAAAAAAACGAAAGCGTAGTATATAAGTTGAGCTGGGATCCTCCTTATTCAAGCGTGTAAGTGATTTAGAATAATCTATATTTTGTCTAAAAATACAGAACTTGCTTTTAGTGTAAACTTGTATTTTGATCTTGTAAAAAAGTTGACAGGATGTTCTAAACTCCTCTATTGCGTATACTTATGAATCCAACGGATAGGAAGACTAGAAAGAGTAGCATAAGCAAGGGGTGTTATAAGAGGCTTCCTCTTTTTTAAGTAATTGTAGGATTCTTTAAGAGTCCTATTATAAGGGACAGGTTTTTTTCTAAGGCACCGGTGAAGATTATATTAAGTACTATAGATTCCTGATGATAAAATGTTAATATAGAAAAAATCACAAGGGTATCCGCTTCACTTACATAACGACATGGATACAGGTCCCTTTTTGACTAAAGGGTTGCCTGAATCATTATAGAGTAGGAGTGCAGCCCCTTTATAAGCAGCTCTAAGGACCCGGTCACAATAAGACAAAGAAAGCTTCTTAATAAAATACTAGAGCAAATCAACTAACTTCCTAAGACTATAAATGAAAAACTACTCTGACGCGAAACTTCTAAGATTTACCTACAAAGAGCTGATCAGAACCGCTTACTCAGGGTCTTTTTATAGTGGGGGCAAATCCGCGTGCTATCAAAGATAGCCTTTAGGCGGCTCTTAAGACTTCAATATTGAAACATAGGTTCAAAAACTCTGTCAATTAAAATCTTCCTAGTCTAGGGACAGTCCAGGGGTTCTTTATTTAATTGGCATTTCTTGTAAGCGTTTTAACTAATTATAAAACGGACCTGGATATTGGGAATGGCTTCTTAATAAGAGCTTGCTAGTTAGGCAAATATAAGGAGTATTAAGTGGAAATCCCTTGTTAAGTCCTTAATTAAACGCTTTTAGTTCTTGAGAAAGCTAATTTTAGTTTGTTTTTTGAGTCCTTATAACTTTTAGGTTCCCTTAAATCCTTGACTCACAAGTATTTTAATTTAAAAGTCAAAGGGTTCCTTGTTTTGACAAGGTATTCTAATTCTTATTATTAAGAAGTTTTTTATTCACCGGGGGTACTTTAATTACTTAAAACTAGCAATTCAATTTCTACTTTAGCCTCTTGCTTATATCTTGAAATAGACGGGAATATCCAAGATTAGTACCTCTCTTAAAAACCTCTAAATTCTTTTTTTTTGATGGGACCACCCTCCCTATTATTTAATACACCCTATTTAAGCTTAGCTGTAACCCAACTTTGTCTTATAAATGATTCTAGTCCTGCCTTAGAACCCACGGATCTTTATCCTTAAAGGAAATGCCCTAGGAATGTTAAAGAAAAAGGAATACATGTCGAGCTGAAAATACCGAACTATCTAAAAGCCCCTTTTTTAGTGCCCGCTTAGATACCTCCTTGTACGTTTTTTATCTATTTTGCACTTTCTTTCCTGTATTTATTATCCACCTTTTCTGAAACTGTACCTCTTTCTTTCTAGGCTTTATAGGCACTGTTCTTTCCCTTTAGAAAGACTTTCTCTCCTGTAAATCTAAACTTTCCCTATAATTCACAAGCAGTCAAATCAGGGCTCTTCCTCTTAAAAGTACTTTTTATGAGTAACTCATTTACTTGGCGGGTTACTAAACCTCGGAAGCTCTTCATTAAAATTATTTGATCCTGGCCTTTCTAGTAGACGGATACCGTAGGAATTGCTCAGGAAAAAGCATACTACCAATTTAGTAAAATAGCATAACAGGGCAATGTAATAACTTCAAGCGACCCTTGTCTACTCTTGGATTCTGCTTAAAAGAATCTCTGGGCAAGTCTTGAATCCTTTTTAACATTAAAAAATCCCACGTGCGCTATAACGTAATCGGTGCCTTGTCATTACCCCATTAAGTATCCCATTTTTAAGAGCTTCTCTTGTTATTTAAGAAGACTGCACAAATTATTTACGCTCTTCTCGCTAAGGGTACCCTTTTCTACACCTCGATGGTTAACTTTTTTCGAAATTCTCATATTCATATCTAGTAGTCGGGGTATTCGGTCTAATAATCCTAAACTAAACAGCATCTCTGGAACAAGAAACCCCATTAATTGAGCTTCCTACTAGCCTTTTTTATTTTAGTTGATCAGGGCCCCACTTTAAAAGTATAGATTTACTATAGGTTTGCAATTTTCATTACATATATTTTACAGGATCTGTTAAGCTTTTAGAATCCTCTAAAAAAACAAAGGTGTTCACACTGCCTTTTATTAAATGGAAATTCCGATGCTGCTCGGGTAATAGGAAGCTTTTTTAATCTAATATAGGACTTTCAAGGAGACCCCTGTTCGTCCTTTATAAAGGGTCGTGTTCTATCAAATCAAGTGTAAAATTTTATGTGCATTTTCTATTTTTTTTTTTGTTACAACCCTAAAACTCGGGCCCTGTTCTAACTGAAAAGCTCTCAGGTTTGTCTACATCAAGAGCGCAGATTAGAAATACATACTAAGAGGATACTTCGAATTCTTGAGAGATTCTATTAAATTAAGTTACCAGTACCCTCAAAAAAAGAAGGGGCCCGCGTAGCCTTTAAAACTTTGGAATTAAACCACTAGCCTACTAGGTTGAGCTTAATCTTTAGTGACTCTGTTTTTTTTAATACCTTTTATAGCCCTAACCCGTAACTAAATAAAATTTCTCAATAAGTACAAAACCGCGGGGTACTCCTTATTCATAAAGCACCCAAAGAAAAGAAACTGAGATGCTCTACTGTGAGTAGTAAAACCTTACCTTGTTATTTAAAGCGAATTACGTGGACTTCTTTTCTTGGTTAGAAAATACGGGAGAATGTCAAACTCTAAGCAGTACCCCTTTTTATTTTTGACTTTATACTAAGGCTAAAGCTTTCAACATAAAGAGAAAACAGGGCTTCTCAATTGAAAGGGAAGGTTATCCGAGGAGCTTTCTAGTTTAGAGAGTTATTCTTATTGGAATGTCATTTTCTACGCCATGAATTCACTTCAGATAATGAAATGATAATTTGGAACAAAGCAGGGTTCTATCGGAGTTTATCTTAACTACGCTTTTTCTAGGTGCCCTTTACTTTTATTTCGGCATTCAACAAGATTTATTAAACCAACAAAAGAGGTGTAGGCGACAAAGTCGGAAGATGTAAGGCAAAGCAAATAGTAGTATAACTAAGCAAAGGACAATCCATTTTCATTTTCCTAGATTCTCATTATATAACTAACAATTTAGGTAGCCTTGTGAACCCATAAAAAAGTATCCTACCTAGGCAATGCCATAAATATAAAAGCTAGCGTTATTTCCTCCCATCAATGCTTAGAGTGAATGCTTTAGGGCATCCTAAAATTTTAAGTCACCCTTGTGTGGAAAGCCTGTAGTATACTAGTAGAATTTCTGTACATTTTACTTGTGTCATTGCTTCTTTTTTATCCATCTGCCCTAACTTTGCGTATAGCCCCTAGAAACTTAGAGACAAAGAGAAAGCAGGTAAAACAACTTGGCAAAAGAGCAATTTTAGTTGAAACCAGTACTTCTCAGAAAGATATGGAGTAATTTAGAATAACTTTAACTAAAAATACCTTATAAAAAGCTTGGGGAATCCTTGTATATTGATCAGTATACGAGATGTCTCCCTTTGGCTTAACTTAATGCGTTCTTATAATTACTATACCGACGCGGCCCTTTAAACAGGAGCCCCTGGTTGTCTAAAAAGGGTAATTCCAACACCTCTTGGTATTTTTTAGATGATATTGAGATAATTCAAGCTATAACCATAACCTCGGGGTTACTTCAAGGACTAAGTTTAAGGCAGCATATGAGATATTTTTACAACTAAATTCTTTCGCAAAGGGGCCCGCATAGACTCCTTTATAAATCTTAAGACCTAAAAAAGGGCCCAGAATTCTAGACTAATAAGAACAAGAAAACTGAAAATTTGTTGGAACACCCCTATTATTTACAGAGGCCTGATCCTTTCAGCCTTCCGTGGAGATTTTGTTATTGCATACTATAATTCAGTTTATTAAAAAAACCCCTCATTTTTCATTTTATATCCTAATTTTGGATTTAGCGAAATTCCAGAGTCTTCAAATGTGATCGAGAACTTCTGAGTTTACAATTCCCGGCAGCAATGTTAAATGGGTGTAAGCTCGAAAAAGAGCCTATAAGGTAACCATTAATAGTTGAGACCAAAGTAGAACAGTATATTTTCTATCGGCCCCACTCTAAAAAAAGTACCTTTCATTAGGTATAAAGCTACAAATAAGCTATAACATGTAATTTCAATTGAGCGCAAGTTTGATTATTTCCTATTTACATAGGGGTATCCCGCGGTAACTTGGGAAGCTTCCTCGGTTCGTGGCACACCAAAATCTTATCATAGGTCAAGTATCACTTCACTTCTACTGAGCCTATATAGAAATAGAATATCAGTTTTTATTCTATTCTGATCTAAAAAAGGCATATAAGTTTTTGAAATCTTATATATATTTTATGGGTACCTATTTCAATTTTTGAGGCCTAGGCACAAGAATTGCTGCTTATTAGTCGTTGCCGGATTATACTCTACAAAAAGTAAACAGGAATATGGGATTACTCTGGATTTTATACTGAGACTAAGGGGTAGAAAGGATTAAGTGAGAGACCCCTTTTTCAGTTAGCTTTACACGGGATTCCTTTTTCTAGTAAGGAAAGACAACTAAAAGGATTTAAAAGGTAAGTAGTTGCTCTGTTCTTTTGTTTACAAGTTTCCAAGACTAAAGCAGTTAAGGAATAAAAGAACTCAAGCTAAATCCGGTTTTTGTATCCTATATTTTAAGGAATTTGTACTCAAAAGTCTACTGAAAAGTATGCCGGTTAAGAGGTTTGAGTATGAAACAAGCTCGGCAGAAGAGTCAAACAAGTAAGTCACAGAGAAATAGAAAGGTTTATTAAAAGAATTTGGTTATGAAAAGTTTGAAAGCCAGGCTAATTCGGATAAACGAAAGATTTAATAAAAACTTTAGGGGTTATAATCCCATATCGCATAAATGCTTACTTTCCTCCTTAACTCTTCTGCATACCTTAGTCTGAATCCTAATGCCTTGTGGGGACTTATTACACGGAATCGGGAACAAAAAGAGGAAAAAACTTTCACTTCAGGGTCTCTATACTTTTCAAGTGTTTTTTATTTGGTAATAATTAGGAAACCTGAAACCAAGGAAGCTTCAGCTTTATCTCTTACTTTGATATTTAACTAAACTTTCTGGAAGGAATCAGAGGACTCTTTATTATATAAATCTTAACTACCTTGCTTCTAAAAGCCCCTTGTCCCCGGTTCCCGGAGTCCTTTTGGAGTAATACAAGAGTTGGAATACTATACCAAGGAGTCCTCTTATTTTTATTTAGAGGTATAGCTTTTTAGGGAATATTCCTCCTGCTCCTTGTTTTTATCTCGGAGGGTGGATCCCTAGGTGGTTTAGAAAGAACCCTTCTTATCTTACCGACTGGAACATAGAGAGGGGTGTAGTAATTATAATAGTACATAGATACTATAACCACCAACGGTAAGTCAATTAAAAGAAAGTGCAGGTAAAGCTAAGTCAAAGAAGTCTGTCTAGCCCTAAGGAAACAAAAAGTCATTAAGAAGAAGTAGATGCTATAGGTATATTCATGTACTATCATTAAACTATTATTCATTTCCCTTCTTCGCTGCGCTTCAGTCGCATAGAGGCTTTCCTTCTGTAGTGACTTTAACACTAGTGTATAGGATTGGACTTGAACTCTTACATTGTCAGCTATCTAGAAAATAAAGTAAGATAGCTGTTCTTCAATTTCTTGTAACTAAGATTTATAAAACTAAGATACTCTAGCGGTGTAACCCTTACAGGCAGGATTACGAAATAGGCAGAGGCTTTCTTCGGACAATACGAAAGGACAGGATTTTCAACTAGCTTTATCCTGTGTAGAGGTGTAGCTTATATAAGTATATAAATATTTAGGTGTTCCGTCGCAAGGAATAATAGCGCTAAAAAGATTTGGACAGGCGTGCCCGTATTTCAAATTTCCGGTTATACGAGTATTCGAGCTAAACTAGGCATAAGTTTTTGTTGTAAGGAGTTCCCCTGTTTCCGAGACGAAAAGCGAACTTCACGTATTTCAGTCAAAGTAAGGGTTTCGTTAGAAAAGTCTTGCTCATTTTCAATAT
The DNA here is from genome assembly GCA_036897445.1 of Pelargonium tetragonum. NCBI lineage: Eukaryota > Viridiplantae > Streptophyta > Magnoliopsida > Geraniales > Geraniaceae > Pelargonium > Pelargonium tetragonum. The sequence continues at coordinate 27,905 of JAYMTL010000041.1, forward strand.
CTTTTGTTCTTCTCAGGCTTGCCTTTAGACTTATTAATAGATCTGGAACTGCAGAGAAAGAAGAATTACTTTAAACTTTAAGCATTCCCTGTGGAAAACCCAAAAACTAGCTTCGACAATAAAACAAGCCTTTCTACACCTTAATTACATTACCTTGACTTTTTTTATAAAATAGATAAGTTTCTTGCTCCCATAGAGATTCTACTTACAAAAAACCTTGTACAAATTGATTCACATTGCTACCTCGCATAACACTATTATAAAGACTAACAAATCTATGAATATCTATCTCTCATTTACCTTTATTTAAACCAGGAAAGCTTGATTTTCTTAACTAAACAAAGAGTTACCTATCTATACCCTACTAAATAATTATACCTTAGCGTTTCAAAAAATGTTAAGGACAGTGAATCTAGATTAATGAGAACCGTACCCAATTTTATATAATTTCTTTCTTTTATTACTAGTTGAGGGGTCGTGCCTTAATTTAAATTGTCATAACTGAAAAAGGAAAGCAGACGATAGATTAGGCCTAAAAAGGTTACTAAAACACCTGGGTTTATAGATTCCTGGAAAAGCAGAAGAAAGCCTTTTTATTCTGAGTATCCGCATAAAACCGAGCCTTATCCCCTAAGTTCTGTCTTTTACTAGAAATTCCTTGCTCTCATTCTTTTTGCCCTACAAAAGGACCCACTTCTTTACAGAGGGGAGTTGTAAACTTCATCTATATAGGAGAAAAGCTTTTCGATCAAAATGAAACAAAAAAATAGACTGAGATAGAAAGTGAGTAACACAATTCCAATCTAAAAAAAGAAAAGAGAATTTCCCTTTTTTTGTCAATTTTCCTTGTTGTTGCTTTCTTAAAAGGCAATAAAAAAGAAAGTCAAGCGGGTTACTCTGGTCTTGCTTTCACGTCCCTCAACTCTCAATCCAGTTAACGAAGAAGAGAACATGCCTTAAGACTTCAATTTCTCAAATTCAGGAACAAAGACTCTTATATATTATTACTTAAGCTTTTAGTAATAAACACTTTCCAAAAAAAGAAAAGGAATGTGGATTCAACCGAACAAGCCCCAGAATGCCTTTTATTGCTAGTAAGATTACCTCCTTCTCGGTTCTTATCATTAAAGGGTAAAGAGGAGAGAAACCTTCAGAGAGTACAGCCGGCTCTATTGTAACCAACGTGGATAGTGCAGAGATACACCACTGCTTACCTTATTTATAAATACCTGTGCCTAACCTCTTAAATACCTACAAAACGAAAAGTGACTTTTCAAAAAGACTAAAGATTAACAGAATACAGATTCATTTCAACAATATCAAATTTATATAAATTCTTGCTTTATCATGAGTCTAGATACCCCTCCTTTATTAAGAAGGTCTCTTACCAATTTTAGAGTCAAGATTTCCCAAGTTTTATTCAGTATTTAGGTCTGGGACTAGACTGCATCTCCCTTGGGTTATGTAAACCCCACGCCCTATAAACCTTGTATTACTAATAGGACCCTATCAGCCAAAGAAACTAACTTGCTCATTTTATAAGAGGAAATCCTTTTAGAATAATTCCTTGTTTAACTGGACGGGAATAGTAAGATAAGAAAACCTTACATCTATACTCTAGCTTTAGAGCTTTCCTACTCTTCGTAACTGAACTGTCTCATGAGCCTTATTCTTTAGAGCTACATACCTGCCAACTTCGGGAATAAGATATTTTACATTAAAACTAAATAAGTTTACAAAAGAGCTGAGCTAATACGGATTCACTTGAAAAGAAAAGGGTTAAAGTTCTTTTTCTGGAATTGACGAGTTAGGAAGTCCTCATAAGGTGCTAATAAGACCTCTCTTGTGCTCGATTATTTAGTAATTCTTCACTTTTATCTTCGATACCTTGCTCAGAAAACTTAAAGAATAAGGTAACGTAGTTAACCAAACAAAGCTAAAGTTACTATCTAGAGGAAGAAAAAAGGGGGTCCTAGTATATACGTTCTAGACTTTTAGAACCTTTACTACGTGTTTTAGAATCCCTTGCTTTTATTAAGCTTAACACCCAGAAAGAAGATAAGAAGTTAAAGCCTTTCCCATTGACCCAGTTAACTAAGTAATTCAGTTAGGCGCATGCACAAGGAAATAGCACCGCTCTTTTCTTATGAGTATCCATCAAACCCCTAGGAAAAACCCTTAGAGCCACCAGCAGTTGCACACCTTTTTTCATACCTAAAGTATATGGTTCTTTTAGATAATTTCAAACTAAAAACTGTACGAGGATCCTCAGGACTTCTTATAAACCCTTTCACAGAGTTTGTGCTAACTCTAAGACAAAGTAGCCTAAACGGATTGCTTGAGCTTCCTTGAATTATCAATTTATGGATATTCCCGTATTTTCGAGTCTTAAAAGTCAATCTTGCCGATAAGTAGACTTTTAACAGGGTAAAGTAAACTAAGCAGTACGATTCTAGAGGGAATACCTTATTGGAAAGTGGGATTTTTTTAGAGGCCCTAAAATCCCCAGGCTTTAAAAACTAAAAGAAATAAGCCTATTCTCTTCCTTTTTCTACCTTCTTATAGGAGATCCCCGCAAGATATCCCAAAACTCCTCATCACAAATTAAGGAATAAGGGGTTTTACTAACAATACAAGAAAAAGAAAGAAACAGGTACTAAATATCTAAAATGAAACCAACTTACAAAGTGCCCAAACAGCAAAGCATTCTGGATAGCAAGATTGGCATTGTTTAATTCCATTCGTATTCTGATTTCTTTCTCTAATATAGTAAGCAATTCGGGTTGTACTAGAAATTGGGTTGCTCGCTAAAGATAAAAAAGTAGCAAATAAGAGAGACGGTCAGGCAAAGCCTTCCCTACCTAACTAGAAGTACTATACAACTATAACTATATAAGCAAGCTTACCTCTCTATAAAGATAACAAGAGGTAATGCAATTACTTAAGAGAGGAATACAACATAAGAATAAGAACAATAGTACACTAACTAGCTACAAGAAGAATACAATAGCTACAGTAATACAAATAAGTACAGGGAATAACAAGAATACAAGAATGTCAAAGCCAAGAGCTCCAATTAAGAGATTCCTCTCTTCTATCTAAAACTACTAAACTGGAACTCGTCTATTTATTATTCTGTTATTCATTAGTCAAACTGACTGGAAATTCTATAAGTTCTTCACCGGCAACCTAAGTTCAGTTCCTAGCTTTACGCTTTACAAACCCTGAATACGAATACAAACCAAAGAATTAATACATTTCACTATCTTATTCTGTTATCGGCAACACCAGCTTATCCCAATAGAATTATCTTATCTCCTTTATTTGCTTGCTAGACATGAAAGTGAGATTCCTCTAAGCTCATGTATCTATCATACCAAACCTGGGATTAGAATGATGTTTAGTTAGTTTACTGTCAATGTCTATTATATTGAAACCTTTAGGCTTACCACATTAGCATGATTCAGAGAGTCCTCTTTATCCTTAAACTAGCTTCCTTTTAAGATTATCATCCTTGCTTATACAGCCAACTTTCCATTAAAGAGAATCCGTTTCCATTACCTGCAGAAGAACTCTACAAGTAATTAATCGTATTATTTCCTAAACAAGTAAACTTGCCTAGAACTTCTCAAAGAATCTGATCTGTATAATCTATTATTACTTAACAGTCAATGTTAAACTAACAGGAAAGAAACTCCTTGACCTAGTCATTAGCTAGCTACACCTTCTTTACAAAACAAACAACTAAACAAGAACTCATTTCGCTTAGTTAGAGAGTGCTTTAGCTTACCAATTCACTTTAACCGGGAATGATAATAGCTACAATTTTCTGTTGAACACCTTTAAGGTAAATACTAGTAAGGTTTTTGGGTAAGGTATTTGGAATCTACTCTCAATTCATTCTATTTCTTTAACTTCTTTGCATAACAATTATCGGGTTGGACAGTCCTCCATTAGCATTAGCTAGCTTTCATTCCTGGTTACTGACTAGACATTCTCAGAGGTCAGTGTTCCTAACTTCTTAGTTAAGATTAGTGGATTTTAGTTAGGTTCAAAGCAAAACCCGGTTAGGACTGGTTAGGAAATGTTGAGGGAAGGAGAACCATTATAGAAAAGGGTGATACCGCATAGCAACAGGATATGTCTTTTAGCAGCACTGCTTTACGAGAAAGAAGAGAATAGATAATATGGTTTAGAATCTGTACTTTATTTATAGTAAGTCAATGTTATTAGAACAAGATATTGTACTGCTTTATCGGATTAGTCTACTGGTTTAGCTTCCGATATTACTAATTTAAAAGAATTGTTAGTACATAAGAGTAAGCACTCGGGCCATCATACTTAAGAATCTCTAGAACAAAGGAAATGAATGAAAGAGAATCTATTTATGTATTCTTTCCTTGATTACAATCGCTTAGAAGAATCCATACCTAAGCAAAGAAATAAGACTTAGAGATAGAGACTTATTAGAAAGAAGGCAAAGTGCTAGCGTTAGTTTAGATTAGAGTTACAGAACTGAGATAGTTAGAGCAGAAAAGTTGAAGTTTACTTACGGGAATCAGTATACTAACCTTGCAATGCTGTCACATCCTTAGCTTGCTATATCAGCTTATTAATTAGAGCTTTACGAACAAAAGAAAGAAAGATGTTTATGTTATCCACCTTTCTTTACCTGCTATGCAGAAGAACTAATACTAGAGAGTCCTAAACTATATCTGTTAAGTGTAAGTCTTAGGACTATACTCCAACACTTTGGCCTGCTAAGATAGAGTGCAACAGAACACTTAGGACAGCTTTGACTGGTCTAGTTCACCTTCGACAGCTAAAGTAAAGTGCTGGGAATTTGTATACAGGTTCAGGATGTTAGTACAGAAGAACAGAAGATAGGATTATTTAACTCCCGGATTGGTTAGGCTCGTTACCATTAGAATCTATTTACACCTTTTGCCTGTTTTATCGAGTTACAGGGGAGCTTTAGCTCCAAAGACAAGAATCAATTTCAATTGACACATTAACCCGCGTAGTCAGTTACAGGCGTACAAGGCAACTGTTCCATTATATCTTTTAAGCATCTCCTCTACCTATTACTGATATATCGGTATGTCCTCTCGAGATGACTTTACAACAAAGAAGAGAATCCGTTTCTATTATAGCAGCACCTACTTAGGAATCTCAGAAACAAATAGAATCTGTTTGTTATCCTAATTCTTTGCCAGCTAGAACTAGAGATACCTCTATTATAACAAAATTTTTTACTCACCTCTAGCCCAGATATATCGGAGCTGAAGACAAAGAGCTTGGATAAGTAAGATAGAGCTACACTTAAACTTGCAAAGGCCTGTCCTCAATCAGCAACACTGGTAATGGACTGCTTTCAAAAGGGAGTCTTTAGAGTTGGGTTCGGAAAGTGGACAATGAGTCGATGTGGATAAGTTACAAGTTAGGAAATCCTGAATAGTTATATCGTTACGTAAGAGTATAAACTGGGTGATACCATAACAAGAACTCCCAAGTTTACCTTCTATCCCAGCCCAGAACTCCTTTGCAGTCTATCAGCACCCTATTAGACTAGAATTTAGTTATCCACCATTAGCTACACTCGCTTTCCAACAGAAGAGCTTGCTTTTCCTTCAACTCCAAAGAATCTGTTATCCTACTTTACCGGCAAAGAATATAGTGACTTCCCTTTCAAATGAGCTGCGAATTACCAAAAGTAAACTTGAGAAACTTAGTCAACTATATATATATACCATAAGACTCTATTTCAATTTCATTCATTTAGTAACTTCTTTTTTTAGAGAGAGAGAGATAGCCTAAAAATTTTATTCATATAAGTTATTTTAATCCTTATTAGATATCCTATTAACTAAAGGTAATTCTATTCAAATTAAAAGGTCTTATTAGGCGGCATTCCTATGAAGTTAATAAGGAAGGGAATCCAATTAATAAGGTACTTTAACACTGACCTATCTTACTTAGCGATACTTATATAATACTTGGACTCTCTACCTTACTCCCAATATTCATGATAGCTGCTATACCTGTATGGGCTATACCTTTCTTAATTGCATTACCTCTAGCTTTAATCTTACTTGTTTTGAGAACCATACTTTTACCTGCACTCTAATCTTAGTTTTCGTTTTCCCTAGAACTATACTTGTACCTGGATTTTTTATCTTACTCTAAAAATCTACACCTTTCCTAGGAGATATACGGGTACTCCGTATCCCGATAACTTTACTTAGTCTTCTTCATACCTTTGCCCTATACGCACCCTAGCCTTTTCTAAATAAAATACCCTGTTAAATCATCCCCTAGAATAGAAATTCCTTTAACCTTAACCTCCCAAAAACTTGAGTTTCCATCAAAATATTTTACTTTCTATTTGCTGTAATATAACTTAGAATATCTTTCTCTAGCACCCAAGAAGGAGCTCCCCCTTATAGTAATGTAAAAGACTATACTCTATTTCAAGATTTTCCGTTGCCAGAACCCTAACAAGAGGGCAGGGAATACAGTATTATTTCTCTTACTATTATTAAAGCTCCTAAGACTAGTCTATCCCTTAAAATGAAAAGAAGTATAGCTGCGAAGAAGTAAGAAGACTAAGTGAAGACTGCTAAGAAAAGAGGGAAGTCATAAGATTAAGATAGAGAGGTTAAGAAGGTTTTTTCAAAAAGAGTTGTGAAAGCAGGTTATAAAATGGGTCTTTTATTTTTAGTATGTAAAGCTTTTTCTTATTGTCCAGGTTAAGGTAGGGTTTTACTAGGGTTTTTACAGGATTTTCGTAGAAAAAGAGATGCTTTATTTTGTAGGAAGGTAGAGTACATTCAGCAGGCATTCCTAGCTCGTTTAAGGATCGCAGGGTTCTAATTAAGTCAAACTCGTCGGGGTTTCTCTTTATTGGAATTTTGAAAGGGGTCCTAAGGTTTTTCGGTTGTTAAATCTATTAAACAAGAATCTACAGGAATTTTCAAAAAAGGGGTTTTAAATGAATGTTAAGGGGTACCCTAGTTTCCTTTTCAGGTTAGTCAGCTTCTTCTATTCTATGGGGTTTAAGGGACCTCCCACTCGTGCATAATATCGAGAAAGCAAAGAATTTTTATAGACTCCCGATTCTATATTCTTGAATAGAAAAAAAAATCAACCAGCAGACCCAGGACCCTATAAAGTGCCTAGTTTTTTAATATTCCTTTGTGATATATTTTAGATAAAAGGATTTTTCACAAGCTCCTGTTGACTCGTTAAACAAAAAATTTCATTATTACAAATTCGTAGATTAAAATCCCCAGTAAACCTTTAAACGTGCAGAAGCCGCCCCTCACCAACAAAGTTAGAACTTCCGCGAGTCATTACTGATAACTAAAAACTAAGAAAGGCTTTAAAACAAAATTCAGGCTTCCTTAAAAATCGAGACAGCGTCGGGGAGTAACACAATAAAATCCGTTCTTTTATTAAAAGTTTAAAGCTTATACCCAGGGAAAGGACCTATTTCTCAGTTGAAGAAATATTGGATAACAAAACTATGGAAGGAGAGCGCTTGCATTAAGAACAAGAGTCAATCTCTTATAAAGCCTTTTGATCGATAAAAGCTCTAATTACATTACCTCTGCTATTTTACAACTTTAATATTTATAATTACCCTGCCGTTTCCGAATACCATAAGAGAAAGTACTGCTCTTTGAAGTAAAAAAAAATATATATATAATAGTGGGGTCTGCTATTAGCGAACACTAACCGTTTTTAGTTAATTAAAGATATTTAAGATAAAATCCGAGCTTCCTTTACGACGAATTTCTAAAAGTCTTGGATTTGAACCATCGTCATAACTAAAAGGTATACTGTGCTCAATCTTTTTAAGGGTCCCGCGAAATATTAGCTTTAGAGGTAGAAAACTTATTTATGATTTTGCTCTATATAAGTGATTTTAGTATCCTGTTTTATCCGTTTAGCAAAGGCTTCCCTCTGATCTGATAGACCTCCGAAAGGGTTTGTCGAAGATGTAGGGACTGCTCTCTTAGTTAGGGTTTCTTCACAAAGTAAAAGACTAAAAGCGATAATTTACTTGTACAGGAAATAAAAAAGTTTGGCAGAAGAAGGAATCCTGCGAATGCAATTAACTCCGTGGAAGCCTTAGAGCTAAACTAGGATAGGCGTAGTAGAAATTTAGCTTTAGGATTTCGGATTGTTCAAAGAAAGGTAATGAAATTAATCAAGTCGGATCTCTAGTTCCTATGCACTTTTACAGGAATTTGCTTTTACAAGACCTCCTCGCTGATACCACAAAACTATTAAAAAAGCTTCCTCTTCGAAGGGCTTAACCCTTGCAAATGAACCCCGACCCCTCTTATTTATATAGCGACCTTTCTTTATTATACTGTTTCTTGTAGTATTAAAGGGTCCTGTAATTACTCTGTTCTGTACTAAAACTAGAATTATGATAAAGGTTTCTTATATAGCAAAACCCTTAAGCAGGGCTGATAATATACAGTAAAAAGGGCCGCCCTACAAAGAGACATAGAAAACTACTTCTATTAAACTTATCCTAGGTAAGTTAAAAGTAATAGGGCTGCCCCTGGCATAGCTTTCTTTCCTGAGTCAAATATCTAAAGTTTTCTTCGTGTTTTCGGGTTTATAATGGGTCCCGTTTTCTTGAGACAAGGATAATTTTTAATAATGAATTCTGAGGAGCTCCGAAATCGATACAGCATACTTCTGGAACTTTACTCGAGAGAGGGGTTACTTTTACGAAAACTGTAGTTACTAGAACAAAAATCCAGGTAAACACTGCCTAGGGTATGCGGTCCTCAAAGTTTTACATGAAATGGATTTAACGAGGAAAAGTTTCTCTTGCGTTTGTAAGATAATATTTTATTCTGTTATGCTTTATTTTTATGTTAGATCCGCAGGTAAGTATAGTACTACCAAACCTTTACTAAAGAGATCTTGCATTTTATGTTATTTTGGAGAGATGCAAATGCCTTTGTCGCAGATTTTTAAATAGAAAAATATCATTCTTGTCAACTTATTATTCAGTTTGGTGTTAAGGGTACCGGATTAGGGCAATAAAAGGACCTCTTTCTCCTGATATACCTTTTTATAAAGATTTAGTTTCTTTTTTCTTTTACGTTCTCTTCAAATTAGTCCTAATTTAGTTATCCTACAAGCGCAGGACTTCTTGTTTGTTATTCATTAGGCTTTTCTATATCGTAAAAAGGACGTATTCCTCAATGTTGGCGGGTTCCCGCTCTGGGTATACACTCCAGAAAGATAGAATATAAAGACAGAGATAAGGTAAAATTTTGCTACTTTTCTCTCGCTATAATAAATTAAGGAATAAGGAATACCGAGTTTCCTTTAAAAGTGGGTTATTACTAAGGTCAAACCTACTCCGGAGCCCCTTAAACCTTCTTGGAGAGCCCGCAATTTAATGGGATTCGCTTTTTAGAGGTCTTACAAGGCTAAAGCTGCTATTCCACTTATACCTTAAAAAAGGAAAATCAGCTTATAAATTTTTAGGGTTACCCACTTGTCAAAAGAAGCAATCCCCTGGCGTAGCGCAGTCCCGGTTTCTGCTCTCTTTCTCTATTGAAAATTTTAAGATATAGAGCTTACTAAAACAAGGTTTCCTTTCGTTTTGATTGAAGTTATCAAGATTTTTTTACATTATTAGAGCCCTCTTAAGTTTCCTTAGTTAGTCTCATTTGTACTAGTTTTTTAGGAACAAGTCAAGGCACTTTTTTTAAGAGAGTGCCTTTTTTGAGATTAGAACGGGCTACTTTTTGCGGGACCTTATTCTTTAGGGGTATTCCCAGGCTTGTGAAATATAGGCTTCTTTCTAGTCGTGTAATTATAGGAGCAGCGGGGGAAGCAGTTTAACTGGACCAAGAGAGACTTATAGTATAGAGACCCCAGGACCGGAGTTTTTTCGTTGTGCAGTCTTAAAGACTCCAAATACCGTATCTATGGGACTGACTACTAAACAAAGAGCCGGGAACTTTTCAATCAAAATCAAGAGGAAGCTTTATATAGATATCGTGAAGTGCCCTACCCAAGCACCCAAGCGCGCTCTTGTAACTAAAAAGAAGCTATGGCTTATCTCTATCTAGCCTTTAAAAGGAGCTTTAGTTTGTTAGTAGTATTTAAGGAAATTCTGTTACTCTATAAACCTAGACAGTACAAAACTAAGTGACCTAGCACTTAAAGGTTCTTGAAAATTTTTTTAATGTATTTTTCTTAACATCAGGTAGTATTTACAATGCTTGGGGTTTGGCTGGATCTTTAAACTAGCGAAAAGGGTCCTTAGGTGGTAGTGGTAGGTTCGAGGGAAAGTAGAAGTTCATATGTGTTCGCATTCCTAGTAATCGGAAATAGCTTTAGAACTCTTAACGAATTAAACTCGTAAGCAAAATAAGGAAAGCATTCAATCACTTAGATAAGGGACACAAACCTATTAACTCTAGTACATAATATTTTTGAAAAAGCAGGAAGCTGTCATAGACATATAGATGGGATATCTTTCCCTATTTATTTTTACGATTTAAGACTGGCAATTCGAAGTATAAAAGGATTGCGCGGGTTCAAATGCTTTCTACCAGATCTAAGGGGGTCCGTGGCAACAAAAAAGATTCTAAGGTTCTTGTAGGTAGTAGCCAAATTCTTATAAAATATCTTTCTCTATAGGTATAACCCCGTATTTTGTGAGAAGGACTTTTTGCTTTATTTTAGCAGTTTTCTACGGGTCAGCCACAGTAAAGAAGTTGAAAGTATTTAGTCATAGATAAGCCAGAGTCTAAACATAAGGCAGTTTCCGGTTTAATACGTAACTATGCATAGATAAAAAGCTTTTCAAATCAAAGCCCTCGGCACTTTTAAATTCTTAATGGAAAGCAATGCTTTGCTAGTTAAAAAGTGACAGGAGTTTTCCTTTTTTGGTAGGTTTTTTAATTTTCAACTTAGAAAGCTAGAGAGGGCTTTGTCTACACATTTACTACATATTAAATATTAAGGTTATGGTAGTGAAGAAGGAGCTACACACTTGTAAGAGTCTTGAGAAATAAAGATATATATAAGTAAGCCTATTTGAAATACAAAGTATCGCTGACAAGTGAACCCTTATTTCATGATAAGATATATGAAGGGGTGGTCCGTATTCCTTTAGTTGCCCCTATAGATATTTAATTCTCAGTGACAATAGCTTGCTCCTATACATTTTGTATAGGCAAAAAGCTTTTTAACGACACTACTAAATCCAAAATGTGAGAAACTAAACAAATGCGGGTCATAATTTGATTTTAGAATAAGTATACATAAAGAAGTCATTTTATATACCAATGTTTCCTCTAAAACTCTCTTCTTACTTATTACAAAAGCTCCTTAATTATATTAAAAGGAACCTTCAATTGTTTAGTATACCTTATAAATATATATATATTTTTTATCCTATTACTTTACTGGATACAATACATGGTAAGGTAGATATGCCATGGCTTTTCGAGAATCTAAATATAGTGTTTAGTACAACGTTGCTAATAAAAAGGATACGCTTTGAAGGCGCTATTAATACAAAAGAAATTAAAGTATACGATATAAAGAAAGTAAACCAAAGGGGCCAAAGCTTATTTCAAAGCTCTTAGTTTCAACAATTTCCAATCAAATAGTGTCTATAAAATTGCGTAATATCTGACTTTTACTAGAATTTCTTAATACAGCGTGACCCTAGATTACTTCTACTTGTTATCCCATAATTTTTAGGGTTAACTGCGGATCATACATCACAGTAACAGAAATTGAACCATTGATACAAAGATTAGAAAGACTTTGCTATAACTAGAAGCAGTTGAGTTTTACGATATAATTTTATAAGGGTAGAATAGCCGGGCATTCTTAATTTTTGGAAATATATGATCGGACTTAAGTTTATTATCTATTGTATAAAGAGTTGCTTCCTGCTTGTTCCTTTGAAATCTGTGTTATATTCTTTTAGGGAGGGCCCTAAAAAAAGAAAAGAATTTTGTATACTTTAAGCCTTATACTAGCAGCGCGCTAGGCTCCCTAGGGGTCTTTTGCCTAGTATTATCCTCGAGGTATATAACACGGGAAGAATCTGCATTATTAAGGATCAGACTAAATCCAGAACTTTTTAACTTAATACCTACAAAAAGACCGGAACTGGATGTCCTTTATAAAACTAGCTTTGGTAAGCCCTGTATTCCCTTTAATATTTCAAGGGGATCCTAAATTATCAAAAAGGGATTTCTTGATTACTTCTTAAACTAGGGTGCCTAAAATCTCAAAAAGTCACACTTAACTAAACTAGGAATTTGTCTCGTTTACGAGCACCCGAGCTTGGCTTGAGTCATATAATTGAGCCCTTTTTCGTCGGATATCCAATCGGATCCAAATTTAATGTAGGATCAAGTAAAAAAAAACAGGAATCCTACTTTTAACATTCTTGTGAATTGGTAAGTTCTCTTATAAAGATTTATAGTTCTTTAATATTCTAAAATCCCTGACGATAGACATCCCAAGTGGGCCCCTACTTAGTAAAATCTTAGGTTTTCCAAATTAAAACTTGTAACAAAACTTGCTCGTGTTCTAGTAAGATTTTGCACAAATATATATAGCTAGATATATTCCAAATCTTTCGCTTGATTGAAATCGAATAATGTTTATCTATTCCTGACGACGACTGGGCTTGGTAGAGTTTTGCAGGTAGTACTGCAATCTTGGTTGGAATTTCTTTGTTCTTAAGTTTGCAATAGAAAGTCAGATACTCCCTCTAATATATCTCATCATATCTTCTTCCTTAGTCACGATTAAAAGTTATCGGCTAATTACACTAAATAAAAAGAGAAGAAGCACAAAGCAAAAGGGAAGGGAGCCCTTATTTATCAAAAAAGAATCTCATATTAGATATAGATTTATCTTATGCTCTAGGGGAGTCCTACTAAATTCAAGTTTTAAGCTCTAGACCAAGTCAATATAGAATTTGTATTTTTTGATAGATATAAGAAAGAGTTTGCTAAGATTCGTACGACACTGACGGGCACTTAGGGATCCTCTTATAGACTAGATAAACTTATAAAAATGTATAGAATTTTGTTCTTATGCTTAGTATTTTCTTGAGTTTCCTGCTTATAAGCTACAACTGCGATTTTTCGTACAAATGATTATACCCCGGTAAATAAAAAAATTCTAGCGAATAAACTCTTGTTTTGTCTACAAGGTAGTATTTAATGAAAATCAATGCTGGATTTACCTCATTTATATAATAGTTAACAGAACGGCAAAATTGAAAAATACATTCATTACACGAGCCCTAAATTACAGTACACCTTTTAAATTCGTTTTAAAACATGTGTAGCATCCTCGTCTCGGGTTATGTTTATGAGACTGGTTCTCCTTTTTCTAAGTATTAAATTTCTCTTTAATCTGCATAAAAATCTTTCTATTTTAGGATCTCTTGATTAAAACTTTAGAATACGCTAACTTGAAAAACGAGCTTAACTGAATTTTGATTTTCGCTCCACTTTTTTAATAAGACCTAAAAAAAGGGAAACTATTTCGCATAGGGAATGGGCGCAATAGAGATTCTTCTCGTAGAAGAAATTGTAATACTTACTACTAGCTACTTAATAAGTGCTTGACTAATTCTTAGGCGATAGTTGTGGGTTGCTTGAATATCTTCTGTTTGTCTGCTCCCTAATTAGGGAAGATGCAAGCATCGGCCTTTGAAGACTTTGACAAAAAGTTTTTTTGTCCTGTTGTCTGTCAGCTCGGCATTTCAAATTCTTTACCACGAAAAAATCTCGATATATTACATGTGACTTTTCTCTCCTTAGCTCTGCTTTGAGTGAGGTATATACAGCGCTCCAAATTTAAAGGGGGCTTCACGACTTAACCCATTCTATTTTTTATTTCCTAGATTCACAAAAGGATTCTTATTATAGGATTAATTGAACAGAATGGGCACATATACTACACGAAAGAACTTACGACCCACAGTTTGCTCTTGATCTACCTTTTATTTATAGGGCGCAGAATTTTAGGAACTCATAAAACCTTAGTATTAGAACAAATCCCAACAATAAAAATCCCGGGGGCTCTAGGCTAAGGGCTTAGTTACAAACTGTGGTGCTTTTTTGCCGTCAGTTCCTAATCTTTCTAGCATTAGTACCCATAATCAAAGATAACTAGACAGTCTTTTTATTCTTTGACTAAAGCCTACAATAAGATTTTTATTAAACCTCAAAAAATTCTTATCTTTGAAAGTCTCAATATATGTTCTCTAATTCCTATCCGCTACCTGGATTTTTCAATTTGTGGAATATTCAGTTTTGTCTATCTTTTACAGATATACACTAAGGGAGGTCTCTCTCGGCTAGTCGCATACTTTGGACTTTTCGAAGGAGTCCCTTTCCTAAGAGTTTCGTAATTCCAACTTACCCTATTTATTCGTTTCCCTTGGCAGCTTATATTTTAATGGAGGCCGCTTTAGGGGTTAATACAGTTTGGACTTTTTAATAAGTTTTACTACCCTCTCCTTATAAGTAGAAGGCAGCAACTCGCTAAATTATTCCATATTAACTTATTTGTATCTAGATTTGTAGTTCCGAAACTGATAACAGGAGTAAAACGGCCCTGCCTCCTTATACAATACCACTTACATCACCTGCCTTTTAAAGCTTAGCCTTTGCTAGATCTAAAAAGTCCTGCAGTCTTATAAAAGAAACCACTAGAAAAGGAGTGCGTATATTTAAATTAAATATTAAATAAAGGGGAGGCACCGCTTCCAGAGTATACCCCTGCTGCTTGTGATCTAAAGCCCCTTACTAGAGTTTTTTAGCTTTCCTAATAAGGTTTCTCAAGATAAATAAGGAGCTTTTTTTAGAATTCTAACTCCTTAAGTAAGGCTTCATAAGTGCTGAAGTTTTTTAACTAGGAGTGCTCCTTATACCAAAAATTTATGTCAAAGTTACGCTAAGTGCTATATTTAGTTGCTTTTTTGGAAAAAGAAAGTGCTGGGCTCTAAACTAGTTACTACATGCACAACGCCTTACTACAAAACCTGATCCTTGTTCAAAACTTTGAGCTAGTTACGAGAGGATATCAACAAAACTAGCTACATATATTGCTTAAAGGATTAACTCATTTATTTAGTTTTAGGAAACACGTTACTAAATAAATTTCCTCTACTACGGGTATTCCTTGGATATTACATAAATGTGTACTTTTAGTTCTTTTTTTAAGTAAAAAGTATTTTAGAGCTGCTTAATAAAGGAGCAGTTATTTTAAATATCGCGGGTTATGCGTTAATCCTTCTAGGAATGCTTTAAAGTTTTTCTTGGATAAAGTCTATTTTCGTTGTTAGTAATGAATTCTTTTTCAGGGGTGCAAATATAAGGGAAACTCCGCATAACATAAGTTGTATACTGTAGCCTCTTAGTGAGGTGTATAAGAAAACTCTTAATAAAAGAATGCGCCCTTTAATTTGTCTCCAAAAATTAGACTTTCCTCGTCTGAAAGATGGTTTAAGCGGCCCCTTTCTAGACTACTAAGTTCAACGTAATTAATCTATGTCTTGCCATCCCGAATTCCTTTTAGTCCGGTTTTTGAGTAAACTTCTTAAGATTACAAGTTCAATAAATATTTACTACCTTATTATTTATAAGAGGCCCGCTATATCGAGATTCTTTTTGGAGATCTTGTATGAATATCAATTAAGCCAAAGGTCTTTCTGAAAGGGGAGTCCTATAGAACCCTTGTGCTGCGGTCCACTTACAGACATGTATAAAAGAAGTTACAAGTTTTTTTACAAAAAAAGCTTTAAAGCAGTCCCGCGAGAGGGGCAATCAATAGCTTCGGGGATCGCGCCGTTGATAAAAAAATCTTTATAGGCTTATAATCTTACGTGGTATCATAGTATTCGCCCCTTCCAGAGTTGTAATGGTTCTAATTGTGTATATAGCTATAGGGCTTTTCTCTTTAAAGATATAAAAGATATTTGAAAATTGTCCTAATTCGGAAGATTCTCTTAGAATTTTTGGAGTTTCCTTCCGAAGGGGTATATAAAAACTCTTGCTATATATAACTTCAGGTTTTTAATTTATTTAGAACGCTCTCCAACAAATCCGTAAACTTTTTTGTATAAAAAAGCTCCTTTACAAAATCGGGAGTCAATGAAGAACAAAGCCCCTTTTTCTCCCAAAAATGAACTTCATTATTTACTGCTTACCCTGTTTAGGTCGAATATAGGTTATAGGTAGAATTCTACTGGGTATTTCCTTTATTTCTATCCAAAAAATTTTAATAAACTAAAAAGAATTTGTATACGAGTAACCGGGCAGCCTCGCTATAGAGTACTTCGTACCTAGAGTATAGTATTTAGTACAAGGTTTAGCAACTTCTGAGTAACTCCTTTTTGTTGTTAAGTAAAATTGAGTATCCTGTACAGTATTTCTATCTGGTATTAGAATTGACTATCTCTAGTCAGAATTTCAAAAATATGAGTAAGCGTTTTGTGTAGGAAATTGAAGGTAT
Organism: Pelargonium tetragonum; assembly: GCA_036897445.1. Classification (NCBI taxonomy): domain Eukaryota; kingdom Viridiplantae; phylum Streptophyta; class Magnoliopsida; order Geraniales; family Geraniaceae; genus Pelargonium; species Pelargonium tetragonum. The sequence continues at coordinate 44,447 of JAYMTL010000041.1, forward strand.
AGAATGACAGTTACCGAACATGGGAATAAATCTTTATAGATCCTCTTAGGAATATGAAAAAAAACTCCTTACAAAACAAAAATACAAAATTAGATTCTCGGTTTATACTATTTTATAAATTAACTGCCCCCGTACGACAAAAAAGATTTTAAGTCCAGCTAGAGCTCAAGGAAGAGTAAGGGACAAAAACATAAGTATGCCTGCCCAGCCCAAGGAGTAAAACCCTTAGTTATGTTGTCAGTGTCCTTTATAGGTTATTTACCTAAAATCCTTTTTAGTAGAGTAGCCCGGGGGACTTCCGCGGAGATTTTATCCTGTCCCCCTTTTCTTTAATTATAGACTTGAAAGTTTCCTTTTGAAGCGCTTTATTTACTTTTATTTCTGTTATTCTGAAGCATCAAAATCAGAGAAAGTCAAATCCGATTTCAAGTTAGTGCGGCTTTAGCGGATCTGAGGGGTCTCTTAAACACGTCAACTTAAGGTTGTAACAGATACCTAACTTTGAATTTCCATATACCCCAATTTTAATATTGGAGGTTTGTCTTTGTCTAAAGGCGAAAGTTATAAAAAGGCTCTCCGCGGAAGTAATTCAAGAAAGAAAAGAATCAAAAATCCTTCTGTATGCCTGTTTTAGCAACAGGGACTCTCGACGTATTTTCTGCTTTCAATTTTTTCTTAGGATACTTTTAGCGTTTAGATAAAATGACTCAGGATAATTTATTCAAAAAAGAAAGAAAACTCCTTAAAAATTTTCTTTTTATAGCAAACCTACCCTACTGGGACAAGTCCTCGATTCATACTATCGCTGTAAGGTGCTGCTATATTCTAGGCTACAAAAAGGTTAAAATAGCTTTCTTTTATAAAAAACTTGCCCAACTGCGTATCCTTTAAATGAGTTTTACTAGCATCTTGGAAAAGTCCGACGTCATAAATTACTACGAGACCGAACCCATACTCAATTTACGTGAAATTTATAATACACCGCAGTTTTATATCCTCAAGGCTCCTTAGATTTTAGCTCTAATTTATGAAGGCTTGCCTTTTCTGACATGAGATACTAATCTAATTACCAATCTCGTTTTCGGGTGTCCTGTTTAATAAATTTCTTTCGGGAGATCCCCTTCAAGTGTCTATTTACATAGAGGTACTCGCGCAGCAGATAGTGCTAAAGTTTTAATAAGGGTCGCTTTTGGCTTAAATTGACTTTTGGGAATACCCCTAAAAAGCTATTCTGACTAAGCAAATCCTTATGAGACCCCACTATTCCGATTCCGAGGGACTTCCGTTATTCTCTATAACTTAATACAATTCTAGCTGTTTTGAACCCTATGATAAAAACTAAACTTATACTTTTGACTTTTTCGCGCCAATTTCTTGTGGCTATAAGGGCCTATAGGCAACCCATTTATTATCCATGCATAACTAGCTATAACTGGATCCTATTCCTATAGTCTACTATTACTATGATATTAGATCTATTTTATAGAATTAAGAATCTTTAGTAATTTAATACTTAATAATTATCTATTATAAGTACTCTAACTTTAATACAAAACTTCCTGCATTTCCCTAGCTTGCTGGGCGGGCGCAGGAATACCCTAGCTCCATTAGGTACAGGTATTCTCTAATCTCTAACTGCTAGCTACTCTAAAAAAGAAAGAGTAAGTCTAAGTCAATAAATAGAAGAAAAACGGGTTAAGTTAAGAAGTATAAGAGGGGGTTTTCAGTTCCACTTAAGTAAAAGTCCTATTTGATTTAGTAAGTGTTAGAAGGAATAAGGCTTTTTCAAGGTACAGATTCCTAATTAATTATGAGCTACAAAGAGACGTCGAATAAGGAAATAGAGTAGGAATTGAAAAGAAAGGGGCCTCTTAATCTCTAACCAGTAAAATTTAGGGAATTCTAAAAGGAGGACAAAATCTTGTTACTTTATAAGTGAGAATCCTTTTGAGTAGGATTTTAACAGCGAAGTAAGTGAGTTATCTTAAAAAGCTTTTATGGTTTTAGAAATACAAGCACAGGTTGTTTAGAGTGTACGGCATTTCAAAATAAAAGGGACTCTTAGGTAAACAAAAGAGGGTTTCCCTACCAAATTCGGGAGAAAGTCTCTTTCTGTTAGTTTAGGCAGGTACAGGTAAGAGTGGGGCTTGCTGGTAAAGACACTGGCTGCGGAGTATATAATAAGACAGCTACTGAGGGTTGATAAGAGTAAGATGGAGATTCCAGTTATAGATATTCCTGGTTTTGAGTCTTATTTATCAATTTATAAAGGGGCAAATCTCTCTAGTAAGGTTAATTAAAAGAGTTTTGTCTTTAGTAAGTTCTAGTAAATAAACAGAGTCTTTCTATCTCACAGGTCTAATAGTTTACCTAGCATATTCTAAAAGCACTCTCTAACTACTTCCAGGCTTTATAGTATAATAACAGCTATGTATTTACACTACCCTTTTAGGGGAAACTTCCAATCCGAAAAGCTTATTACTAGGATTAAAGACTTTAAGAGGGCAGTTAGCTATTAATTATATAGGGGACTATAGTACCACTACAGTGATTCAAAATCAAGAGTACAAGACTAATCTAGATTAAACTGAATTAGGATACGCTATAAATAAAGGAGAGCACAACCCAGGATAACCACCTTCTTCCGATGTCTTCTTTTTCTAATTAAGTTAAAGCTTTTTAAACAAATTAGAGGATACCTTGTTGCTTGAAAAACCCAGTAATTTAAATAAATAGAGAAAATCCACACATGCCGGATTTCGAAAACAGCCGTGTAATCTGTTTTAAATTTAAGCTTAGCCTTATACCCTAGGGGTGTAAACGCCGAAAAAGCGCCCCTTTATCTCAATTCCGCAGGGAAAGTCTCAGACGGGTGCCCTTAACTCAAAGTAACTCTGGGAAGGTAAACCCCTCCTGTTCTATGGGTTTATCGCTAATGAGTATAAGGACTTAGAGAGATCTTGCAACAGCCTATGTAGCTATGCCAGCATTCCTTTTCGATTCTTTGTGCTTGCAATACCATACTTTTTGTTTGAGAATACATGCGCTTTTTAATCCTTAAACCTGGATACCTCGTTTGACAAAAAAGAGTTCAAAAAGGGTAAACTTCAGAGGTCACTAAAAGCTGTTATAACGTACTAAACGGGGCGTACGATGTTTTGCTTTACTTGACCAGAAGCGGGGGTCTTTCTACCCCTAATGAGAGGCAAGAGGGGTATGAGCAGTTTGGCGTATTTACTAGAGATTGAGAGGAAAAAGTGCATTTTACTTTATTTGTAGTCTAAGGACTTTAAAATTCCAAAAGCAAACTCTCGCATTAAAGTTGTAAGTAAAAGAATACCTTTTCTAGAACGAAAGCCTAAAGTAACTTAGAGCAAAGGGAGAGCCTTCCCAGTTCCACGGATAATCCGCTGTGTTTTACGTGTGTTACCTAATTTTAGACAAAAAAGGAAGTTCTTAAGGTACCGGTATAACAAAATTTCGGATACACGGTAATTTTTTAGAGTTTTCATTATAACATGAATAAGGCCTAGACCCTGGATGAAATATCAAAAAAAAGTAACCTTTATTGCCCCTACTACACTCCTTGCTTTGCTGAGTCGGCGTAACAAGAGCTCTTTATTCTAAAATTTGTACTTAAAGGAATCCAATCAGGTATGGAATGGAACAGTTTAGCTTACTTGGTTGATAAAGGATATCTAATTTCCCATTTATAGGGCAGTTATTGTACACATTAATTCTCAAGGTTCCGATACCCGCCTACTCAGTATAGGAAATCCTTAAAATAGATCCCGGCCACTTACAGGCGCAGTTTCCGAAACCTTAGGGCGGTCCCTTAAAAAGTAGTATTAACAGGGCGCCATATCAACGTGAGTATGTTACTTTTCATGAGATTTATACTCAAATGAGACTCTTTTAGAAATGAATTTAATATTACAATCTGCTTTCAATAAAATCTTTCTAACCCTAATTCGATTTTCTTTAAGAAAAACCTGTTTGCAAGAAGAAATCCGAAAGAATAACTTTTAAGAAGCAAGCTTCCCTATATTAGGAAATCCGTTACACGTTATACTCTCTTATTTTTATACTATTTATATTATAACAAATTTCATCTAAAGTTAAAATAAAAAGTCTCCGTTTAAAAGGTTCTAACCTTAGATGCGCATTTTTATGTCTTTTATTAGTATTAAATTCAATTCTATTTATAAGTAAATATTGAAGTGAAATCTTTTACCGATACCGATCAACTAAGGCAGAAAGCAAAATCTATAGCGAGTTTAATTACATTACCTTTATTAAGCATTTACTCTTTATAATCCAGAAAAGCAACCCTTTTTAATAGTTACAAAGGGCTCTTACCCCATTAGTGGGACACTTTAACCCCCTTAATTAAATAAGCCAAAGAGCTTTGTTTCTCTACAATTCTCTAATTTTTTAATAAAGTAATGAATTTTAGATAGAAAGTTCCGGTAGGGTTTTATAATAAAAAAGGGTCCTTACTGCATATTTTATAAATAACATAGGAAGAAAAGTTTTCCTCGTTTTAGGTGGGAGTTTACTTCGAAGAGGTTCGATTTTATAAGAGTATTTCCGACACTGGATAAGTTATAAGTCTTAGCTCTAAAAAAAGTAGGAAGTGCCTAGAATGGGTCTTAAATAGTACTAGATAATAAAGGGCTCGGGATATCTACGAAAAAAAATGGCGTACTAGCCCCAGAATTTTTAATTAATAAACTTTTCCTAAGATAGGTTTCGTGATTCAGAACTAACGGGAAATCCTCGATTTTGAACCGGGACTTTTTAACACAAATTTTAATAAAAACTTCAGTTAGGAATTCGTATAATTTTTAAATATCTTATTCTCAAACTCCCTTCGATAAAACATAAGAAAAAGATACCTAGCTTGAAGCTTACCATGCAGAAAGCTTTTAATATATTTGTAAACCAACCAAATTCCTTCTTATTAACTCGTGTTCATAGAAACCCGTTAGTTCTGAATTTCTAGAAAAGTAAAGAAGTTCTCTTAAGCTTTCTAAGGTCAAAATTCTCTTTATCGGCTAAAAGGAGTCTCTACAAAAAGCGAATTCGTTCCGTAATTGAGAGGCTTTTTAGAGCAGTTTACTTAAAAAAAGAAGGTAAGATTTTTCCTTAAGAATTGCAGAAATTGAATCTCTAACAAAGAGTAAAGCTGATAAAGTGATATAAACAAGAGTCTTACTACTATTACCACGATTAAATATTTTAAGCAATTTTTGACATTTTGTCTAGCTAAGCTGTGCAATAATCGTGAAATACTAGGCTTTTTGTTTAAGAAATACAATTAGACTTTATTTATAATATAGGAACTCGGGGTTCATAGTTAGACTTTTGTGTTGGCAATACCTTTCTTTATAATTTTATGCGGAAAGTTTTCTTATGATAAGTAAAGTCTTTTTGTAAGTTTTTTCAGTTAGTAAATTTTATACTTCAAGGTTTCTGATAAAGAAAAGTTTATTCCCTAAGTTTTACAAGATATGTAAATACATGTCATAAAAAGATTTTGAATCCAAAAAGTAAGAAAAAACACAGTATGAGTATCCCTAACTTCGGTTTAGGCAAGAAACTCGATGCCTGAGAAGGGTTTCCCCTAATTGCTAAGTTGTAGCTCTTTTATTTCTATATTAAAACTTTATTATATTACCTTACACTTTCTACGAATCGCCAAGATTCTATAGACCCGGACTCTAACGGGGCAAACTTATGTTAGTGTCTCATTTCCTTAACTCTTATACAAAAACTACAACTGAATTTCTTTCTTGGAAATAAAAAAAGAGGAACGTAAGTAAGTAGCTGAGTAAGTGACTAGTATCCGCCACTCCTTTTTCGTGCAGTTAAGTACTAAAGTAACTATATATTTCCCTTTCAGGTAACCCTTTAGACGATAGCTTTTGTAAATAATAAACAGAATAATATCCAAAGTCCTTGCAAGTAAGAAGTTAAAAGTCTGTCTTGCCTAAGTTTCTCTTACAGTTTATTGGAAATATCTTCTTTTATAAAAAGTGAGGTATTTGAAGACAAGGAGTACCCGAAATATAGATATACTAAAGCTAAAGTTGTGTTTCCCGACAAGCCCAACGATGTAAACGCTAAGTATTACAGTATTACCCCAAGCCTTTTTTTAGTTATCTGCGAACTTCCATTTTAAATTGCCCGAAAAAACTTACCTAGTTTTGAGCTAATATATAAGGGGACTCTCGTTACAAAACCAGTTTTAGTTCTGCTTTGAATTGATGGGCAATCTTAGCCTCTTTTGTGCGCTAAGGTAATTACAGATCTTTTTTTAACGGGCATTGTTGTAAAATTTACAAAAAGAAAAGGAAAATCATACCTCACGGCTTAAGGTCACGAAAGGGGCCGAGCGTTTTCAATTAAAAGTTTTACATTCTTTTTCGGCTTTGTCTAACCAAAAGAGGCGGACCCCTTGGAAGGCACTAAAAACTCTGCTTTTTTGTTATGTTGAAAAGGCACCCATTTATTGGATACTCTATAACAAAAAAAGTATAGAAGAAAATTCCTAAATAAAATATGAATACCAAAAACTTAAGACTTTTTCAACTGAGTAATAAACGAGTTTCTCTGATCGAACTAAACTTCCAGGTACACCTGTATTTATACAAAAAATGACAAGCCAACCTTTTTTAGACTTTATCCCAGTATCAGGAGTCTCCTAATTTGTTTAAACAACCTTGAGGGCAGCATATGATTATATAAAAAGATCACCTTATTGCACAAAGAAAAAGGGCCTTAAAGCTTTATTCCCTATAAAAAGAAAAGTAAGAGTTCCTTGCCGGGAAGTTTTCTTATTGTTACTATGTTTTACCTTCCAAAAGCTGTTAAGGGGCGCTTTTGTAGTTCCTAGGATCTTTTAAATAAATAATATATGAAAGGCATTTATCAGCGGACTCCTACTGCTGTATTAAAAAGATAAACGAGGTCTATGGTGCATCATAAACAAAAGGAATAGTCTCAATATAAAATCTAAGTAGGAGTCTTTAAAAACCCCTATCACACCATTAGAACGTATCTTTAATAAAAGTTAGGGATATTCAAGAGCTTAACCTAGGATAACTGTACGGGCCTTCAAATATAGACTTTTGTTATACTGTTCTTATGACCTTTATGTACTAGAGGCAGGTAAGAATTTCTTCATTTATTTCGTTTATAAAGGACTTGTTCCCAAAACTCCGGATTGCTTAGCAGAAGAATGATTTTTAGTAAAAAAAGAGCTTCGAAAGGCCGGGGTTGGGTATAAAAAAACTAGGAAGGGTGTGTTAGACCTATAAATATTACTCTGTTCCTTTAATAAATATCTTAAAGAAGCTTGTTCCTTTATGAGATTGAGACGCTCAAAAAAATCCTTGTATAAAACAACGTAGAATTAAGCTCTTTACATCTATTTTTTACAAGTTTCTTTTCTTTTTCCCGATATAAGGTTACTCATGGTGCCTTGATTAACACTGCCAGACTCTACAATAAGGGTTTCCAATAACAGGAACTACTCTCCATGGGAAACGGCTATCAGCATTACTCTAGTTTGAACCTAGTTCTTTTTCGATTTCTTTTTATCCTTACTTTCAAGAAAATCACAGGACTTAGTACTTTCTTCAGAGTTCTTTATGAGTATGCTGGAGTTGTTACATTATCTTTGTTTTCTATGGGGTCTAATAAAGAAAGCGCTGGTTATTCTTGTTTTTAATCTAGGTCATGTGCAAGAGTGTCCCTGAAGATAGATATTTTGAAGCATCCCTGTATTAGAGTAATTCCCTCTTTTATTGTATTCATGAGGTCTACATTCTTTTTCATTTTTAATAAACGAGGCTAGTATAGCACAGAGTAAAGTCACCTAGAACTAGAACTTTGCTGGTTTGCTAATTCCAAGCAATAAAGAATTAAGAGAAGAATCTATTCTCAAGGAACCCTGCTCACTAGGAAGATTGCAGTATACCCCTTGCACTGGGAAAAGAAACTCCCCGAAGTGACGAGTAGACTATATATTATGTCCTATTACGTTAATCTTGTTTTATCTGTACTTCGCGGTTTTCCTACTATGTGCTCCCTAACCTCTCCAAAAAATTTTAATCTCATTCAGCAACTAAATTGTAAGGATCTCCTTTAGGGTCTAGTAACTTAAAACACTTTACCTCTTATTCTACTGCTATATTACTACAGACAAATTTTGAAAGAGAAACTTCCTCTGTAAACCACTACTGCCTAAAAGCGCACACAAGAATCTTTGACTTACTTATCATTTATTCCCAACTCCACCTAACTAAAGTCCTCGGTCAAGTCATTAAAACCTTAAAATATCCGTGTATTACGAGAGTGACTAACAAGAGTATATACTATCTAAGGCCGAACTTCCTTAAAAAAAAGTACTAGTAATGCTTAATGAGTCTTCATGTGTAATTAAAGTAATATATATATAAGGTTAGGGCAGAGAAAAGTTATATTACAAGAATCCCTATTTATATTGCGCCTTTATCTTAGCTGTAACAGGTTATGCTTTCTAAGGAAAGTTTTTCAAAAAGTCTCCTTATTTAATTTAAATTAGGTGTTCTGGACTAATCATCTAAAAATACTAAACTAAAGAGTAAGACAGCAAATCCTTAGGGGTTCCCTTCTACTATAGCTACGACTTTTTAAGTAATTTATCTTCAAGCTATTTTGCAAACAAAAAAATGAGGAGTTTTTTTTTTATATTCGGATAATACAGGAATGCGGGGGCTCCTAAATAAATGTCAAAATCCCTATAAGGAAGCTTTTTTTAGTATACGTAAGGCAAGGTGTCTCTAATTTTATTGCTCTATAGTTTGTAAGCTTTGAAGTAGCATCTATTTGAACTTACAAGTTTAAGAAAGGGCTTTTAGTGTCAAGCACGGGAGTCTCTTATATAATGTATAACAAAATCCTTTTCATTATCTTTCATTTTGTCAGACCCCCTTTTTCGGACTATAATAGCTGCGTTTCTGTTAAAAAAGAATTCTTAGTAGAAAATACTACATGCTTGAAGTCTGTAAAGTATATTTATTTACCCCCTATATATCCACCAAAAGTCAGTCCAGAAAAGGGTGTTGCTATAATTATAAGACCTGTATCTCGATCGAGTCTCCAACAATTAAGTAATCTAAGAAACTCGTACACGCGGGGTTTCTCTTCGTCAGTCATAAGGATATAACATGAAGCTAATGTTTGACACACAACTACAAGAATGCACTAACACTAATTCGATTAGAAACCATCAAGATTTATAAAAAAGGCTAGTGAGGAATTAGACTGACTTTGATGTTTCAGATTAAAAAGAAAAGCTTCGAGATTTCTAGACCCTTAAAATGAACTTCATACTCACATCATTTCACCTTTTATTAATCAAGTTTTTTTGTCTGTGTGCCTTGTCGAAACAAAAGGAAATCTTAGTAAAAATAGATATTACTGCCCAATAGGATTGATTCTTACATTCTGTATTTGAGATAAAATCCCTATTTAGCAGGGCTTCCCTACAGTTCGTAGTTTTTTGGGATTAGAAGCCTTGTGTTAGAGTATTCCTTTGTATCTTTAGAGGCTTTTCTAACTAATTAGGGAAATCGCGGGTTTTTAATCAAGGAAAAGAGGTAATGCAATTAAGTAAGAGCACTTAGGAAAAGGATCCTCGAAGGACCAAAGCAAATAGTAACTAAATAAGGACTAATAAAACGGGAATTTTCTTCTAGCTCCAAATCCTCGCTTTCCCTACCTAAAAATATAATAAAATAGAGTAATACATACTATAATGACTATACCAACAATAAGTACAAGCTTATAGTAAGCTACAAAAAAGAAGGAGGTAATGCAATTAAGATAATAGTCGCTAAGACAGGTTAAAGTAATATAAAAAGAAAATAGGTAGCTCGAAGTAGCTCGAATTTGTATTCTTAGTCTAAGGCTTTTATTCCTGGGTTTAGATATGGGGTCTTACAAAAGAAAGCCCTTCCTTTTTTAAGCTTTATTAAGAATACGAAAAAAAGTTCTTTTTAATTTAAGATTAAGCTGAAAGCAGGCAATAAAAGCGGGTATTCATAAGTTAGGAATCTGAAAAAGTAGGCTTTGGTTATATATAAGGTAAGTATGTACATTCATTAAAGTTGCCCTTCTTCGCAAAGCTACAGTCGAGAACAAGAATTTTTTCATTCTTAGGGCTTACTCCTTTCTAGATTCGTAAAACAAGGAACAAAAGGGACCTTAAACAACTCAATTTATTACTATCTAATTAAAAACCCAGGAAGTTCCATTAAAAAATCTTTCTTACTAGTTACTTTGCCGGGTTAAGAGGAAGGATAACTCTTAAGTCTTATATAGGCAAGACTCTTATAAAGTGGTTAAACCTTGAGCTGTACTAAATTAAGGGATCCCCGCAGCAATGCGTATATAATATAAAAGCTCTGCCAGATAAAAAAATAGATGTCGTCTTTCGCTATCCGATTTTCATAAGGTTATCCACCGATATCCGATCGTGTTTAAACTCTTTTAATTTAATAGAGAAGTCAAATGTCGTATCAGCAGCATAGCCCTACTTTCGGTTGAGTTAAGATTGATAAACACATATTCAAATAACATCCATCCTTTGAGTGGTAAAGCACCTCCGCAAGTTATCGAGTGCCAGAGGTTCGAAGCTCTGTATTAGTTTATCTGGTTTAAGGCATCCTTGGCAAAGATTAAATAGTGTATTGAAATATTGACAAACGACGTTGTTACGCTGCTCAAAGCAAGAGTTTTATAGCTTACTCTCTATCGAAAGAAACCCTTTTTCGGTAATTAAATTTTAGGTATGCTACTGAATTACTTACACTTGGAAATATTAAGGAGATTCCTGTATTTGTTCAGTCATATGAACACCGCTAGTATAATAAGTAACTAAATATCTTACAAAGCCTGCTTTGAAATATTACATAATTACTATAACCCGTTTTACTACTGAACTTGCACTCGCGTTGACTTGTACTCTCTTGGAAACCCTATTTGACTAAGTCCTTGGTTTGGTAAAGAAAAAGGATCTTTACTGTATTTCTCATTCCGTATTATTAATTTACGTAATGTCGAGCGGTATCGCGCCTCGTCTAATTAGTAAAAATTGGTTCAAATCGCCTTCTTAGTAATCCCAGTTTGGGGACCGGACAGCGGGCCCTCTTTTAGAGGCTACTGACAAAATTGAAGGGGCATCAGCTTCTCTTTCTTTTAGCGCGTTGCTTTAGCTATTTTATTAGATTGATTTTCTATTATACTTATATAAGTTTAGGTTAGAGCTCCTATTGGAGTATCCCTACTGCAAACCAAAATCAGTAAGAACCTTGTACGATAAAATTACAAATCAGAGATTAAAGAAACCTTGTGGGTCTATTAACGGCAGTTTGCTCAACTCGTCCTATGATTTCCATTATCTGAAAACTTATTGGAATACTTGATATATAGAGTTTGGACTTCTATATGATAGAAACTGAGTTACAAAACGAGTTGAATAAAATTCCAGGTGTACAAGGGATTTAGCGGATCCTGTTCCTTTTTAGGCAAAGAATTGAAAGTAACTCCTGTTGTAAACAAAGAAAAGAATATATAGGTGAGAATAAATGAAATTCCTACTACCCTGCATCTTATAAAGTTATATGTTTAATCAATTAAGCGCAGGTCTACTTACAGGGAAGTAATTACGTCATATTAAAGGTTCTGTTGTCCGAATGAATCTAAAAAAAAAGAGTGAAATGAAGATCGCACAAAGCTAAAGTAAAAAAGGAAGTACAGAACAGAGAATTTTTATAGGGATATGCGGGAATCCTTAATTCAATAAATAGAGATAGCAAAGAAAATGATATAAAATTGTTCACAATAAAATAAAGACTAGCCCTTAAAAAGTACTTTTTAATTAGGATTTTGTGGAGTAGTAAGTTTGACTTTCTCTGGAAGTTTTTAAAGTAGTTGACGCAGCCTTGCCTGATAAATTCTAATTAGGGAACTCCTTTGATTGTTTAAATAAGGATAAATTAACTTCCTACAACCTGCGTTCTGTACTTTTTGGTATGTGCTTTTGTACTTCTTACACTAGATTTTAAGTGGTTACGCTTTTTTAGGAGTTGGAATAATATAAATTTAGTAATTATTTCTTAAAAAACCAACTTTGTTTGGTACCTAAAGAATTTAGTTTAAGAAGATTTCAAGTAAAGTCTCCGAAATATAAAGGTATAGTATAGGTACTATCAAGTATAAGAATAAGTCGTTATTTTCTACATTAACTTTAGTAGCTGGTAAAGTCTTCCCTATTTCAGAAAAGGGGAGAAAAATAAGGGGCCTCCCTGTCTATTAAGTCTAAAGTAGGGTACCGGAATCCGGATATAAAGTATAATCTTTCAAATTTTTTAAGGAAATTCATATAAGTGTAGCAGTATTCAAAGATAAAGAGCTCGAAAGTAGACTTAGATAAGAAAGTAATATACCTTTTCTCAGCCTCTCTAAACTGGATGTAACTACCACTATAAGTGTAAAGAGAATTTGTTTAATTAGTAACTATCTGACTGAGATTTGGGTTTATGCAGGAGAATCTACTTCGCAACAAATTTCTTGCCCCCCTTGAAAGGACCGAACTGCTTTTAGCTATTAGAAAAAAGGAGACTCCTCTTTTCATTTTAAGAATTAATTCTATTTAGGAGTTTTGTAATTTACGTCATAACGACTTTTTAGTTAGTAGGAAGTCTCGCAACCTATATATAACTGAGTGCGCCCCTCTACATTACAAAATGGAGTAGAAATTCTTAAAGAATCAATCCTAATCTATTATAATTTTTTAATATTTCATTTGTGTCATAAGCTTTCCACAGGCGTAGTAAATAGTGCTGCTAACAAAGGAATTCTTGAGAGGTTTTATTCTCGTAATATAAAGGATTCCTCTTTAGGATTTGTGTAGTACAAATAAGGGCAATCTAAACTTAAAAATATTGGTTTATCGAGTTATGCAGGAAATGTAAAAAGAGCTTTCTACACTAGGAACACTTATACGTTCGACTGCTGAAATTTTAGAATACGGGGCTTTTTCAGCTTCAATTAAGGTTCCGATTTATGTGGGTATGCATGAACTTGTTTTAGAGATTAGTTAATCACAATGAGGTCAAATTAAGAAAAGAGGAAAAATCCATAGCTACGCTAGTTTATGTCTAAGCTTTATAGCGAGAAATTTTTTGATTCAGGAGGGGACTCTTGGATAAATTGACTCTAAATTCAATTTTACACAAGGTAATAGGTTAACAACCCAAGAATATCAGGAGTGCTCCTGTTTCGGTGGATAATAATCTTTTTAGTTTTTCTTTAGTCCTAAATTTAACAGGTATTGGAATAAATATAGGATTTGCGGGGATATCTCCCTTTAACTTACGAGATATATAATTTGAAATTACCATCACTTCTGAATTCTGGTCGAGTTCCTTTTAAAGCTCTTCCTTAGTATTAGCTTGAACTCAGTAGCAAAGAACTCGTGAAAAAATTGGATCTGGCAGATGTAATTTACTCTTTACCTGCCTGGTACACAGGAGTTTTGTTAAAAAAGTTCCCTTGTGGGTTACTCATATCAAAATAATACTGCAAAAAGGTTTTCTTAGTCTAGGATTCTTAAGTAGATAAAAAAGGTTATACTCGGTTTTAGAGAGTTAAAAGACAATTCTTAAAAGTACGTATCTATAAGGAGGCAATCATTATCTCTAAAATTACAAACCAAAGTAGCGTGAAGCAGCATTTTGGGGCTCGGTAAGTATCTACAGCATTACTATCCAGTAAAACCCTATAAACCTAGAAACAGGGGAACTGAAAAGCAGCTTAATACTTTTCAGTAAAAGCTCACAAAAGGTAACGTAGTTAAGTTAAGCAAACAGTTTCTAAAAAATTTCCTTTTCGTTAGTTTAGGGTACTTCTAAGGTCATAGTATTTTAGAAGAACTTTTGCTATAGGCATTAAAGTTTTGGAAAAAAGAAAGACTTAAATCCGAGTTAAGGCCTATTTAGATTTAAGTTAAGTAGTCTATTTTGTCAGTACTCTACATTAGCATTCCCTGTTGAGTATAAGAGATTACAATTATAAAGGAATCCCTCTAGACCTTTTAAACACTTATCTTTTTATATAATGGGTTTTTCTTGATGTTTTAAGAAGTTTTTTGGGTACATTATAAACCTTTTCCCTCTTTAAGAACTCTCCTTTGTTTAGTCAAAAATACCCGGGGTGGCTTTCTTTTAAATAAAAACTTCAATTTTTGGGTAAATATCCCATTCCCAAATTCTAGATTAGTTTAGTAAAAGGGAGGAAATCCTTGTAGCTCACACGCAAAACCTATATTGTTATTGCTTCCCGTTGCTATAGTCTTAAAAATCTTAAAGGACTTTTAGTATAAAAAGTATACAAGTTGACTCGAATCGGCTCGAGTTAATTATAAGAAAGTAGTTAAGACATAGAAGCTGTTGCTTGTTAAGACCCCTCCCCTTTTGTGGAATAAGTTTTTTATTCCCGGGATTCTATATTAAATTAATTACTCTTTATGCACCCCATTTAGCCCTGTGTTTTTCTTTTTAAAGCTGCTTTTTAAGTTCCTAAGTAGGAGAGCTCCTCTAAAATTTTGTTTCACTTTCAACCTTACTTTATTATAGGACATACTGCTTGATCGTAACATCGAATTGGTAACAGAGCCTGCCCGCCTAATTTTTCGGATCTCGGGAAAGATAAAAATAGAATTACAATACAAGGAGTAACCCTTAGAGCTAGTATTTTGAATTCGTTGTTCAATTCAAAGCGCTTAATTCTTGTTGACTTTGCTTTTTATACAAGGGATTTCCTTTAGTCGAGCATTTGGATTAAAGGGGTCTAAATTATATGCTTGCTAAACCTATAACCCAGAACGAGTCGGTTTATAAAATTATTATACCAAAAACCTTTTTTAGCGTTTATAGATCAGTCGCTAAAGTTCATTTTGAGACCCTAAAATCACTTCCAAAGACAACACATTTCCTCGATAGTCTTTTTCTAAGATTTAGGGTGGAAAGGTACAATACGGGAAGAATTTCTTTAACCAGTATGGGCTTTTTAGAAGGAAACCTCTGCGAATCCTAGGAGAATCTGGATAGTTTTTTTGTATTAGTACCGTTAACCTTACACTATAGCACCCAACAAGAGGAAAAACTTTAGCTTTTAAAATGTCCTTAACCAGAGTAAAATAACAGAGTAAGACACTGGTTCTACTTTTCTTACCAGCTTTTACTTGAACTAGCTATATTTGTGCTTGGGAAAGAACTCTCTAATAACTTATAAATAACAAAAAAACCCTATAACTTTAACTCTTATGTAAGTGCAGAGCAAGCAAAAGGACTTCGTTACTACTTATAAAAGACCAGAGGACCCCTTTATAGATATTGCTAGATTAGGATTTCTATTCGTTAGACGCTAAGTTATCCCTTTTAAGGAAATTCCATTATTCTAAATAAAAAGGAATCCATCTTTATTAAATATTAAAAAGAATAAGGGCTGAACTTTATAGAATAGCTTTTATCCTCAGTTAAGATACTATGCAGTTTCCCTTTTTTAAGCTTTTAGAGCCTGCTTTCAGAGGTTTTAGAATTATCCTGTTTGTTTATTTTGTGGAATTGGGGTTAAGTCTAAGTCAAGGAAGAACTGCAGCATTTTAAACTTTATTCTAGCTAGAGTAAAACCCGGGGAACACCAGGTAAGACAAAAGACTACATTTCATATCGTGATTTCCCTTAATTCTATTTTTTCTCTACAAGAAGACAAGAGGCAATAACCTTAATAAGCTATATTATAAGCAGGTAAACCTGTAAACTAAAAAGGGTTACTTTCCTGTCACAGCTTCTAAGCAAGGTCTTATGTGTCTTACTATATATTATGCGACTTGAACTCATTTGTGTTCCTGTGTTTCCAGGTTTCAGATAATAAAAGAAAGGGTACTTTGTTAGGGAGTCTAGAGAACTAAAGCGAAGGCTGTTTTCTTCCTGATCTAGTGTAATATAATAAAGTCACAAAAGGAATTCTAAAACAGAGGGGGTTCCTTTACGTTTTTACATTGCAACAGCTATTTCCTTGGATGTACCGAATGCAAGAGAAACCAATTCTTTCTAAATTAAAGGTTTCTAATCTTGGATATACTTTAAAGGTAAGTTTTTCTAAACTTAGAATCTTAGAATTAAGTTGTTGTAGCTCCTTAGGATATTTATATTGGGATCTCAAATCTAAGCGGTTTTTGACCAAAACTTTACCTCAGGTATTCCTACCATAAAAAGGCAGTATTAAATAAACTTAAAATTCTTTCGAATAATTTATTCGCCCTAGTTTTAACAGGAAGATGATGTATCCGAAGCGTACCTTTTTATTGACTTAACCCAGTAAGGGGTTTAACTGCTCCACCGGACTCTAATTCTGCTAGGGAACTCCCTTAATATTAACAAACTGGAAATTTTCTTCTTTCTCACAAAGAAACTTTTACCCTTAATTTGAAAAGAATCTAGTCCTAGTTTACCCGGGAAGCTTGCAGGCAATTTACCTGGTTATAGGGCTTCCTAAAAAATCGTGGGATTGCCAACATGAAAAAGAGGTAAATTCTTTGAACCCTACCCAAAAGCTAGACGAAGCCCCACAAGAAAGCGGACTTAGCCTCGTTTAGTCCCTTCTTAGCGTAGATTAACCTTTCTGCCCCAGCCCACACACTTTTTAAGCATTTTTATTTGATTTAGTTGCCATAATGGAGAGTAACGAGGTTCTAAAAACGCTTATATATACTAGCGCGTCCGTATAAGTCCCCTAATATATATATATATATTATATATCCGAAATAGAGTATATACAAAGGAAATTCTAAAATTTTTAAGGTTAGAGCTAGTTCAACTTATTGCGTTTATAATCCTTAAAGATCGCACAGGAACTGAGTAAAAAAAGTACCCAGAAGTTACCACGCCAAAGTAAGAGATTCTAAATAAAAGACATTTGCTTTTAACGGTGGAAACAAGGGAACATATAAAAGAGCAGCTCGGGGGCACCCTTCTTTATATATATTTAGATTTAGAAAACCTTACAATCTTAATTCATTATTTTTAATAAAAGATTTGAGGCTTGTAAATCGAAATAGATAGGGTAATGAAAAGCTCTAAGGGAGTCTTATCTATTTAAAGGAACTGGACAAAAACAGGGTAGGTTTAGGATTCTCTCGCCGGAGTGGGGCTCCCTTATTTAAATGTTAATAATCTAAGATACTGTGACAATTTGCAAAAGAAGAACCCAGGATTTCCCTCAGAATAAGCTTTAGTAATCCTTGCTTAGGTCTTAGGTATAGAAAAGGGCAAGCTTTAGCTTCTTAATTTCAGTTTCCCTTTTTATAGAAGCAAACGTTCAAGAGTGAAACAGGACGGACTCTCTGGGTTTCTATCTAGCCTGCAATAACTATGGGTAAGAGATTAACCTACCATAAAGGGGAAGCCCTGGAAAGCTCCTTTAATCAGGTACCGAGAGACACACTTGATTGACTTCCAGTTTTATTTAGATCTCATAAAAACCTTTCTTTACAATTTCATTCTCGTAAGCGTTTCAAGTACTTATTTAGTGACAGCTCCTCTCGGAATTACTAGAGTTAGGGTAGTGAAGAGTGTAACCCGTAATATTAGAAAATAAGAAGACTTGAGGAAGAACTCCTTTTTTTAGCCTCGCCAAGGAAAAGGGCCCTAAAAGAACCCCAAGCACTGAACTCAATTCCACTAGAGGAATCCCAACGCAAAGCTTTTTAAGAAATATCTAAGCTTCTGTTAACTACTAGCGGGGTTCCTAAAACAGGAGCTAAAAAGTCCCAATTCTGAACCTTTTAACCAAGGCCTCGGTATACAAACAAGAGAGAAATTTTTCCTTATTAAGCTCTTTAAACTCTAGATATAGATAGAATGTCAGCTTTGAGCGTTAAGAATAAAGAACTCCAAAATCTCTATGTTACCTTTTCTACCAATTCGGTGATACAGTCGCCTTGAAAAAGGCACGTGGAACAGAGAACCCCTAAGTATATACTTTAACTACCCGCCCTCCTTCCTGCGGCTTCTTGTTTTCTTTATAAATTACTGACTAGAAATCTTTCCTTTCAATTCTGGGTACAGGGGTATTCACCGGTAAAATAAAATTTGTCATTCTATTTTTTTACCAAAAATCATTATAGAGTATATAGATACTAATTGATCCTAGAATTCCTACCCTGTAAGAGAGGATACCAATAATAAAATAGAATTTCTAATAGATACTTTATTCACTCGATTTCCATTTCTTAAATTAAAGTAGACTCCCCTTTTAAATTCAATTTCTATTTATAGGTAAACTGCCCTAACTATTATTAGACTCGTGAGAAAGAAAGCCCCTGTTTGGTTACGAGTTCCTAAGTCCGACAAGGCAGATTCAAAAGAGCATACCTTGGCTTTGGCTTGATAGAAAAGATTTAAGGAAACCCGCTCTTGACTTAGTTACTAAGTTTATAACACCAAGTTCTGTAAAAAAAGTACTTACAAATTTCCTTGGTCGGTGAAGAAAGCCTCTAACGCAAAAATCTCTTTCTACCTTAGAAACCTGGAAACAAGGGCACACGAGAGCAACCCTTTCCTTAGTTTAGCTGGGACCTGGAAAAGTAATAAACAAATTCAAAACGAAAGACAAAAGTTTAGAAAAAGGATTCTCCAAATGAGAGGCGTAGGCTAAGAAAATCACTTAGATAAAAACCCTTCCTCAAGGACAGAACCTTACTTGAAAGAGAAGGAAGTACCAGAAAGAGATTAGATATCAAGTGGTCTCTTTTTATCCGTTAAAACAACTTGATTCAGACCAGAAATCCACGGGTTCGAGTACCTAAGTTCAGTTCTAGTACAAAAGCGAGTAAGCTGTTAATTGTTCTAAATCTTCTTCTATAACGAGTCTTTTTAAGGGAGCCTCCCATCATTTCAAGAATAATAAAAATAGAATGAATTTTAGGGGTTTAGGGTTAGCCAAACTTTTGACTTTAGTTATAAAAAGGAGGTGAACAAGTCAGTATAAATTTAAGCTTATATGTATAGATAACTTGTTTACTTTCAAGGTCTTTTTCCTAGATAGATCAAAGAGAAAGACTTGAATTGGTGGTTCCAAGCTCTGCGCTGAGATACGCGGGGTGCTTTGCAGGATTAAATGTATTGAAAAATCTTCTGTGAAAGATCAATTACTGAATTAGGTGTAATCTATTTTTAGAGGGGCACCAAAAAGAAAGGATACCGGTTGTTGTGAAGACTGAGAGCATTTCGTACTTTAAAGAAAGGCAAAGTTAAAAGCGATTAAGGATTCCTTTTAGAGAATATATCTAACCCTTTATATATACAAAAAGTACACGCGGATCTAACCTTATAGACAAATAAGAAAATGAATTAATATTAATGTCTTATTGACTCTCTTTATAACTTCAGTATGCGAATACTCTTTATCAGCTCCCATTTTTAAGCAACTCAATCTTACTTCCTGCTTGTGTATCAAAAGCCTAGCTATAAGGGTTCCTTGTTAAGTGTATCCCGGCGGACTACCTATAGTGACTGAGACTTTAAACAAATAGCAGATATATATTTTTATGATAATTCTATTTTTTAGTCAAACTCTCAAAATTAAGTATTAAGGGGTACGTGTACAATGTGATATTCCAAGAAACCGTATATAGGGTTATCGAGCGGATAAGTTAAAAAACAAGGACCGATTAATTACTCGTACTACTTTTACTCTTTATATACGTATAAGCAGAACTTCTAAAAAAGTCTTATCTAGAGGAAATCTCAGGTTCAACCATCCGGCGGAGTGCAGAAATTTCTTTTACTTTTAACTACATGTACGTTGTGTGTGGGCTTAACTCTGACCTGACCTTGGAAGGAGCTCTTGATTTGCGAAAGATAGTAGGTATCGTAGAAATTATAATATAGTAAAACTTTTCAGTATCAGATATTTCTTTTTAAATTCCTTTAATAGAAATGAATATCGGGATCGGGATTAAATCTCAAGAGTTCCCGCTACAGCAAGTAAAAAAGCAAGAAACTCAAAATGATATAGTTAATACCTCTGCCAGTGACTTCTATTGCGAAAGCTCTATACTTCCGAACTAAATCAAACTCCTTTATTTGAACCTCTCCTATTATGAAAAATCTTTTATATAAAAGCGGGACCTATACTACATGAGGAAACCCACTATATTTTCCAATATGGAAAGTTGTTGTCTGAACCAAAAACCGATAATTTATAAGTTCTATAGGATATTTACTTATTGGGGCCCCTTAAACCCTTTCGTTATTTTGTGGACACAAAGTCAGAAGCTATAAAATAATATCATTAATTCAAGTTTACCTAACCAATAGGAGCTCGCTACTAAAGATGGGAGGGTACCTTGGGATATCAAAGGCTCGCTAGGAAAAGCCACAGCTGCTTCCGATCTTATAATTAGTCTTAGAAAAACGAACATAAAGTAGTCGAACGAGTAAAATCATATAGGAATTTATATGTATAGTTGACTCTTTTAGGACTTTCCCAGTGAAATTTTCTTGTTATGTGTTCGTGACTAAAAAACTAAAAAGTAGTCTAGTTTGTCTCCGACAACCAGTTCGTTCCTAGGAATGGCAACAAGTTTAACTACATTTGTTCAAAATAATATAGAGGATAGCCCTGAAAAGAAGCTCCTTTTTAATCAAAGCAGTTTATAATTATAAATTTTTTTAGAGTATTTGTGATTAATAGATTATAATAAACGCTTGAGTTACGCCCCTACCTTATTATATACCTCGAGGGGGGCTATAGATGTATACTCTCCCGTAAGTGTTAAGCTCTTCTATTCCCTATACTAAAATAGGGTTTCTATCTTATCATGTAAATCAAGTTTGAAACTCCTGTGCAATTGTGTTAGTTTTAAGTTTATTGCTTTATCCTAGTAAACCTATCTCTAGTAACAGCAAAGTCAAATTATCTATAAGATAAACGATTCGGCATGTACAATAAGTCAGTCAACGATGTTAGGAAGGAATAGTTATCTCGTTACGTAAGACTAAACTACCTGGGCGATACCATAACTTTAACTCCTTTGCCTACAAGGCAGCTAAGAAACCAACCTTGCGAAATGGAATCTATCAGTCTCAATTAGAGAAATCCGTTTCAGTTTATGTTATCCAAATTACCAAGAATACTTTACAAGAGCTTTGGTTGGACTCCCTTTACTTAAATTCACCTTGTTAAAAAAAGACAGGAACTCGTCTCTTTTCTCTTATCTCTCTTATCCTATCCAGCATGCAATCCGCTTAGATCTAGATCGGAATCCTGCTCTCTAAGTCTAAGGTTAGGAAAGCTCTTACAACCTAGAATACAAATAGCTACAACTCTGCTTGCTATACGGAAGCTCTCTAGACTCTGAAATATACTCATTAACTCAAATATCTATCTTAACCAAAAACTCAAGAACTAATACAAGTCAACTCGCTTTACCCAGAAGACAAATCCATAGCTTCTACAATTATAATTATTATCCTCATAAAATAAAAGCTAAAGAAGTCTAAGACTTGCCTACAACAAAGAAAAGAGCTTGCTTACACATCCTTTTCTGGGATAACGTATACCTAAAAAGTCTATAACTTTAACGCCCTTCTGTTACTAGTCAAACGAACTCCTCTTCAGTAAGGACTTTTTATAAGGATCCCCCTGACTCGGGTAATTTAGAGCCCTGCTTGAGTTTGTTTTATAAACTTAAGAAACCCGGCAAGCGGCCTAGTTAAGAACTGCGGGGATACCCCTGTTAGATAGTAAGATAAGTAAAAACACAAGAGCAGCCCTGAAATAGAGACCTCTCAGGTATTCCTATTTAAAAAGCAGTTGCTCTCCTCTGAATTCAGGTTTCTTTATTCCAAGTATAAATGTTTTGGAAGAGACTTAGAATAGATAGGGGATATAAGTAAAAGTAAGCATCTTTCAGAAAGATAAGGTATAGTTAAGCCTCAGAGCTAGTTACAGACATTTAAAATTTCAAGTTTCTTTTTTTATAAATCCAGCGAGACAGAGTCAAAACCGGCCCCTTTATTATATTAACTGTCAATATGGGTATCCCTTGAGTTATATAAAAGATCAAGCACCGGTATCTGAGCAATTGCATTGCCTTAAAAACTTGAGTCTAAAAATATATTGAGACTAGAGGGGTACTTACACATGCTTTTGTATTGACAGTAATCTTAAGACTAGACAATTTAATAGAATACTCTATAATTTCTTTTTGAGTTTGCGGTGTGCTAGGGGGCCTCCTGTTTTATAAATATTAAGGTCTTTTTTTTGCCTGAAACCTAGGTAATATAGAAGGGTTTCGTACTTTATATTTGACTAAATCCTGTACTAAAGATAGATTTTTGTGGGTTCCTTAAAAGTACTTCATTTGAGCAGCTAAGGATTCTCCTAGTACTTGTCTCTGTTTAATACTTCGTTTTTCTTGTAGCTTTATAGGCCCTGATCCAGTTTGATTTTCTTATTGATTCGCTTACTTTAGTCCATTACAGGGAGGAGTTTCGTTCACAGAGTACTAGGTACTAGCCGGGACAGCTTTTATAAAGAGTTGTGTTTCTGGATTTTTCTACTGGAGGAACTTTGACAAAATGGAATAGGGGTTAATAATTGCCCGGGGTTGCTTGAGCGGATAAGCGCCCATTAGAAAACTTAAGGTATAACCGTCACTTTCTTTTTATTAATCACAGATTATACTCGATTTAGTAAGGTTTTTCGGTGCTATTATGTTGAGAGAAGCCGCGCATAAAGCGTAATCGTGGGTATTTTATTCTAGATGGTAAAGGAATTCTCAAAAAAGAAAGGGAAACCCTTAATTAATTCGGAAATTGTGACGAGGCTAAAATTATAACGTAAAAGTGTATGAAACAAAGTAGGAGAGTCCCTTTTTATTTATAAAAAATGCATTTTAGACTGCCTGAGGGGGAGCTCTTTAATAAGCGTGTGGCTTTACACGGGGGATGCTAATAAGGAAGAAATAACTAAAGAGGAGCCCCTTGGCTCTTGCTGAAACCAAAAACGGAGCGAATTTTCGGACTCGTAAGCAGGGTTAGTACCTGAAGAACAACCGGGGATTGCCATTAATTAGATTTTTTCTATGTGCTTAGTATTGAATTGAGCGAAACTTTTTCACCTTGACAGAGTGTCCCCCTTTACTAATTAGAAATTCTATGCCCTATTTTTTTGCTCTCTTTACTTTAATAGTCTTTCCTACCAGTTCCTATACAAAGCGTAGCATAAACGAGAAACTTAACTTTATTTCAAATTGACTTTGTATAAATAAAACACTTTGAGGTTATGAGCCAAGCTCCTCCTTACATTGCAGTTATTCTCTAACCACTGCTAATGCTATGAGCCTTTGACTTTACCCAACGAGAATCTCCTTTGCAATAACTTTTGCTTAGTACTTTATCTGAGAAGCTATGATTAAATGAGGGGCCTCGCTCTAAAAAAAGGAAAATGGACTCCTATCTGAGGGGGCTCCAAATAAGATATACACTTTGGCAAGGATCCTCAAATGAACAAGAGGCCCATGCTGTGTAAACCCTGGGCTAGTTAAGAACCCGATAACTAAGGAGTGCCTATTTACCTCATCGCCTTTTATTTTAAGTGAAACTAACACGACCGGATTCATTTTAAGGGTTTATTTTGGATTGAACTTATTATTAAACTTAGGGCTTAGTTACTGAAGTTTTGACAGAGTTTACTGGCTTATTCTTTATGGACTTTATGTAGCATTAGAAGTTCAGCACACTCAGTGATATTAGATTTTGTGTAAAATAAAAATAATAGACAATGGGGTCCTTGATAGTCTTTTTAGTAGCCTGCATTCTATCCCTAAAGTGAAGGGAAAGCGCATCCCCCCAGAATTCATCTTGGGTATAAGGATTTCCTAGAAAGAAACTAAGATAGTCCAGTGGTGTTCAACCCTGACATTTCCTGCAATATTTTACGTTCTGTCTGACTAATCCCGTTACTTTTAGATGCACCTTGATTTGATACTTCAACCGGAGATTTCTTTTAATATTTAGTATCTTTCAATTCTTTTGGAAAGGGCATAAACTAGACTTTCTATTTTAACACTAAACTAAAAGCGGTTTTAAATTTATTCTATAAAAATGAAGAGCGGTACAAGAAAGTCACTATATTATAGCTACAGTTTTTATACTTTAAATAAAAAGCTCTACCTAATTTAATTAGAAGCTTATGTAAACGTGTGTTTCCCCCAAAAATCACTTCTGCGAGTATCCTTAAAAATACCTGGTTAAGCCCATCCCTAACGCAGCCTTGAGTGGCCCCTCTATTCTAAAATATTCATTTCTTTATTGCGAGGTTCAAAAGACAGGTTTTTTATAATAAAGAAGTGGTACCTTTTTAAGATTTGTGTGACTTATTTTAATGTTTTGACCTGGCTATACATTCTTTGGTTTGTATTTTTAATCCTTTAAGTACCCTATTTTGAGTAAATTAGAAATGGAATTTATAAAGATAGAATATAAGGGAGCCTCTTACTTGTTGTAAAAATTTTTATTATATCCTTTGTTGTAAATTACAGTATGCTTACCGGCTTCTAGTTCTAAAGTAAGGGTATTGGCGTCTCTTATCTTACTGATCTTAATTACTAAATACTAAAGCCCACGGAACTCTTAAATGACTTTACAAAGCTTTTAATTAATAATGTTAGGACCCTTACCGGGGCAATCCCCGACCTTTGACTTATATTAAAGACCAAAAACTGCTTCCAATAGGAACTTCCCGAGACTCTTTTATTTAAATATTCTGGTAAACCTATTTTTATCCCCTAGAGTTTTAAGGTCTGCTAGGTTTTGATCGGTTATTCTCTTTAATTATGTCAAGGTACACTTCTTCAAATTTCTCATTTTTTATGTTAAGGTATACTGACTTAAAAAGAAGACTCAATAAGGAATCTTCCTTTTAGTATCAAGCAATACAAGCAAGGTAAAGGCCCCTTTCCAGGAGTAGCCCTCCCCAGTTAATAAGTGCCTCTCTCTTCTTATTCTACAACTTGACTTGGGTTCCTAAACTAATATAAGTAAGTGGAGTACTTTCCTATATAGCGGGGAGGTCCCTCTTAATAGTTTTCTAAAGAATTCTTTCTCAAAAAAGGGCCCATATCTTAACTTTTTGTACCAACTATTTTATTTCAAAACTTATTAAAAAACACTTTTTTTGAAGTCCAACTCCTTTAAATCTAGTAAACTAGCAAAAAAAGACTACCAAATTATATCTGCCTCCTTTTTTGGATACCCCGGGGCTGCTTTTCATAGAAGGGTTTTGTTAAAGTTAATTAACATCTATAAAAAGAAAATACCAAACAATTCAATTTTTAAGGAACGCAGATAGAGAATTATGTTACTTATACCCAAATTCACGGGGACACCTTGGGGTGGGAATAGCCGCGCATTTAATAAAGAAAGAAAGTGTTATTTTACTTTTTTATTGGATAGTACATCAGGTATCCAGTAATACTAAATAAACTCTTTCAATCAACCCCGTTACCTGGAGAAAGAGATTTACAAAAACTGGAAGTCTAAGCCCTTTTACTAAATATTAATTACTTTTTCGGATATTGCTCAATTTTAAAACTTATAATTAATGTGTAAGAAATCCTTTGGAGTAATAACCATTTTATTGGAACAAAAGGAATCTCTGGATAGTTTGAAATTCTTTAATTTACAAGCAAGACCGAATTCTATACCCTTGCTTTCCTTTTAGTTTCCTATTTCAGTTAAGGAGTAATACTCTCGAGATCTCTTAGAAAAAGGAATCCCCTAATTCACTACAGCTAAAGAGCTATCTAGAAAATTTTCAATGAGGTTAGGATACCCCTTAGCTATTGCCAGTGTTACATCATTTATTCATCCCTAGAGCCTAGGGACTTCGCTTGATTATTTCATTTCTAGTCACAGTTTAATAAAGAGTTTTGGACAGATAAAACACCAAGCTATAAGGAGTAGGGAGGGCTGCATCCGTCAAAAAGGGCTTGAGATTTCTTCCCTTTCTTATCTCTCTATTTCCTATTTCTTTCTAGATCAGGAGCTGCAAAAGTCTCTTTAAACTTTATGTGACTCCTAACTGGATTACTTTAACTTAGACTGAAAGACTCTTTTACTTCAAAAGGAAAGAGACTCCCGGATAACAAATAAGGGTTTTGTATTTACTACAGAATTCAAAATTAGACTGTCCCAGATTAGTTGAGACAGTAACAGGTTTCCTTTTCTATTTTAGATCTATCCTAGTCTCTGTAGCTAGACTCTTACTCTTCATAGCTCTATCCCTGTACTTCTCTTATTTATTGTAGCTATTGTTTCTTGTTTTCTATAGTTATAGGAGTTCTTAGTATTCTACTATTATGTATTAGGAGAGTATAGAGGTATATAGGATATTAGTAGATAGTTATAGTAGTATCCTACCTGGTATTAGGGTAAAAAGTAACACAGGTACGCAGTAAACATTACCAAGTTGCTTAAAATTAGGATTTGTACACCACACAAAGTATGTACTACACTCCCAATTTATTAGATATTTAAAATAGATGGGACTTGATCAGGCAAACCCCTTTCATAAGGAACCTGGTATATTAAACTAGAAGGTGGATCCTTAGCGATATAAGCAGAATATTTATATTAAGGGGAGGCGCTTAGCTATTTTAGTTATATAAGGCATTGCGGATCTATCAATAATAAATCTCTGAATTCTGGAGCTACCGTATCTTACTCCCATCCTCGAGTACCCCCTTTTGTTTGGGCGCATAAAAGTTTAAGAAGTATGCTGGGTTTTTATAATATTTAAGTGGATACTCCTTGGTAATTGCTTAGCTGGGGGATGAAAATGTATAGAGTAATTAGAATGTGTATAGATACCTTACCCACCAACTTCTTTGTTGTTGCTTTTGTTTCTAGGGTTATCACTCTTGTGCTAATGTAAAAGGGGGAGAAAACTAAGATTAAAAACTAGAACTTATAAAAGGGTCTTCGCGGAGCGTAAAACTATTTCTTTAATAGGATTTTGTATTCGTTTTTTGTGTTACTGGATATTATACTTAATAAACCCAAGCTGCCTTTATTCAATTTACCGAGGCTAGTGCGAAAGCCCAAAAAGTAGAGTGTCTAGACCCCACAAATACATGAATCCTAAAAAAGACATCATAAAGAAGTCTATAAATTCCTAAAAATTTTGAGTGTTCTATACTTTACAGGTATACCCTTGCTATATCTCTTTTTTAGCGAGGGGCACGGACTTTGTTCGATTGAATTGTTATAACATATATAACATAAGATAGACCTAGTGGGTACCCTTTTTAATGCCCGGGTCTATATTCTCTATTGGCTTGGCCTGTTCTCTATCATATATCTGTTAAAAGTCTTTTATAGTTTCTTATCAGCCTAGTGCACCCGTTAAAAAGTCTTAGAATCTCTATCTATTGCTTAAGTTTTTTGGCAGGTATTAAAAAATAGAAGACACAAAGAGCTTTTCAGTTATGAAAAGTTCTGTTATAGAGTTTTTCTTTATTATACTTTGACTCTATTAACTTCAATTACTGCGGGATTTAGCAGGAATCTCGATAAAGGTCTTGAGTAAAAGTCTACCACCTTTGCCAGCTAACTGTATAATATAAATAGAGAAAAAGAAAGAAGATTTTAATAAGAACGCCTCTTAGGTTAGGAGTTCCCCTTTTTGCCGGGAAACCGAGCCGTAGTTTTAAATTTAGTTTGAATTGTATGACAATAATTAAAATATTGGGTCTGAGTAACTCTAGTTGAACTTTGGAAAAGACTCATAAAGGAAACAAAAAACCAAAAAAGTACTCATAAAGATTTTCATTGGCTCACAAGGGCCTTCTAATAACATTAAGAATAACTCCCTTAAAGCAAAGAGATACCGTAATGTAGTAAAAAGTATACTACAAATCTAAGATATAAGAAAAAACCTCCTCGAAACAAAAGGAAACAAATAGAGCAGAACTAAAACCCTTAAGCTACTGACTTCACTTTTTTACTAGCAGCAACCCTTAGAGATGGATCTCCTTGTGATAAAAAGCAGGCAAAATTTTAGAAAACTAAACTCTTTTAAAAGTATAACCTATTCTTGAATGTCATTTCCCTCGAAGGGCATCGGCAGTTAGAATTTAACTTGTAAGAGAGACTCTATCCCCAAAAATTACGAATGACTTAAGACTGGAACCCACCTTAACTAATTAGAATTTGTATCAGTAAGACACAGCTTAGAAACTCTTAGACAAGCGGTTAGCTCTAAGTAAATTACCGGACTCGTATTTACTTTATAGACAGGAGGCCTCCTTTTACTAAACTTACTCCATTTTCTACGTATTGTGATAGATAAAAGCTACCCAATATTCCAGGAAGATCTATACAGATAAACAATTTTGATCGCTTATTATATATAGAAGAGATGAAATTCCGGGTAGTAAAATCCAAAAAGAAGTTTAGAAGCATTATCTTTCCTTTTCAATACTTGGGCATATTCTTATGTCAATTTAGCGAGTGCCCTTGGTTCAAGTTATCTAGTAATTAATACTAGGTTATAAGATTTAAGAAAATTACTAGATATATGGACTTCTTTTTACTTTTCTTTATCAAAAAAAGGGGGATCCTAAAAACCGCCGTATATAATATTCGCTTTTTTCCTGCATAGAAATTTACACAAGAAATTATAGTTCTAATGTATCAGAAAGGGGTCTCTAAAAAGTCAAATCTTTTCACAGAATGACTCACTTTCATAAAACATAAAAGCGCTCATTCACGAAGATCCTTTAGCTAGCTTCGATTCCCTTTTCTTTTTTATAGTTTCTACTCAGTTCTTCAAGTTTCTCAATTCCTCTGATTCTGCATGCTTTATCCTATAGAACTTCTGTCTGAGAATTCAACACTCAAGGACATCTCCTTTTTACGGCATAAACTTTCAATTATGAGTCAAATGAGAAAAGGAGCTCTTTCATTCAGTTTTCTTGGCTAGCCTTTTACTCTTTAGATATTCTTTATCGTTGGTTTCTTGGCTCTCTTTTTTATATAACCTCCTATCAAAGAAATACAAATTATATTATAGCAGTAGTAAAGAGGCTCCTAAAAAAGTTAAACAGGACTTCTCTATACCATGGGTTTCCCTTTTCTCACAAAGTTTTTAATATTTACCCCTATTTAGTTACTCCCTTTACGACTGGAAATCACCTATGTTTCTTATAAACTACTTTGACAACCAGTAAAAGACGTTGCCTATCCTTACGGTAGTTATACATATGTAATAAGTCAAACAGTTTAGTTTCCGAATACTACTCCTGTAAAACCCCACAAAAAGAATTTCTTAATCAACAGAAGGCCCGACTCTTTTCTAAAAAACTTTGCCTAAAGAAGGAATTTGGTAAAAACGTTATTAACGCGTCGCGTAAAGGGTGCCGAAATTTAAGTTCTATTTTTTTGTTGCGTTTATGCCTTTTGAAAAAAGGGTTACTCATTCGGATATAGAATTAAGGTCTAGTGAAGTTGTACTGGCAGAAACAGAGTCTAATATAAACAAGGAAACCTGGAGCCTTCCTTATTTTGGGCTAATGCCCGAACCCCGCCAATGCTCGGGAAGAATTTCTTTTTTAAGTGTAATACCTAAGCTCTAAGTTTAGCTTCCTTTTATAGAGTTCTAGTAATTGGTATAAAACGGGATTCTTTGGGTTCCCTTTTAAGGTTAAGGTACTAAAATTAACGGCAGGAAATTTCTCAGTTAAGTACCCCTTATGCAATTGCCCACGACTTAGACCTTTTCTTTTAATCTTAGGATGCAACAAATCAGGGTTATACAGTAAAAAAGTCAAAAATTTTTATACCTCTCAAAGGAGCTGCTTTTTGCGGCACTCCTAGGAGTTCTAATTTCTTTTTTATAAGCCAGCAATAAAATAATAAAGTCTGGAAACTTTTAAAAGTTGATAACTTTCTATTGCAGCCGTATTACCATACCCACAAAAGCATGTCTTTATTTAGTTATCTCTTGAATAGTGTGCCAGAATCCTATCACATATGAAAAACTAGGAACAAGCCGCTTTTTGTAGGAATGAATTAGACTGTTTCTAAGTTGCGAGTTTGGGGTTAGAGAGTCGATGTTTTCTTTTATAGAGTTGTATCTTGATTTAACAAGTAAGCGGCTTTATTGCGAAGTTTACTTGATAGCAAGTACAAAAGGAGTCCTTAGCTATTGGATAAGCACGTTAATCCTTTCGATTAGTAGGTTATCGCACAAGGTAGGGTTTTTCGTTCCAGAGTTTTTTAAGTCTTGAAGTGCTTCAGAGTTATTCTTGGAAGAAATTTTACAAAGCCCAGCCTTTTTACATGGATATTGTAAGGAATCCTGAATAACCGGACGGCGTATACCAAACCCAGTAAGAGCTGTCTTTCGTTAGTACTTTCAAAAACTAACAAGCTACTAGGGGTATAATGCTTTAGTTTAGCTTATTTTTCCTTTTGTCAATTTTCCATAGATTAGTTAGATACCCAACGGCAGTATCTTCACTTTACTTTCGGTTTGAAAATGCGCTGACTGAAGAGTGTAGTGTTTATAAATTTGAAGCTCTAACTCGGTTTTGGTTTCGGGCTACTATGTGATAAGAAAAACTCCAATATAATCTTTTAATGTAATTCCTAAATCGGAGTCTTTTATATCTTGCATGAGCCCTACCGCCTAGCTTGAAAGTAATCTGTAGTTGACATTATAAAAGCTTCAGAACTCTCGTTTTAAAGCACAAATTATTAATAAATGGACTATATTAAAAAAGAAGTTTTTTCTCTAATGAAATTTTTGACAGTAAAAACAAAAAGGGGGAGCTTAAAAAAAGACTCAGTTAAATGCCCCCTTCACAAAACGCTATATACAGTCGGAATTCTCTGCAAAGCGCCCTTAATACCTTATTAACAGAAATGGGGATCCAATTTTTACATTAAGACAGTTCCGTAATACTACGCGCTTGCTGCTTTTTGAAGCCTCCTATGCTCGGTAAAGGCCCTCAACCGCACTTTTTGACCTTTTTACAGTCATTTTTGAGTGTCAAAACCTCGATATGTTGGAATCTTTATACACCTTAACCTTTCCGTTTTCAAGGCAATACCTCTAAAATGAAATAGTGGGAAGAGGTTACTTACCCACTTAAGGGAGGCAGTAGTATAAAACTTATAAGCCCCGGGATTTTTTTAGTGTCTATGCAGACCCCAAGGGGTTGTGGGTAAATAGGGGGCGCTTTTATACCCTACGGAAAACCGACTGGATAAGAGGTCTTGTATATAAAGGAGGAAATGGAAGTAAAAGGCACCTACCCAAGACAAATCTTGCCCTGTGACTTACTCCCTTTCCTTGGATTTTCGGCAGAATACAACCCGGAGAGGAGTACAGGTATAATCCATTAGTTCTAATCCGATAACACTATATAAGACTGAAAAAAATCTCTCTTCAACTGGCGAGAATTGAGAGAC
This sequence comes from Pelargonium tetragonum, assembly GCA_036897445.1. Taxonomy (NCBI): domain Eukaryota; kingdom Viridiplantae; phylum Streptophyta; class Magnoliopsida; order Geraniales; family Geraniaceae; genus Pelargonium; species Pelargonium tetragonum. The sequence goes on from JAYMTL010000041.1 coordinate 76,045, forward strand.
ATAAAACCAGAACTCCTATACTATTTAAGTTTCTAGAACTCTGATTAAGATAAGGAAATCACTCTAGTCCCCTTAATTACTACTTATTTCCTATATATCTGCTCCCTGTTAACTAGAAATTAGGAAGGGAAACTGGACAACAGAAGTTTTTAGCTTTCTACTTAGGAAACCTCCTCTGATTAAGGACTCCAGTTAAGCTAAACCTTTCTTTCTAAGGACCTCAATTCCTCTGCTTTAAAGTAGAAACAGAAAAACTTCATTTCTATATTCCAGATTAATACACCAGAATAAGAAAGTTCAAACAAAGGTCGGACTTCACAGGTTAGGGTCTACTAAAGCTCTAAATGACTTTCAGTATATTAACGTTCCAGTTATTTTAAGCAAAATCCTCGAGTAAAATACCGACAATTTATGCTCACTATATGCCAATACACGTAAAGAGACGCAGTTCTATTAAATATAAATGAGTTACACTTAGGGAATCCTATAAAAATCAGTCTAATATAGGTCTCCTTACAGGAATTCCTATCTCTTTTAAGCCATACCCTACCGAAAAGTTCTAAATGAGTGCTTTTTCTTAGTAAGCCTCTGCTTAAAAAATAAGGTGCCACTTCGAGAATTAGGAGAGACCGCACAAGGGTCCGAGTTAATTGATTAACGACAATCTCTTAAACCAAATTGTGAATTTATAATCATAGATACAGGATAGGGGGTGTTACTCTAACGAACTACAGGGCGCTCTCCCTTTAAGGGTCCTGAGTTAGGCCTCTTGGAACTTTAAAGTAAGGGAAGAACTCCTTGTACGAGGGATAATCTTTAAAGAATAAAATGCCTTTGAACCTTTGCACATCGTTTGAAAAGTAGACTCTAGTGAAAACAAAAAGTTGTACTGTGTATCCTACCTTTTTAAAGGGATTTCCCCGTATTAAGCAACCCCCTATAATCTAGGTTTTTATTAAGCGCTCCACTATAAAATGAAATTTGTCTATTCAGAAGAGTCAGTCTTGGCTTTTGCTAAAAATTTTTGTATTTTACAAAATGAAAGTCTAAAAGGTATAGAGCAGCCGGGGATCTAATAAATGCAAAGGAAACTTTAGTATTTTTAATTTAACAAGATGCTATACTAAAACTCTGCAAAGACCCGCTTAGAAAGACTTCTATAAATTCTATAAGAGTAACTATATAATATTTAGAGCTTATTTAAAGGGATGCTAACAACAGCATTATATTGACAAAAGCATAAACAAGAAAAGGCAGGGATCCCGTTTTCCTTTTTTTATAAGCTTTTAAGAAGTATTTACTAGTAATAGGTGTAATATCTATAGTTTATACTGAATTTGAAATGAAAGTAGCTTTGCGGCTAAATAAGTAAGAGTTGCTTGTTCCCATTTCTAGGTTTCAGATTCCGGATATTAAATAATTTGAGGAGTATATAGAACTAAAAAAAGCAAGCTTTTTTTTCCTGTCTTTCAGATCTTGTTTATGTTTAGATGAAAGTGGGGAGTCTCAAAGAGCAAAGTAATTCTTCCTTCTTTAGCTCCGGATCTTTAAATAGGGATATAGGGTGGCTTTCTCTAACTCAAGTTTTGAATGAAAGCGGATACGCCTCTCTTTATTTAGAGGGCTTTACTCTTCTTCTGAGTTACTTTTCTGGGGGTCTATAAAAAAGGGGAATTAAATACATTTATGAAAATGGAATCGAAGTTTGTTCTAGTTCAACTAAAGCTTTAACTTCAGTTTATAAATAACTAAAACTAAATAGATGTGGGCCTGGAATCTCCTGTGCTTTTGCCGTTTAGTTTACGAGACCAGGTTATAGTAAACCTCAGTCTAATGTTGCTTTTCAGTTGTTAAATCAGATTCTGGGAATGAAGTACAGAAATTTATGAAATAACTCTATCTAACAAACTAACAAAGGTTGAAATTAGACTCTCTAGAAATCCTTCTAAAAAGCCAGCCAAAGTCTTAACTATGCAGTTAGGACACTTCCTTCTTAAGTAACCCTCCTTACGCTTATCTCTTCTTTTATCTGAAGGAACTTCCACATCTCTAGGGGTTCCTTGCTGGCAAAACTTGTAGGAGATACTAGATTTTAAACAAGCTACAAATTTTATTCATAAATTAAAGTACATCTTGTTACTGTGTCCCGCTTCTATCTTTCCTAGCACCCCCGGTTTCCTTGAAAAGTCTCCTCTTTTTTGATTCTTTTTTTTTTACAATTTATTAGAGAGTAAGAGTCGCTTAAGAATATCCGGATTCACTGAAACACGTATACAGCAGTCTTGAAAGACATGTTTTAGGAACCCCTTTTTGGAATTGACTAAATACAAGGGCCCTCAGGTAGGTCAGTTTAGGGGGTATTTTTGTTACAGGTATTCGAAGAACGGTCGCAGTTTTATTGTTATAGTTTATGGTTATAGGCGCCTTTAATAGAAATCCTACCGGTAATGTCATTTTGTAAGCATAAGGGTTTGCTTTGAATTTACAGGTGTTAAAAAAGGGTAAGGTTTAAGCTATTCGGGGCTTTGAAGGAGAGTTATCTTTCTTGTCTTTTATAAGTATTCTATTTTAGGATGGGAGTTGAACTCGTGTTTCCTAAAGCTAAAGAAAAGAGTTATTTAACAGAGTTTTGACTAGGAGCAAGTCAAAGAAACTTCTACTTTTGCTAAGTGAAAGGGAGTTTCGAAAACTTTGTAATAGGATACTTTCAATATTTATATTATAAGATAAGCGAATTTTCTATAAGAATTCTAGGGGCTCTTTTTCTTTCTTATAAACTTCTAAAAAGAAAAGCAACCTTGTATACAGGATTTAGTGAGTTGTTTGCTTATTTATAGAAATTATCCATAGAAAAAAACTTGATTAGATCTATTTTATTTAATACAGTAAATAAGAAGTGCCTTTAGGTTTACCAAACATTACTTTATTATATGCTAAACTAATAAATACTATAAGAATAAAACTCTATATCCAATTCCTTCTACTATAGACTATAATAGCTAAAGATATTAGCTCCATTAGAAACAACAGAAATTTCTTCCTTCTATCTGGTCTCCTACCCCTATTTAAAGAGAAGTATCTCCTTTAAGCAGCTTATACTGCTGGTATATATATCTCTAAGGAGGGTCAAAAAAGTATAGCTCTAAAGACGCTCATAAAAGGAGGTCTTACAAAAACGAGTCTTCAGAGTAAAAAGGTATGAAAAAGAGAGGAATATGAATACAAAGTCGGCGGCTATAACGTATGTAGGTATATTCATAATACTATCTTACACTTCCCTCCGAATGCCTGAGGCCGGGTAGACTAACTCTTTATTCGAATCTTTATAAGGTTCCGTTCTCCTATAGCAGTAAGAATTAAGACTATGTATATATACCTTAGACTAATACAATATAAGACAAAAGGTACACTACTAAAATACAAAGGAACCCTAATACTCCTAAAAACCTATTATATTACTAATAAAGACAAATATGATTCTATTTATTTTATTAATATAATAATAATTAGAATACACGAAAGTATATACTAATATAGGCTCCAGGAAAGTGTAGCTGCATAAGAACCCTTTACCTGTTTTTCACCCGATTTCCCGTATTTTAATTCTTTACCTTTTTATCTTAAGACTTTTCCTACGAGAATCCCCCAGTTTAAGCGGGCAGGGTACACTTTTTAAATTTCTCTTGTTCCTGGGAAAGCCTTACGAGTGCGAAAATACCCCGCCTTAATTATTAATTAATAACTCAAAATCTGAGTCTTCCCTATTTCCTTAAAAACTTGAGATATCGAAGCTGGGAGCAACCTAATTAGGATTTAACATAAAAGTATACTCAGAAAAATTTATTATATTATCAAAAAAGTCCTAATATTAATAGAATTTCTTTCGCTAAGCGAGAGTTCTTGTCCTTTTAGTTTAGGGTTTTCTCGGGTCAGGAACCACTTTTTCATATACTTTAGTTTTTTGTGTTAAGACCCGCTTATAAGAAACCCTTTTGGGGAGTTATCCTCCCTAGTAAAGTGTAGAGAATCCCATTAGTTTTGGTCTTAGTGGTATCCTTAAAGTCGTGTATACTCATATACTCAGCTGGTAAAAACAGCTTCGCCCAAGGGTTCGAGTCCACTTCTGAGTATTACGTATAAGTAAAAAATAGAAAAGTCCTAAGTCTCCTTTTGAATTTTGAAGGTTGCTAATGCTGGAGTTACTTAATAAGTTTATCGAGATCCAGCTCTTCCTAAACCTGAGTTAGAAACCTATACTGCTTAGTACTTAAGTCCAGATAGCATTTTGCTGACTATGATTTTGACTTAGAAGAGGCAAAGAGGTTTAGCAACTTTTCTACAAGGCTCAGAAACAACACGTATTGTGTATTCCCTTAATACAAGAATCCCAATCACATTGACAAGCAGCTCTTGAACCTCCGGTAATGGAGAGCTAAGGACTCAAAAAGCATACCTATATTTAAGAATACCGGCTACGAGAAAGGTCCATGAAAATGGAAATGGAAAGTGAAGTAGGTAAAAAGAGGGCCTTGATTATTAATTATTATTGCAAGGAAAAGGATGAGAAGCAAGACTTGGATTTTAAAGGGCCCGTCTTGTCTAAGAATATTTATGCTTTGTTTTCGGGATCCTCCTTTCTAGAAAATAGAACTCAATTTTATAAAAGAAAATAGATAGGGAGTCAAATTCAACCAAAAAGGGGGCTGATAGCCCTTGAAAGTACTTTCCTAAAACGACTGTGGAGTAATAATTAATACCCAAGCTAGTAAGACAGGTATAGGTCCAGCCCATATGAAGACTAAAGCTCCTAAGATCCTAAAGTATGCGGATACAGAGTAAGAAACCGGTCTTTTTGAAATAAGAAATTGGTAAACAACGCTTTTTACTTAGAAAACTTCCCTTGCAGCTTAGCCGTCTTCATTGTATAGAAGTCTAAAAAAGATTAGAAAAAAGTTATGGAAGTTTACTAGGAACATGTTCCTTTTTATGATAAGTAACCCGCCGTACGTAAAGGCTAAGTCTTCCGTGGACAAAAATGAGTAAGAAACCCCTGTATGTAAAGGATATGTATGGCTAGTTTAATTCATGAGAAAGGGGTTTTTATGCCGGTAAATCTAGGAAGCTTTTAATTCCTAAAACTAGACCAACCTAGAAAAGTAGGGGACCCTTAAGCCAGGACCCGCTGTTGTTAATTTCTCAGGAAATTCCCTTAAAAATGACTAGGGTAAAATTTATACAATGCCGGTATCTTACCGAGCTTAGGTTACAAAGTTCCATTCACCAGTTTCAAGAGTAACAGGGACTCTGTAATTATTATTCCGGGTTATGTCTATATTTAATTTAACAGTTTCTAGCTTATACTTATAGGAGATTCTAAGAGTACCTCTATGCAACCAAAGAAACCTAGCTTAAGAGTGCCCACTGAAATCTCTTATTATAAAAAAGGGGAGCCGCCAGAATGCCTCGGTTCTTTTTTGATAAAGGAAAATGAAAACTCGAACAAATAGGGATTTCTTTACTTTTCGCGGTGAACCCTCTATTCTTCTTTAGTACAAAAGCCGCTGTTATACCCTGCTCACAATGCTTCTTACTGGGAGAATCCAGATAGAAGGGAGCTTAAGGTAGAGCAAAACTCCTGGTTGACTGTAAACCGAAGGTTCTAATCTGACTCAGTTCACCTACTCAATAAATTTGATTCGTTGTTTAAGGGTTCCCTAAGGTCCTCCCTTGTTCTTGGGATTTTTTTTATTTGTATAACTTAATTTAAAATGAAAAGTACAAGAGTGTAGCCGATAGTTAGCTATCATACATCATAAAAGAAACCCTACAAAAGGAGTCTTATAACTGCGCATTGTCATACCTGGGGTAACCCGAAAAGCAAGGTTGAATCTAATTTTCCTTTTGAGTAAGCCTAAGGAATTACTAAGATATTACCAAGCAGCAAATTCCTTTTTTGACCGTACAATTATTCCTCACGATCGAGGTTTTCTAAACAAGTTAGGGCTTGTAGTAGAATAAGCATAGCCCCTTAAGTTACTGAAATAAATTGCATTTTATTCTTCCCTTTTTGTGAAATTTCATGGAATAGAGAATAGAACAGAGACTTTAGTTTAAGAAAGATTATTCTTTATGCGTTCCTGCCCGGGCCCACTAATGAAAAAAGAAAGGAACTTAGTTAGAGCCTTAGAATCGCTTTGAATGGACTGCCCCTTCCCTCATTATTTTCATTTATGGTATTACAATGAGGCAGGATTTCCCTGCTTATCTATTCCAAGGAAATTTTTCTACTTGTGTTTAACAGGAATTACTAACTAATAGGATCAATTTAAGAGAATAATAAAAGGTTTAAACGAACTTTATATTCCTGTAAGTATTCCCTTCTGAAAGAAAATAGGTTTGTTGATAGACCCTTTATGCAAAAAAGTCTACTAATGTACAAGAGAAAGGGGAGCTCTCGTATTGGAAGTGTTTCAATTTTTTTATAAACCTCGAATCCTGGATCAGGTAAACCCGGTAATTAGAATAGACTCTGCCCGCAAAAACACTATAACTTTGTTAGGTAACTTGTCTCTAAGCTCGGTACATAAATCCGAATATAACCTTACGTCTGGGCTAAAGCAGAGCCGGTTCTAAAAAAATCTTAGTAATAATTGTGCCAAGATCCAAAAAGTGTTAATGCAAATGTATAAGGAAACACATATGTGAGCGCAGAAAGGGACTCTCTCAAAATAAGATATAACCTAATTTATTCATGAATTACAAAACTAATGTCTGGTACCCGACCGTAAAACATGCTCTTACGCAAACCCGTTACTTCTACCTATCCGTGGGACCCGGGCTATACCCCTTGTGCTTATATAACGAGATAACTAAGGCCTAATTATGAGGAATATCCCGAGCTTAAAGAAGGCATAAACAAGGAAATCCTTAATTGAAGCTGAACTAGAGTACTTGGATTTTCAAAAATATGGTAAAAAGCAGGAAATTGAAAAGTTACCTCTCTCTACTGCTACTTTTCCGTGTTTTGCTAACTTTGCAAAAACCCCTTAAAAGCTTTTTATGGCAGTCAATATTTAAAGATAAGCAGGCCCTAGTCGGGGCTCGAACTCGTGACAGACGTCCTAGTAAGGCTTCGCTATACCAATAGAATAGAATTAAAGGTGTTTTTCTCTTCTTTCTTGTATTTTAAATGTCATAGTTATAGAAGATATTCGGTTTACATAAGAACAGGTTCTCCTTTTTGGGACAATCGAACTAGAAAAACGAGCAAGAGTTTCCTTTTAACATTTATTACTAATAGGTTTTTGTAAGTTATTCGATATAGCAATTTTGAGTAGAAGTACTATTGATGGAAGGTGAAAGAGGAGCTTTTTACTCAAAAGTAGTCTTTCAGTTTTTGGATAATGAAATAACAGGATACGAAACTTGACGACGCAACCTATAAAGCTAAGCCTACCTGGTTGAAGCATACTCTTTTTAAGTTTTAGTTGTATTGACTTATTTACAATACCTTACTGTAAAATCACTTAAATTGCCTTTTTCTATCTATAATTCTAAGTGAATCCTTACGAATTATATATCGATTTTTTGGATGGTAGGCGCAAATGAGCTTTCTCTTTTTGGTAGTTAAAGCGTGTAGGTTTTTTGGAGGCCAAGGGTTCGAAGCGAAACACACTAACTAAAGGGGTCCGCGATGATACAAGTTTTTTACAAAATAATCTACGCAAGCATACTTAGTTACCCTCTATCCTATTTAGGGTACCTAGTTAGAAATAGAGTATAAAACAGAGGATTTCCTAAGTTCGAAGTAGTTGGGATCCTACTTTAAGGAATACCAGCTGTATAAATTGCATTTTTCATGAAATTTTAATGGATTTGTATAGGCCTCTAGTTACCGGATTTTAATATCAAGATAAGGCAAGCGCCTCCTTGTTTTCGATATATCCTTTCTTGGAGGTTCTTAATTTACTATTCTGTAGTTTTAAATACCCAAGTCCCTACACCCCGAGTGCTTATTAAAAAAAGATTAAAAAACCCATATCAATTCTAAAAAAGTTTTAAAGACTTTTCCAGACTCCTTTCTGACATGACACTAGCGGGATCTTAGTAAGCATCGCTTTGACAAAAAACAGAAAAAGGTTTTCGTTTGTGGAGTCTCTTACAAGCAATTATCAAGCAAGCTATAAGTTTCTCGTAGCCCTTGATTCTTCTTAATAACTTTCCTAGTCTTAGCTAAAATCTCTAGTATCTTCTTAACAGCTATAAATTTCCTATAAGTATACCTTGCGTCTCTATCTCGATAGCTGTACCTCTAAAAAGTCTTTCCATCTATATTAGCCCTGTCTCTTAGTTTGAAAACTCGGTAAGAAAAATATGAATTAAATAAAGCTTTCGAAGAGGTCTAGGATAATAGGAAATTCTTGAATTTGATAGAGCAGGATACCTCCACACCTACTATCTTATACCGCTTTCTTAAGACTCAAAAACTGGAAACACGGGGACTTCTTAGCCTTCGCACCCAAGCTTTCTGGCTGCTATACTCTTATGGGCTCTAGAATGAGACCTCCTAGCTTTAGTTATATATAGACTTTTACTTCACTCTTTACCGGACTAGACTAGAAATAGGCAGAAGACAAAAGCACCTAACAGAATCCCCTCTAACTTAACACTTACAAAACTTAACTATTATCTTGTAAAACCCATTGAATTCAAGGCTATTTTACCTTTTACTTATCTACTAAAACCAAGAAAACGCATTAACTTGGGTGTACCTACTCAGAATGATTCTCGCTTAAAAGTAACAGGGGTTTTAGCCCTTCCTGATATATTAAGAAAACTTCCACTATTTCTTATTAGAATATGAGATTATAGCAGCCCCTTTTGTAAAGTAGTTTTTAGCAGGCTTTCCTAAGTACCAAGGGATATTTACCTTACTAATATACGCCAAAATCCTGTTTTATCTAAGTAAAATCTTCCTATTTCATACCGATAGGGTACCCTTTGTTAAGACTCTAAAGGGCTTTGTATTCTATCTAAATATTTTGACGAGTCCGTTAACTACTAAAACATAGGATATCCATGAGTTTCATTTCCTATAGAATTTGAGGGCAGTGCCTACAGCTAGAACTGTAGTCTTTTAGGAATTCCCGGTGGGTTTTAATATATTATATCTTACAACTTTTCTTATATTTGCAAGGTTTTTGGCGCAAAGTAAGGAGCTCTTTTCTGTAATAAGGCAGTCGCGTTAGAGAATCCATTCAATTTGTTTTTTGTTATAAACTTTTACAGTACAGATCTTTTGAGCATAGAACCTTGTAATATAATTGTAAGTAAAAAATTCCTGATGCTTTTGGAGGTTTTATACAGGAGTCACAAAAACTAATATATATTTATAACTTTAACAGAGGTAGTAAATATAAGAACTTTCAGGGGTGCCTATCCCCGTATTATCTTTTTGTGTTATAAGATAAGGAATTCTGGTTAAATAGGGGTTTAATGGTAAGGTTTCTTTCTTTTTTTACTCATAGGGCGCTTATATACAAAGCTAGCGCCAGCCTTTCCTTTCAAAACTAAAGGAATTGTTAAATAACACGAAACAAATAAACCGACAAAAGGGGCTCCCAGAGATCAAAAACTCAACCCTAAATCTAAAATATTTCAAGAAATTTTAGGGTAAACGCAGGGAGTTAGATTCGCCTTAACATACTATGTTCTCTCTCCTTACGTCAAGGGAATAGGAAAATAAGGGACTCCTCTTTTACAAAAATTCCGAAATAGCTATTCTTTTTTATGCTTTAACATTTAGAGATTTGAAACTACTATAACTACTGCAGTAAGGTTAAAAAGTTATAGGAAATTCTTCGAGGTTTATAAAGAACGGAATATCCCTTCCTTAGTGGAAAGTGCAATAACGATCTATATATATATATGGTTTCATTTCATATATTATCTGATGTAGCAAAAAGAGACTAAAAATTTTTATTTAGGAGATTGTTACTCCTTAGTTTACTAAAAAACCTCGCCCTAACTAGAAAGAAATTCAAAATCCTTAGAGTCAATAAGCCGAGGTTGCTTTCCAGTATATTACATTTCGGATTAGCCAACGAAAGAAGAGTAAAGGGGTGCCTCCTTTCTTAGGTACAGCCATTTAACCACCCTTTTTATATACCGAGGATTCTAGTAAGGTTTATAGTTGAGGACAGATGTAGTTCCAGAGTTTTTACCAGTTTCACTTAGATATTAAATTCTTTTTTAGTAATACCCGGATTAGCGAGATAGTACTCTTTTAATTCAAGTTTGCTCAAGTTCCTTTTTCTGTAGTTATTAAGAGCGCGCCTTCTCTGTTTTTCTAAAAAGGGTACCCTGTATAATGGGTTTTGAATCCCATTATTAAATTTTCATCATTATTGTATATTACTGGATAAACTAAATAACCCTTATAAGTTACTATGCTTGATGACAAAGATTGCAATTGAGTTTTCTGAAAACTTTAATATCTAATAAAGGGGTTCCTGTGTAAAATAAGTTGATTATCTAATGAAAATACAAGAATAAGTAGGCTTTTCCTTTTACAATTGAATACTTTTAGTTTCAATACGGGAATATTTATATACAGAATAGGGTAGAACCCGTTATAACAAATACTCGAAAAAGCCAAAACGTACTATTGCTTGCTAGCGGGGTCCCTTTCATTTTAATAAAGAGGTTCTATTTGTATCAAAGCTCTTTCTAAAGTATCCCCGGGCAGTGCTGTAGAGTAATCCTTTGCTATATTAAATTTCTAATTTATAAGCCTTACATTTCCTTTTTTGTGTCCTGAGTACCCCAAGAAATTGGGCTTTCCTAGCAAGAAAAAGACTATAGAAAATACATCAATAATCAATAGCCAGCCCCTTGTTCAATACTAGTTATCCCCTCTCTTTCCGCTTTGTTTAGTTAGTAAGGTAAGAGTGCTCTGGGAAAGAAAATCTTAGTAAGAACCTTTATTATCATTACTTACTTTTTTATCTTAGCATGCTAGTCTTGTAATTAAAGAGTCTTGATTAAGTCTTATAAAATACAGGACAACCCCTTTTAGCAGAGAGCCCCGGGTATATAACTACTATGACGACTTGACTTTTACTGGTTCGGTGTTTAAAAGAAAGAATTAAGTTTTTTGTAATATCCTATGTCATTTTTATAAGTGAAGCCCCCTCTCCTGTTTATATCTAAAAACAGCCCTTGTTTTGATGACTTATTTTTTTGTTAAAAGAGTTACCCCCATATTATTTATTTGACAGGGTTTGCAGAGTGCAGGAAAATAAAGTCTAATATAGGTTTTCATCAAAAGGACTCGTTGGTGTTATGAGGATCTAAAAAATTCCGTGTAAAAGCGACTACCTAATTCTCTAGATCTATTAGATAGAGCTCCGGAGCCTTGTATTTTTGCTAAATCTAAACATCATATGACTCACGGGATACTTTTTCTCTGGATCTGGAATAGGTGCACAAAGTTGAGTTGGAAAGTTAGCTACCTTTAATGAGTTAATCCTGCATTTTCTGTTGATACTTTTAAATATAAGCTTTCAATGTGTAAATGTGTATTACTTAGTTAGTATGTATAGGAGAAAACTTATACTTAGATCTAAGAATTCCTTCTTGAATAGTATTTTACACTTTTTTATTTCTAGTTATTTGAAAAATTAGAAAGTGTTTCTGCCATTAATATTTCTTTCCTTTTTTGCAAGGGTTTTTATAATTACCTCGCGGCGACTTGTACATCATACTACAAACCTGGAATAGTTTGACATTGCCCTGTCTTTAAACTGAAACTGGCTAGACATACTTAATTATACCTACGTTTTTATATTATTTGTAGAGCACGACAGAACTTCTTAAAACCCTCTGTCTAGTATTCTGGTAAGCAAATTCTATCTTTGTACATTACTTGATAATAATCCTGTGAGAGCCTCTTTAATCTAAAGCGGAGCTCTATCGTCTATCTGGGTGTATCCTGCTTTTTAAAACGGGGTTACTATATCTCTTGAGATAACATTAAACTATGATAGTTATACTGCAGCTACTAAAAGCAAGAGAAAACTCTTGTAAAAGCTACTAGAATAAAATAGATAGTCAGAAGGAACTCTTACTAATTATAAATGAAATCTTGTACAAGAAACTTAGGGACTCTGTTATGTAATACTTCTTGCTTAAAACTTTAAAGTGTATGCTTTCATGAAATAGACACAGAAAAGTTTATATATAAGTTTACCTTACAAAGGTATCCAAATACTTAAAGAAAGCTGTTCCGTGTTAGGGCTGGGTAGTTGGTGGAACCGGGTATCTCCTGAATCTAAATTTTACATAACAAAAAGGCAAATGTCAGAGCTCTTAAGCGTAAGGTTACCCCTCTTTTAAATGTTATAGTTATACGCTATAAATACACTTTTGGAGACTTAGTTATAAAAAAGTTTTAAGGGGGGTACTTCGAGCCCTTATTAACGAATTGAAAAACTAGATGTCTAATAAAAGGAGCCCCGTAAAGTGAAACAAAACTTATGGGTATTTTACACTAAAAGCTCTTTTGAAAAACTTTTATCCAGGCATAGGGATATCCTTTAAACATAACAGAATCTTACAACCCTCAGATATACAACAACTTACTCGTATAGAATTGACCCGAGGGTCCTACGAAATTACACACAGGACTTTCTTATACTTCTCAGATTCAAAAAAAGGGAGACTATAAACCCGGGATATTTCAAGTCCCTGCTTTTAAAATTGAAATGAAAGGGTTCCTATATAGAGGATAAAGTACAATTTTAAGCAAGAGTGTGTTTATAGCAGGATTTTGCCAAAGCCGCGTCCACTTACATATCTAAAGAAAATGAAATGCCTTTTCGGGGTTTATATATTACTAACTACTCCTGTTGCGTTCATCAATAGGGCCCTTAAGCCTCTTTTTTTCATAACCTCCAAACTCAGTGCTTTATATCCAGAGACCCCTACCTGTTATTAACCCAAAGTATACCGGTGTTAGGAAATAGCGGGCTCCTGTGTCTTCATATTAAGTTTCTAATCTTTTTTTATTCTTAAAAATTCCTCAAAAAGGAATCGAATACCGGCTTACACAACTAGGGCTACCCCATTATATAGTTATGGCAAGGATACGGCTTAAAAAGAGAGTTCGCTACCTCTGGTTCCTAAACGAATTTGACCTTATTACCCCCAGAATGGGTGCGAAGTAACAGCCTCCTTATCCGAGATAGACGAGGGGCCTTATAAAAACTACTATAATACGCGGTTTAACGGACCTATATTTATCCATTCTGGATCCCTTTCTTCGATAAAAGCAAGCTTTTGAAACGAGATTTTCCATAGGTATTACTTCTTATTAAAGCCTAAAACCGGAATATCCGAGAATTAGTACTAGACTCTTCTGAAGAACTCTTAACACTTTTAAACGCCGGTTAAATTCCAGTAAGTAAAATACCCTTGTACTAAAAGACATTCCTTACCCTACTTGAACTTTATATTTACTAAATTCTTTTTATTACCCTGAAATGGATAAGAAAGATCCTTCCTAATAGATGCTTCTCAGCTAAATATCTAAATCTAAGACAGGGAGTCCCTCCCGCTCAATTCGAGCACCTCTACGTTAGTAATTGCGACTATAGTTTAATTCTAGTCATAATCGGTCCCCTCAAGCAAAGTATAGGGACTCCTAACCTAAATAGAGAATTCCTTGGAACAAATGATTTTAGGCTCTTGGTCTCCATTCCCTACTGAGATTTAATTGCTAAGCCTGCCTGCGTAACATTCTATATCCTACTACTCAGTAAAAATCTTGTTTTATACTTAGAGTCTCTCCAAAGTTCTAAAATACCTCGACTCGAGAAATCCTTAGCAGGAAGAATTTCAATTATAAGCCAAAGAATAACTAAAAAGTATAGTAATTTAGATGTAATACAAAGATTAAATAAAATAAAACGACTCATCTTTACCTTAAGGAAGGCTCTAATAGACCCATTTGAAAATAACCAACTAGGGTTATCATCTGATTCTGATTGCTCCGTGTTTATTGCTGTGATGTAAGATTTAATAAGAGAATTTGCGTACATGGAGAAATATAAGCTAAACAGAATATCTTTCAAAAAAGAGCTACCTATTTCTTTTATCTAGGACCACAAATGCCTTATGATATTCCTTATACTAACCGTTTTCCAAATGGATCTAAAAAAAGGTCTTAGAAAAAACTTTAGAATAGTGGTGTATAGCAAGCCAAGAGTACATACTTTTCTAGTAATAGTAGAACAAGTATATTTATACTGGATCAAGAAGAAAGTGAAATCAAATCAGGAAAATAAGATTAAGCTCTAGAGTAGCTAACCATATAAGAAAATAGGGGTTACTTGACTAAAGTCTTGTTGTCCCTCGCTGAAATAAACTGTAGAGGTTAGAATAAGAAGTGCAGGATTCGTATTTTATAACATGCTCTAGGAAAAAAAATGGTTATATACTTTGTTTTACCAGACAATGCTTTTTCAACAGATAGCAAGGTTTTGAAGAGGTGCGTATAGAAACCTCAGTGTAGTTCCTTAAATTAAAATTAGGCAAGGTGAGCCCGGACTGTATATAGAATATAGATAAAGAGATAAAGAAAGTCCCTTGGAGCGTCCTAGTAGATAAGAACTTCTGTTTATTTTATATAAGATTGACTTCTCGAAGAGCTGCCCTCTTAAGAAATTCAGAAGGCAGGGGACAGGGAAGTCTTTAGGACGTCTTGGTGTTTACTATCTAAAAGGAAAGTACTGAATAAAGGGAAACTAGAGACTCTTCCTTATGGGTTGAATAGATTTAAACTAACCAAGCTTTTGTGGGTATCCACTCCGATTCGATTAGTAGTAAAGTAAAGTTTAAGAGGTCTTACAAAAAAGGGAGTTGGGTTCCTTTTTACGCAGCACTTAAGGACTTCCTTAATACTAAGTTGTTGTAAATTAACATAGGAAGAAGCTGTGTATTTTCAGTCAAAGTATTGCTTATGTAAGAATAATCTTCCTTTAAACTTAGTGAAGCCTCTTAGAACTTTTCACAATAAAGGAAGAATGTAGGCCTCCTATGAAAGGACTGTAAATCTGTCATTGACAAGTTTTTAGCTCTACTTCATTTAATAGAATATGGAGGTCCCTTAAATTCAATTAGAGATCTATAAAAATTTTGCCCGCCTTGCCTATATCATACTAGTGTCGTTTAGAGTTATAGATTTTAGCTAGGTATCCTCGTTTGGGTAGGGAATTTCTAGATATTAGGTATTTGATCTGCACTTTCGGCACAATATATAATTTTTAAATTTAACCTCGTTACCGACTTTAAGACACGTCAATTACCCAAGACTTTGATTATAAAAACTCCCTTTTTTGAAACTAAAACCCTTTTCCACTAAACCACAACTCTGATAGTAGAACTTTTCGAGCTTTTACGAAAGAATTCTTTTTAGATTTACCTATAGTACAAAGCAACTCTCTGGGATTTGTCTGATTTACCAATGTTTAGGACTAGGTTCAACTTATTTTAATCTTTCTAAGGGTAAATTTTGGTGTTTTAAAATTCGTACTCCTTGATAATAGCTAGTCTAAATAGAGAGGGCCTGTAAACTACACTTCAGGTAGATATCTACCTTTTCTAAGACTAGGGGATGCCTCAGAAAAGTGCTTGCTAAGGTTTCCTGCTGATGGTTTCTTTTCTCAGACGCGCTTTACCTAGTGGGAGAGTTAGTCGAATGAGGCAAGCCAGGGGCTTTTGCGAAGAGCAGTGGATAAAACTCAGTCTTTAGTTGCTGACAAGGTTTCCGCCCTAGTTATGACTTTACCGTGGATTCGAGCTGTAGAAAGCTCTTTGCTTTTTCTAATGCCTTAGAGATACACTTATAATATAATTATACTGTGTCCGGGTTTGTTATGAAAGTTTTTTCCTAGTGTCTCCTGGGGATTTTAAAGGCACCATAACTGTACATAGGAAATGCTTAATATTAAAGCTTTTAGACTTTAATCTCGATGGGTTTAGTAATAAGGGAACACGGACTTCGTTTAAGCCTTTATAGAATGAAACCTTTTTGAGCAAGATTGAGTTAAGTAAAAAAACTTATTGTAGATTTACTTTAAAACGAGTGCCTGAATTGAGCGGAAATTTTTCTAGCTATAACAGAAGTTCTACGTTTCATTAATCGCAATTGGACAAAAGTGTATCTGCCTCCTAGAAGTTTAGAAGTGCTTGGGCCAATTAAAAAGGTCATAAGAGTCCTTCTTTTTTAACTAATGCGAATAAGGACTTTAAGTCAAAATAGGGCCCTTTGTTGGGAGGAGCCCGTGTCACTGTAATTAGGAAAAAAGTACAAGGCCTATCCTATATTCGCTAGCCATTGAGTAAAAAGACTTTATTAATTTTAAAAGATCCCGTTTAAGGGAAGTCTTACACAAGAACCCATTTGTTACACCAGAAAGTCCCGGGTTTTAGAAGGAATCCTTGTCTATTTAGTCCAATCTCCCAAATTTATAGGAGGTATAGTATCCCTGAAAAAAGGGATCTAGGGGAATCCGAACTACTACTAGTTGTATAGTTAAAAAAAGTCCTGTTATGTATTTACCATAAAAGCAAATTCTTATTAAGTAAGTCCCCTAATTTTACGTTTTTTGCTACATGTAACACCTTAATTTATGGGACTCCTTTTATTATTGGGGAATGTTCCTCGCTGGGCTAAAAAACTCTTGATACGATATAAAACTTTCCGGTAAGGATCCCCAGGTTATAAACATCTAATTGCTGTAGTTGCAGTTCTTCTAAAACTCACTAGAGTACTTACAATGTTTTGTCACTGGCTTACGGAAGTTCTTTTAAAGTTGCTTCATAAGAATGATTTTTCAGAGAACAGGAACCCCTCCTAATCTATTACGGGAACTTCTTTTTAAAAGGCACTCGTTATAAAAAGAAACTGTATAGGCTTCCTCTTATTTGACCTCGGAGAATTCTGTGTAACGTATATACAAAAAAATTCTCGAGCTTCTATTCTCGTAATTTTTTCCGCTCTAGGAAGCCCTAAAAGTCAAACTGTTACAAATCGGGATCCTCCCTGATTAGTAATGTCTAGTTGTATAATTTTTTAAGTAGGGACTTGGCTATTTCCCACCTCTGTACCAGAATTCCATATTTGTTATTACTTAGTTTGCAACCAAAAACTTTATTGTATTGTAGATTCAGGGACCACATTTCACCTCTAGAGCAATTAAAGTCAAACCTCGTAATGAACCTGGTAATGATTAGTACTCCGTCCTAGTCTTTAGGAGAACGCGATTAATAGTATTCGACTTTCCTTCTAAATTCTGTACTAAAGAAACTCTTAAGATTGAGGAACGCATTTCAAAAAAGAAGTTCTTATTCCTTTACTTTATACTACCTACTAAGAAAATGCAAAGGTTCAAGTCTTTCGCCCCTATTCCGCAACAACTAAGAATTTTTTTCATTTTGTGCTCTTTTGAGCAGGCCAGCCCTGATAATGGATAATGAATATTTTTTGCTTAATATTACATTTATATAACTAGAAAATGCAAATGTGCCCCAATTTAAGGTTTCTCAGGAGGAAGATAAAGGGGACTTTTTAGGCTGGAACCGTTAAAGCCTATGTTTTGGGTATATTTTAAAGTTGTCGCGGAATCTTCTAATTCCAAATTACTATTAAAAATCTAAGTGGGATAGTGGAATCCTAAGTTTAACGCTTTCGTTTGCTCAAGGTTGCGACCCAACACTAGGACTTTGTACTAAATTTACTCTAAGGGCAGTTCATAATAATTATAGAACATGGTTTGTAGTCTTTCTTTCCCTTATTTCATAGTAAGCTTCTGGAATATGAGTCCCGGTATCCCCTGGTCCAGTAGAAGAGTAAAGGAAGCCCACTTTTTCTAAAGTGGGGTTTACCAGGACGTCGTTTTTTGGATTTCATGCTAATCTGAGCTCTTTTTCCGCAGGCGAAATAACCAAGATTCTACTAGAGGTAAAACACAGAGGAGTAACTCAACATATTGGACTAAGTAACTAAAACAATACTAGTATAAGGGGACACTTCCTAATATTACGACTTCTCGCGAGTAAAAATGCATGGATCTCCCTTTTTGCTTCGGGTTCATCAGGAATAATCGAGGCTCATAGATTCCCCCAGTGCCGGTTTCTCCTTATTTTTATTTGAAACCTTTCTTATTAGAGCTAAGCTGTATTGATTTCCATTTCTTGTAGTTAGTGTACTACTTAGGGAATTCCTTTCTAGTTTAGGCTAATCTCTAAAAAAAGTTGAGGAAAAAGTAGTTTTCTTTATTTACTAGATTTAAGACCACAGGCAGCCCTGTTTTTATTCCCTTAAAACGCGTTGCCTTGCTCCAAGAATCTCCTTAAAAAACTGGTACAAATTAACTTTACAATAAGGAAATCCCTGGGTTTATGCTTCCCTTATCTGGTTTATAGTGTTAGTAATCCTTCCTGAAACAGAATTAAGGCCGCCTTATTTTCCTTCTAGATGGGCAGTTTTCAGTCTTATAGACTTGAAATGAAAGCAGGAGATTTACTTCAACTTATAACAACTCACAACAAACCTTGTTGAACTGCAGATTCAGAAAATTTATTGTACCGAAGTCTTCAAGATTAAAACTTCTAACAAAGTCTTTTTTGTTTTTGATATTTATAAAAATTTAGAATTTCTTGAGCCTTTTAGACATATACAGTCTTGTATAGGCGGTGTAAGTAAAAGTGGGTCCTTAAGAAAGCAAGTGGAATGCGAGTATTAAAGTTAAAACTCCTTGATAAACCAAAAACTAGGGCTCTTTTTAACTAACCCCTATTCCAAGACCCTTTACAAAATGACTTCTTCTTTCTTACTTTTTAATAAAATAACTTATAAAGGGAGCTCTCTTATAGTCCTTTTCCCAATATACTCCTAAGCAAAAAAGCATTAAAGGCAAAGCGCTCTTAGTTAAGTTCTATTTCAACGAGCATTTATTTCATAAAAATCCGTTTCGGGCCCTTAATTTTCATTTTAGTGATTCAACGCCCTTTTATTAAGACTCCTACTCTAGTAGCAAACCAACAAAGTACACAACACGAAATTACCCTGTTGCTATATGACTTTTTCACTTGAAGTCACTATTTAACTACCCAAATAAACCTGGTCGAAGGGAACTCGGGGAGACCTCTCCTGATCTCAAGTCATTAGGTACAAAAGGCTAGGAAAGCACTTATTTATTATAGGAATCTCTTAAAAGTCTTTTTGGAAGCCCCTTTTCATAATACTTTCGTAGTAACTATAATAGAGCTTTCCCCTCAGAGTTTTTCTGTGGACTCAAAGTTCTATTAAGTACTAACACTTTATTATCCTCATCCTTTGTATAAATTCTATATTACAGTTGAAAGCCCGTTTTGAAGCAAGGGAACACCTTGTCAACTCAACTCAGAAAAACTTATTACTCCGATTAAGATTTTCATATCGATATTAGATACAGAGTTAATCTTTAGAATTCCCCTTATTAAAGTGGCCACTAAAACTAAGTTACTTACTCTTTACATTAACATAAATGGGATATCACAGGCAGTTCTTTACTTATATAAGTAATAAAGAATTTTAACTCGAAACCAAAAACAGAATCTTTATTTTGGCACAATTAGTTTATATCCACGAATAGCAGCCTGAATTAATACTAGTAAGCATTAGTAACAATTCTAGTCGACTACTGCTGCTGTAAGGCCCAATAACCATAAGTATTTTAAAAGTAGTTTTATCTTATGAAAATTATCACTTTGGCTTTTCGACTAAATAAATAGGTTAATTATAATTAGTATCAAATAAAACAAGGTAAACCCAGTAAACTCCCCTTAAAAATCGGCAGGGTTTATCAAATAAACCCCCTTGCTTATAGTGTCGCTCGCACTTCCTATGATAGCTCTGAGCCTGAGTGTGATTAAAGCAAACTAAAACAACATGAACTGGTATAGAAAGATATCGAAGAAAAATGGGTTATTTCTGTATTACAGTAAAGGGAACTTAATTAGTATCGATTGAAACTTGAAATAACTAATTCAAACTCTTTTTTTAAGGTCTTTTTGCTAACTAGAGACCCTAGTTCTACATATAAAGATATAAAGTGGATTTACAAGAAATCCAACGGGCCCCATCCTATTCTGTAACATTTTATTACTACCCGAAACCCGCAAACATTAGGAACAACACAAGCAGACAAAGATTTTCTATTTAACCGTACCCTAGATACTCTAAAACAAGTAGAATTTGGAGAATGATTTTTGTAAGCATTCCTCTTTCCTGGAAGTAGTATATAGAAGAGTCAACCTTTATTGTATTAAGAGTTCCAACAGCCTAGCAGAAATGAAAAACCCCGGCTTAAAACCTTTCTATTACATTTTCCTGGATCCAAAAGATTCTATTAAATTCCTTGGTTTTTACATAATAATTTCAAGGGTTCCCATTGAGACATAACCACAGGAAGACTTACTTTAATTTTAAAGAATGGGAGTCCTTTTTTAAGGTAGAACACAGCAGCTACAGAACACGGAGTACAGTAATACAGTAACAGGTTCTAACCCCAGCTTGTAAATGATAAATCTACTTCTCTATCTCTCCTTTAAACTTTAACTAAAGGAGACGGCTTATGGTATTAAGAAACTTTAGGAGGTAATGTAATTAATAAGGGGCCGTTTAGAACTTTTGACTTTTCGATGAACTGAGAAGCTCCTGCGTTATATAAAGTGTTAATGTAGGTTTTGTATTGAAGTGAGATAATCAATCCTTAGAGCTAACGATTACATTCAAGATTTTTATAGGGGCTCTATTATAAGTAAGAGGGTTCATCGGCTGCAATATATGGTAAAGCCCAAAGTAGACAACTTTCTCTGGTTTAGCATTTAGGATTCGGTAGCAGATATAAAGGGCAGCTAGCTCATATGCTCCAAATCTTGAACTTGTAAAAAGCATTCCGGGTTAAAGTGCTTTTTTCTAAGCGGGGCCTGTTACTCTTTTCTTCTTATACAAAACCCTATACTAATTGCTGGGATATAACTCCGGCACTGCAAGTATAATAAAGGGTCCTCTGGCCTACTAGATTCTAGATTAAGGGAATCCCAGATAAGTCAAATTTTTACTAACGTGTTGGATTTACAGCTTTTTATAGAATCCTGCCGAAGGGGGCTACAACATTTGTGAATAAAGGATAAACTCGAAATCTTTCGGAAAAGCTTTGGTTTTAAGGTACATCCTATGGAAAGAGGGGAGGTTTAGAAATTCTTTTTTATGGGCTATACAGGTAAAAAGGACTCCCTTGCAAAGTAATGCTAAAAGTCTTTATAATAACAGGACCCTTGACCGAGCCTTAGCTTTGACTACCGGATTCTAGAGTTTCCCTTGCTGGCTATTAAACACTTTAGGATGGCCAAAATTTCTGTAGTCTGTAACTAGAATACGTATAAGAAAGATGCGCGTGTATATAATCGAGATTTTTTCTTTAGATAAAGACTTTAGAAATTTACACTGCAGTACAAGGGGGACTCTTGTATAAAAAAGGCTCCTTAGCTATACTCCCAGTAGAGTAAGGAACAGGATACTTTATTTTACGTAAGAGTTTGCTTATTTTCTATCAGATCTATAAAGCAGCGTGTTAAGCCCTTTCTAAATAATATCTGGGGCTACTTTGGTAAAATAATTTTAATAAATAAGAGTTTCTTTTTACCTGAGTTCCTTTTCTGGTTTAGAGTAGTTCTCGGGTTTCTCCTAGCCTATGAAAAGGTAAATGATAACTCTATTTGTTTTGCAAAGCTGTTTAATTACATCAGGGGAGCCCCCGGGAACCCTTGAAATTTTGACTAAACTTATGAGTAAGCGCTCTTTGAACCTTATGTTGCAACTTGGGAGTAAAGAGTACTCTAGTGTTATCAATTTCTTATTAGTTAGAGATCCATTCATAAGGTAATTCAATTAAGCAACAATAACAGAGGTAGGCTTAATTGAATTACCTTATTTTTATTGCTGATTACTCCTAAGAAGTTCTATTTTTGAACAAATACAAGGCTTGCTAGAGTTTTTCTAATATCCAAGAGGACTCTTATAGGGACTCGTATTTTGGCCAGGCTATTCTACGTATGTTTAACTGTTGATAAATAAATTACCGTGTTCTACTTGCGATTAAATAGAGACTTTTCCAAACATATTGAGCTAAGCACCCACCGAGTATAAAGATTTTTTATAATAAAAAAAGGTATTCGTGGACTTCACTCACTTTCCTTAACAACTAGAAGGATTCCTGGGGTATTTATCTAATAAAATACAGTAGCGCCCCAGCCAGTAGAATATAGGACCCCTTTTCCGCTTACCTTAATTAGAGCTATTTATCCTCAAAAAAGTAAGGAAAGGTATCTACGCCCAGGGTATTCCTTTTTGCAAACCGACTCATCTGAATCGAATCTTGAGGAGCTAAGTCCTATACTGTTGGGCCACTAATTAATATTATGTCGGGAGCTGCTCATTCATATAAATAAAAATTCTTGGTAGTCGGGGTCCTATAAATCTTTTGTAGGAAATACTTTAGTTTCGAAGAACTCGCATTTAGGTAAGATATAGAATACGCTGCTTTAAACTAAATTCTTAAAGGGCCCCTTTTTAGATTAGAGTATTCTTAGTTTTTGGAAACCTAGGATATTCTGAAGTAACGCTTACTAAGCAAAGAAACACAGGACAATAGAGGACTTCGGGTATTTACCCCCGAATCTTTATTTCAAAAAAGAACGTTATTTTGGGATAGCTTACACCTTGCCTAGCAGAGAGTAGTAAGAATATATTAATTAGGTAATACTTATTAAGAAAAAGATAAACTTATGAGTGAGAAGTATCCTAATTTACATTTTCTAAGTCTAACTAACCTAAAGATCTATACTTCGATCGGAATATCGGAATTCACCCAAAAAGAGCATAAATACAAATTCGTGGTAAAGCTTTCTCTCTCTAATAAACCCGCTTTATATTTCACAAACAAAAAGAGGGGACACTTAGGCTTACTTTTATATTAAGTAAGTTACAAGAATTCAGTGAGTTATCTTAAGCTTAAGCCTTTCTTAACTTTAAAATTGTATTGTCCTAGGTAGTTTAAGAGTGACTATTAAACTATTTACTCTAGGGGGCCCAGACGCTCTATAAAAAAAACTAAATTTATCTCTAACTTCCTTATACCTTATATAAGTAAATTTTTACTTGAGGGAATTCCTTACATTTTCATGGGAAAAACTCCTAAAATACCTATTTTAATACATATTATTATCTTGGGGACCACGACTTCTTTTGAGTAGTATGAATCTCTCTTTTTTCTTAATCTTCCTCTGATTTATAGGACCTCCTTTGCTTTTTTGTTACACTCCCCTTTTTTTCTAAAACCGAATCCCTTTTGGAGTATATAGGTTACGGAAAACTTCCTTTTAAACGATAGGGAGTCTTTAAAACTCTTTATATTATAAAGGTATTCTTGGGATATTTGACTGAAACAAGAGTCCTCTTTTTATCTTATATACCCTAAGGGAGTCCAGTATAACTCTAAATTGCTACAGGTATCTTGGCCTCCATTATCAGACTTAGTGCAAAGTTTTCCACCGAAGCTAATGAAAAATTCTTTGTCTAATTCTATTTCTTTCTTTAGGAAATCTTCTTAAAATAGGGCTAGTTACGTAACTTCGAGTATATAAGGAATTCGTTATAAGTACTATATGATATCAAACAGAAGAACTCAGACTTTTACATGTATACTCAATCTCAGTAATCCTAGTAATTAAAAGGAAAACTTTGAAACCACTTGCTCTAAGTAGACCCTAAAAAGAAAAGCTAAAATGAATTATGAAAATAGACTCTGCGAGTATTCTCCTTTTCCGTAAAAGGTACTATTACTACTAGGTAATCCAAAGTAAAAAGCTAACAGGAGCCTGTTTTCCAGTAATTTGAACTGAGCTTAGTACTTAATTAATAAACGCATACACGCTTATAGGATACAAACGGAATTCTCGCTACAATACAAAGGGATGCACGTTTATCCGAATCCAGTGAATAGAACACTTCGGCGCCCAGGTATACAGGTACTCCTCCAATCTGAACAACTCGAATAATCCCCGAAAATTTTAATTGGCCGCGTTTAACACTATACTTATTTTGTGTGTAGCTACTTCTGAACCTCTAAAAAAGAAAAAGATTACCGCATACCTAACCTATACTTTACCTGGCACTATAAGCCCCTTATGTACACTATGAGAGTTCTGTTAATAAAAGCCAGGCCTTATGCTGAAGAATTAGTAAAGATCACTAAACTTTTATTTAGTTTTGGTTAATGAGGGCAAATAGGGGTTTTTACTAGGCACAATCTCAGTAGCATACACATAATATTCAATTTTTTTTGAATCGACTTCAATCTCATTTAGGGGTTTCCTGGTATACATAAAAGTGTCCGGGTCTGCCCCCGGCAAAAAGGAAACTAACTCCTCCTCCATTTCATAGAACTAAGGCTTACGCATTTTAAACCGGTACTAGCTGTGACTGGGCAGAACCCTTAAGCAGTACTTGTTATGGGGTGGAAAATGTTGAACTGATAAAAACGAAATTCTAGGAGTTACGCCTTACGCTGCCTGTTAAGGAAAAGTCCGTTTATAGATAGTACAACAATAGTAGAAAAGAACTAAGTAGTCGTGAAAAAGAGCTCCCTTTTAGGGGTTCATTTTCTTAGCAAATCTGGACTAAAGAGGCTATTCTAAGTTTTATAATTAACAAGAGTCCCTTAAACAAGGAAGACCCTTCATTTATATATGGTTTAATCCTTAACTCAATCGTAATCAAGAGACTTGTTTTTGATCCTTATAGGATGCCTTTTAGAAAAAGAAATTTAGTCAAGGACTTCCTTACCTATAGGCTTACAGAGCTACTACTTTGTAAATAAAACGAGTTTCCTTATACCCGAGAAACTCGAGTTCCGACTCTTCCTAATAAGGTCCTTGGATGTCCAACCACTTATTACTTACTAATTGACTTTCAATCAAAAAGCCCCTATTAGTTTTGCTCAAGCTAGAACTCTTCAATCTCTGTCGAGTCATAACTTTCCGTATTTACTACCCGGGATATTCTCTTGTGGACTCTATACAATATTCATTCAAAGCAAAGCAGAGTCTTTTGGATTCTCGTTAAGTATAACTATTCAGCTCTCTACATTTTATAAAAAAAGGAGGACCTCTAAGTACCTATGCTCAAGGCTTAAATTCCAGTTTACGTGGTAAAGACTCTGGGTTCCTTTCGTGATTTCCCATACTGGTTACAATCTTTTCCACTTTCGTTTTTTCTAGTAACCGGGAAGTGATAGGACACGCGTACCGAATAGAAAAGAGTAATGATTACTTAAGACCCCCTAGGATACCTTATTTGCGAGTTTTCTGGGTTATAAAAGTTTTGCCGGGAATTCATTAGAGCACTAATACTGCAACCCGCGTGACTCCGTGGCACAGGGGCGTAAAGAGGACGCTCTACAAAGTCAAAAAGGATTTTTATTAGGATTGTGGATCCTAGTTCTGCATTGTACCCGACAATAATTTAGCGCCTGAAGTTTCTACAAGTCGTATGGAATGCGTGCCTAACCAAATAAGGTTTTTTTCCTAAATTTATATAACTATTAACTAACGTAATACAGGACTTTTTAAGTGTTCTTGTTAAATTTCCTATCACAAATACCCAAGTTCTCGCTGACTATCCATTTATAGGGATTTGGGCGCACTATATAACAATATAAAATTTGGGAATGCTTCCTTACCCCGTATTATAAGTATAAGAGATTCGCTAAAAGAAAACTTACTAGTACTGTATGTTATTTATATGAAATAAGGTGCTATATTAGATAAGTAAAATAACTCGCCGAAGCGGATAGAATTTTATAAGTTATGAAGCTGTAGTTTCAAAGCCTACATTTCCTTTCGAAGCTTATGGACCCCCCGGATTTTTCTAATACTTACTTCATGTTTATCTAAAATTCCCAATCCTGCGGCAATGATGTTAAAGCCCTGTTAATGTTTTGCTTAAAAGTTCTGTAATAAGGAAAAAGTTTTTATAAGGAGGCTATTTCCTGCTTCACAAGCAACAGAGAATCCATATGGAATAATATCCTAATAGTAAAGTCTAGATTAATTTCTTAATCTGGGTAACTAAGATGAAACGCATCGCTGCATCATATACGATAATATACAAGTCCGAAAAATCTGAGTCACATTCCGTTCCGTATTAATTTAGTGCGTCCTAGTATAGGAGTAAATACCCTTGTAATCTTAGTGTGCAAATATCTGGGTTATATCCCCAAGCAGTTTATCAGTAACGCAAAATCGAAGTATAAACAAAACTAAATTACAATCTATTAATTAATGCATAATCATTATCAATTGGATAGATATCATAAAAAGCCCTCTCTTTGATATGAAATGAAGAGGTTTGGGAGAGTGTTTGTAAGCAAAGATTACGCGACCCTACAAAGTATTCCATGGGTGGTTGTATGCTAATCTCCTCTAGATCTATTTTTAGATTTAGAATCAATTTTTCTGAGTTATAAGGGGTTGCATAAAGTAGATTTTGGTACAGTTTTATCTTTAAAGAATTCAGGTATCTCTTAGATCGGGGCTATAGTGAGTCCGCTGGAGATAATAGTTTAGTTTTACAATTAAATCGGGAGTAGATTGAAATGAAGAAAAATCCAAATCAAATGGGTCTTAAATGCCATAAAAGGTCTACTATGGGTTTCATGAAAAAAGAAGCTTGTAGAGTAGCAAAGAATTTTTATATACTCTTTCGTTGATAGAGGGCCGGGGTGTCTTTGGACTTCTGCTTTGTTTAGAAAAAGGGGAGATTAATCCGCAAGAACACTTGATCGAACAGGGTTTCTAAGGACTTTCGGAATCTCTAAAGTATAATAGAAAGTTTCTTTTCTGCGAGATTATTATCTTTTTATGAGAAACTCATACTTTAACTATTTTAACCGGGTTAAGAAAGCTTCTTTTTAGTCTAAGATTCTTACGGGGGAACCCAGTAAAAAATCCTTGTTGTATGACTTTTTTCGCGCTGTATGACACTTGCGGAGGCCCCAACTTTCGTTCTATCTCATATATTCTAGAGTCCTCTGAATTATAAAACATATAGCAGAGACTTAAAGTTTTTTATCCACGCAGAATTTTGACTTAAAAGATGGAAGTAATAGTATAGGGATTCGAGGCCTCTAAAAGTTTTTGTTCAATAAAAAAAGTCCTACTTTTGTTCTATTAAGTATACGGGCCTGTTAAAGCTTAAGTTTTCGGCGTTAGGTGCTTCTGCTTACAATCTTCATTAAAATTATAACACAAAACTGGTTGGAAACTTTTGCCCTTTATACGCCCCTGACTGAAGTCTTGTCTCAGATAAAGTATAAGTCTTAAGTAGATTTTTTTTAAGGAGGCCCGGGTATTTACTAAAGTTTTTAGGGCTTTCTAATTAAAGTGCAGCCCTCGGAATTTCTAATTGTAGGGATAAGTCCTTGCTTCCCGAGGCAATAATTCAAAAGTTTAAGGCTCCGCATAAATAACTAGAGGCTCCAGAATTCTATAAACACGCTGTGAATAACTATACTCAAACATTCCTAAGGAAAGGCTTTCATCTCCAAATATTTATAATACAGGCTTAGGCTTGTTTAGGCCTTTTAGTTTTCAACAAACAAGGGTCTAATTTCCCTGCTCTGTTGGGTTATCTTAGCATAAAAAGCAGACCCAGTGAATGTTGGGTACTTTTAGGCATACCTCTTGTTCTAGATTCACAAATTCCGAGGAAACTTTTAAGGGGCCCCATTTCTCTACACTTATACTTCGAAGCCTGTTTTGCCATTTCCTAAATGAATATAACGTCAATTTTCTCTCATCCAACAGCTTAAGACTGGGATTAACTTTTACGCTTTTGTAGTATAACCTTAGTAGAAAGATTTCAAAAAAACCTTAACCGTGTTTTCTCTTTTATAATAATTGAGATTAGCCCCCCTCTGCAGGCGCAATCAAAAGGCATTTTATTAGTTAACTTCTCTCTTTTCTTTTAAATAAATTTGAAATACCCGTATAACCCCATATTTAAGATACACCTTTCCTTGTTGAGTTGTGGTAGAAAAGGTAAAGGCTTGCCTTAAAGTCTTTAGTTCTTTACAGCACTCTATACTTGTATTTATTAGACCGGCTTACTACCGACTAGTAGCTGATATATAGGGGATACCTGACCTGAGGGACTTGGTACAATACTAAAAAGCAAGCTTTGACTAGTTGAAATTTGGAGATAGGTGCGGCGCTAGAGAAGGCTTCCTTTTGTTGAGAGCTATCAACACTCCATAAGGACTCCGTTTTATAAGGGGACTCCAGGAAGTCCCTATTAGACAGAAGAAACTAAACATGTAAATTATTATAACACAGAATTCGCTACACTTGAAAAGGACAGCTTTTCCTCGATCAAAGAGAGTTAGAATAGGACCCTTGAAATATGTACCTTATTAGGAGACTTCTATTCTTTATTGATCTTGAGAGCTCTAGGAGTGAGAGTGAGTAAAAAAGAGCCGGCTGTTAAGGATTGGGCTTACTTGTCTTATACAGGAGGGGATACAGGTACTCGATAAGAGAACGGAGTGCTAGTAGCGAGGATCTTTAGGAACGGGATTTCTAATTAGTTGAGAACTAGTTAGTTGTTAATCTTCCTCCCACCTTTGTACTTATCTGGAGGATTCAGCCTTAGTAGAATCTTGAATCCTTTTCAACGAAAAAACCTTTTAGGATGTTAAGTATAGTATTCTGAATAGTTAAGCTTACACACTAAAATGACATTCTCCCAATTGTTAAAGCGCTAGAGAGACAGGAAAACAGAACCTCTTTCTACTTGAGTTCAGTTGACTTTAATTACCGAAATTTATTGCTTAAAAGCTTAAATCAGAAACCCAGAAACATAATAAACTGACGGATTTCACCCATACTGTTTTAGTGACAGACTTTTTCTATATCTTGTGTATCTTGAGAAACACTTATAAGTTTGCTAAAACTCGCTACTGTAAAATTCCCTAGATTCTGTAGCGCCCAATTTGTTATCCTTAGACTTGTACTTGGATTCTCTATCTTACTCGTTTAGCATATACCTTTCCTCTCTTCAGAATACCAAAACTATATTATACTATATTAAATATTAAATTGAAAGGACTCAGAAAGACAAGAAAACAAACCTCCAGTTCGCTCCTTCACGGATTCTTTTCCTGCTTGTTAGAAATTAGAAGTTCTTACTTAATTAAACTAGAGTTAGTATCTATTTCTTAATACTTTTGTACGAAATGACTTAAGTTCTAATACCCTAATTTTTAAGATTTTCCTTACACTCTTTCTTAGGAGTTAGACTCTTACTCTTGATTCTAAATTGAAGGAAAACCCCCGAGAACTGCCTTACCAAAGCCTCTATAAACTACTGTCTCTATAAGATTTTAATACTCCTATAAAAATTTTTTACTAATTTCTTGACTCTAAACTAAAGGAAGAAAATAGCTGACTGAAAACCCTAAGGAACAAAACGAAGTGCTACCCTTCTACTTTTAAACTTAAAATTCAGGAATAAAATATTCGATATTACACGCTTAAGTAAATTCGGAAGTTAGGATAACAACTATATTAGTCCAACAGTACAAAATTATAAAATTCTTTCGGTGAGTTTAGCTACGAGTATACCTGAGGACTTTCCGAGTCAATATTTCCCGTTTGTTTAATTACTCACTTTTAGGAAACTGCTTTACTTGTAAAACCCTAAACTAAGTTCTCTTTGGAAACTAGACTTGCTCGAATTCTTAAAACCCATTTCTTATAGTTAATATATTTACCTATTCCCTACTCAATTCCTGTCTAAACTAAGCTCTAGGAGAATAACTTGAAAAAGAGGTAACGGCTTCCCTATCCCTGTAAATAAATAGCTTGTAGCTTAACCCACATGAAAACTTGTTGGAAACCAGATTCTCTACTTAAATCCGCTTCATTTACTCCCAAGCATCCCTAGTGACTATCCTGGAATTGGTAAAACTGGAAACATAAGGAACAAACAACTCTTTACTATTTCTACTTACTCCTTCCTAAATAAAATAGAGTACCTAAATACTTCAAGAAGGACCTTATCAACCATTTACTTACCTCTTTACTAGAAGCAATTTAGCTTTAGAACTTTAAAGGAAACCTAAAAACAAAGGAAATCCAGAAAAGACTCCCCTTTAAACCTTTGGAGATATCCCTAATCTTCTTAGCTACCCCCTCCTCAGTATCCCCTATTCTCTGCCTAAAAGAATCCTGTACGATAGACTTGAAATCCCTAACCTAAGGAAAGAGTATCCTAAAGTCTTGCTTACTAAGTCCTTTTCACCACCCAGAGAAGCAACTGGCTAGCCTGAAAAAAGACTCCCAGCTTCCTAAATCTAAATGCAAGGGATCTGAAAACTGCCTTATAAAGAAAATTCCTTGCAATTCTAGCTCCCTTAAGAAAGAAAATACCCGGGAACAGAAACAGGTTTACTTACCAACCTTCTTCTTTTTTTATTCTTGATGAGAGCTATATTCTTACGAGTCTTAATACCTGTAAGCCCCTTATAGCCACTTTTTTTATTAAAACCTATTTGAGTAAAAGGGGACTAAGGGCAACCAATATATGCTAATACTAAAGAAAGAAAACCCGGTTGTAGAACCTTTTCTGCGCCCTAAAGCAAGAATTAGTCTGCCTCTTATAAACCTGTAACTATTCTATCTGCCGTATTACCTACTATTCTTTATTGTGTTCTAGTTTCTGCAGTTCTATAGTCTAGTTCTCCCTCTAAGACCCCCAAATAACCCATTACCCATATAATACTGTATACTATCTATTACTACCCATTAAGAACCATTAAGTAACTATAACTAATAACTATAAGACGTAACTCTTACTTTTGTAAAATACACAGGAATTACTTGAAAAAGGTTAAAACAAAGGGTGGTTGTACGTTTCGTGCATTATAACGCATTTTAGGGAGCTCCTTTATGTATGATTTTTCCTACATTTTTAGAAAATTTTTGTGTTTTCCTTATACTTTACTCACTCAGCAAAAAACTTTGCTCATTGAATTTCAATATTGGATATAACTAAAAATTGACTTACAATTTTGAGGGAATCCGGGATTCTACTATATCCCTTTTACAAGGTCTTAATTAAAAGAGGGCTCAATTTATCTGATAGTGTTCCCATCTTAGGTTTAGCCAGTTAAACTATAAAAGTTAAGAATACCTTAATGCGCCCTTTTGCTAATAACTCCTATAGACTACTCACTGCAGAATACCCTTTCATACCAAAAAGTAAAGCAGCTTATTGGCTACGCAAAACCCTAGAAAGTGCAGTACAATCGAGACTCCTACTGAATTACTGAAGCAAACTTATACGTGTATGTAGTAACTTTTGCAGATCTAAGACTAGAATTGCTTTGATCAGGAAGCTCTTAACTCATTTTTCTTAAGATATCGACACCTGTAAATTTCATTTTGACTAAAATTCCTTAATATAAATCTATAAAAAAACGCTAGGCTCTAATCCGCGGAAGAGATCCCTTGTTTTACAAGCTTATATTATAGTTAGATTGGTTACATAATATTGAACGTTTTGGTGATTCCAGGTAATTTCGGGTAAAGAGACTAAATTGCTTCATTTCAAGTATTTGAGATTTCTAGTGTAGGTATAAAATAGAGTTGCCTTCCCAGGGCGGCCCCTACTTTTTTTTACAGAAACTCTTGGCTTGAGTAAGCTTCCCCTATGCCTCGTATTTTGATCGGTTTTTACGGATTGAAGTAATTAAATATCTTGCTTAAAGAAGTCCTGGAAAAGCTAAGACTAACAAGTGAATTGGGCAGGTATTCTATAGACAAAAACCCATATACTTGTGTTCTGAGCTACGAAAGAATTTTGATTGCAAGTTCCGTGCTTTATAAAGCTACTTCTTAAATTTGTAGTAAACAGGTTTTCAATTTCGGGACAGACACTAGTGCAAGAAAAACGGAATCGCCAGTATTTTGTTAATTTTAAGAGAAAAAGTCTCGGGAAGTTGATAAAGTTTTAATGTACTTAACTTTATAAAAAAAGGCGTTGGCAAAATTTTCAAAATGTAGATAGTGTAGTTACTTTTTTATTTACCGGGTCGTGCATGCAATGCAGCACGGGGAAGACCTTATTTATTTTATGTTAAGCGTTTTCGGTAAAAGAGTGGCCTCAGTAAATCAAGAATGTTTATGATGCCTTTCCTATTGCCCGGTAGCTGGTACCCTTTTATACTAAAAAAGAGTTGTGTTCAAGATTTTTCACTTTATCTGGGCTTCAAGTTAAGAGTTTCAAGCCATACTTCTACTACTCAGAGGGGACCCTCTCGTAGGATCCAAAATTAGACACTTTTGCTATAAGAGAAAATACAATTAGCTTTGCACAGTTACTTTACTATTGATCTTAAGCTGGTGTATCCGCGCTGGATATTTGTTATAGCTTGAATATAAGTGTTTGCTGTAAAGAAGTCTTAAGTCTCTCCACTTGTACTAGAATCTCGTTAAGCATTAAGAATAGTCTAGTTATATATAGCCGATACAGATTTAAGTAGGAATAGGAGATAATAAAATAGGGATCCATTATAATATATATTATGCCCGATTAAGGCAAAGCATGTTCCCAAATTTCCTACACAAGAGTATTACATAAATAAGGAACTTCTTTTTATTATAGTATCAAAGTCATTTAGGGTAGCGGGGTACCGTTTCGATAAATGAATAAGCCTTGCCGCGTAAAGAAGTCCAGGGTTATTTTGAGTCAAAGTCATGTACTTTCTCTTTTTGGGGACCTGTCCGCTTAGATTTCATTATTATATCTGCCGATTTACCATATTCAATAACAGGAGTTAGGTGTAGCTTTTTGCCTTATTGATTAATTATTAGATACCTAATAAACTATAGATTAAAAAGGAAAAAACTCTCCTTTGAGTTCTAGACTTTGTATAAGAAAGTCGTTTTCAAAACAAGCGTTAGTTAACAAAAGCGGGGCGCTTCGAGGAATTTCTCGGGTCGCTAATTTGCAAATCAATTTGTTTTTATATTAAGAACAGAAGGCTAGAGCCCCTTTAGAAGTATTCTAAGTCATTATGCTTTGTACACGAGACTCCAATATAAGGACTTATATTACAAGCATTACTCTTAAAAAAGATAATTTAGATAGTTTTTGCTCTCTTATGATTCTTTTTGAACACCCCCATGTAGAGCTTCCTATCAGGGGTTGGCTTTGCAGCTAATTGAACTACCTTTTATTACTAGAAAATAGATATTCATTGAGAGCTTTTAATATATTTGACTAAAGAAATGAAATGGCAAAAATTAGGTATCTTAATAAATTAGGAGTTAACAACATACTTAATTAAGAGAGTATAACACAATTAATTAGAACGAACTCGTTGTGGTAGAAAGAGCACTTCTCTCTCGCACGTAAGCATTTAGTAAGAGTAAGATTTTTCAATTTTATCTATTTGCTCCGGTTTACCTGTCTTAGAGTTTCTTAACTTCTTTTGTTCTTCAATCATTATTAACTGACATAGACATAACGTACTGAAATTCCTGCACCATTATGGAATACAATAATTTTCTATAACGACTCCCACTCAAAATCCGTTGTAAAATGAAGTACCCTGCCCCTTTAGGGGGATTCTCCTTAAATTGTAACTATTACTCCTACACCTATACCTTTCTATCTATTCTATCTAAACGGGAGCCCTTGTCTTATCCTTAAAACCTTTACTCTATTGAGAGCTATCGTACTCCTCTTGTAGCCTGTGCCTACCCATTTTTAGTTGTCTTTTTGTTAGCTTAGCAAATTAAAGCTCCCTCTATATTAGAAATTAATAGAATACTGGGATAAGAGTCAAAGTTATATTAATATTAAGCTCTTTTTGCTTAGTTTCTTACTTTACTATAGAAAGATAGAACCCCTATATAGTATTGTAAAGCTTTGGTGTGTACCTGACTGTAGCACAACGAAGTGGATAGTCTTTTGAATAGATCTACTTTTGTTATAGGAACTGACCCCTCCTAATAGACCAGCCTCCTTGCTCACTCTTGCTCCTTGTCTTTCCAGTTTCTTATTCGTATTTGAAAGTAGTACATGAATTGACTTATAAGTAAGAAGGAATCAATCACTTAGATAAATGAAAGACTTATCAGTTAGTCATTTTATACTATAAGTCAGTTAATTGGTAAGAAGTGAAAGATGCTATTGAGTTACAAGTACGTCAATAGTCAAATGGATCAAAGTGGGTTCGAATCCCACTCTTAGAAGCACCTTTTTCTCAATTCTTTTCTAAATACAGGGGGTAATATAAACTTAACAACTTGTAATTAGTTCCTTTACAAAGCCGAAAAGAATTTGGTTAAGGAAATATTATAGTAGCAGATATAAAACAAGAACTATGCAGGGACATAAGTAGAAAGGAGAGTTTCCAAGTGAGAAATTTTATAGACTTTTTAAGGGTGTCCCGAGCAAAAGAGGGTACTCATTCATATAGTATTTAATCCCTTGCTTTTACAGAGGTATTTACTACAAATCGGGTAATAAGTAGGGCAGGATAAGTGTAAATAAGTCTAGTTGCTCGGTAGGTTTTAAGAATTCGAATAAGGGATTTCTTAATGAAAAGAAATAGGGGCTAAAGCAAGATTAAGAAATGGGTCCTGGTATACTAAGGAGGGGTTAGCCTTGTAGATATAAGAGAGTGTCTATGTTACCGACTGGGGGCTTCCGAAGGAGGCTTGTTTTTAGAGTAGTTATAGATAGTACATCCATACACTAGGACGCCCAACTACTGACCCAGTGACCTATCTTTGGCTTACTCGCTTCTTTATGAGCTACTGAATTCCTTGACTTATACTTGTAATTAGGTTTATAGGAGCTGGAGCTTTTATACTCTTATAATACTATGCTTAAGAGAAGTGTCTTTTTTGTATGGTTATTCCCTGCTTGTTGTAGCTTTTTCCTGCTTTTAAAAGCTCTAGTTCAACTCCGTACACTGCGAGCTCATATTGTACATATTATATAAGGTAAGGGGCGCTTTTTTAAAGCTCTCAAGGCTAGGCCCGATACACTTTTCGCTCACGCTTTAGGAGAAGAGGCATGCTCGGGGGATTCCTATTATATTCTATTTATAATATAGTATAATGATTCCCAAGTTAATACATATTAAGGCAGCCACTGTGTGTACAAGGACTCTATTAGACAAACCTGGGTTCACTTTATTTTAGTAGGATATAGTATCCTATCACCTTTTAACGTCAGGTTAGGTTCAGATAGTAGTATAAAAAAGGGGTTTCCTGTATTCCTGCGTAAGTTTTATTTAGTTGCTAATAGAGTTATGGCACAAGTTGCTTTGCATTCTTTTTCTTGTATACGTCAAGCTATAAAATTTCCTTTTCATTTTTATACTTACGTATAGTTGTTTATCAGGTATTATAGTCTTCTAATTCCAGAAACAAGCTGCCAGTAACCTTAGTTCTTTTAAGACTTTAGTTTCAAGGACCTTATTGTTCCTAAATCCGGGGGTCCCTTAATATAACCTATACAGAAATCTATCTAAGGATAAGCCCCCTTTTTTTTGGGTTTCTACCTGTAAAAATTGACTGGGAGTTCAGGACTCTTCCTAGTTTTGTAGATCCTAAATAGAAGTTTTTATAGGACTCCCGTGGTGGTAGATAAAGAACTCTTTATTTATAAAAGCTTATCCAGATAAGGGCATGCCCGTTTTTCCTTGGCTTTTTCAGCAATCTACAAGACTGCCAGCTTCCTTGTATAAGTTTTGACTATAATTGAAATAAAGAAGTTTCTGTATGTTATAAAGTAAACTAGAAATGATTTGCAGAGTGTATAAAAACAAGCTCAAGATTTAAAGGGCTCCTATCCCCAATGGGAATTCCTTTTTAGATGTTACAGATTGGAATTTCGGGTAGAGACTGAGTAGGCCTACATACTTACTCATAAATTCTTTAATTCCCTGGGCTTTCTTTGAAATGTAACGAGAGTTTCTCCCTTGTTTAGTTTAACTTTTCCTAAAGCTTTACTATATCTATATAATCAAGTCCAAGACTGAAATAAAAAGGTAATAATTTAGTTATATTTGGTGATTGAAACCCTCTCTTGGATACCCACCCCTAAAATCTTTTATATACTTATAGAAAGTTTAAAGTTAGTTGTTTTCTCTCTATTATGTCACGACTTGTATACTTCTTACATTTTTTTGTCAAGAGTTTTTATTGGAGCACTCCTAAAAAGCTTCTCTATACAACTCTATACGTTATTAGGAAACTACTTTTTTACTAGAGACCCCGCTAAATTCGTATTCTACGAGGATAAGAAAAGCACGTCGCCTTTTATTGGTGTAAAAGAATATTCTTTTTGTATAAAACATACATACTCTGGTTTGGTTAAACAAATAGATTTTGTATTTGTAAACCTTTTTTTCATAAAGCTAAGCTTTACTCGGATAGCTCTAAGGGAGGAGGTCAAATTTAATCATAAAAATTTTAGCAGGCATGCTTCAAAATCCAAGTCCATAAAAATTACCCTATTCTGTGGGCTCTTGCTATAAAAAAGGGTACCCCTTGTCGGAAGCTAAACCCAGTTTTATACAGCTTCGGAAAAATTTAATAATGTTCAAATTCGAATTTCTAAATTTATATAGCTAAGGCCATACCTTTATCTTTGCAAAGTGTAAAAGAATCCGATTTCTTTCTATGCTCTCTATCTTACTATTCTAATCTATTTTGTGGATATAACTCTAAGGTATTTTTAAAATTTATGAGCTATATGAACCGGCGTAGCTGTGTAAGAATTTCAGTACGGGGCCCGCTTTAAAGAAAGTTTTATCTAAAGGTTTTTGCTTACCGCTTTGATTGACTATAGTTCAGCAAAAATGTATAATGAGTTCTAAGAATAGCAAAGATATAAGACAATTATTAAAAAGTCACAAATAGGAAATAAGAGCTCTGTTTATGAAATTATGAAACTGGGAGTAAGATGAACTTACCTCTAAAATAAGGAAAGTCAGCTGTTAGTGTTCTATTCTTTGCTAGAACCCTCCATTATTCATATCAAAACTGAATTTTTCTATTAGTTTCGATTCTATTTTTTTTTTTGGAATCTTCTATCTAAGTGATTCTAAGTCTTATTTAATATAATATAAAGTCTTCTTATTACTTACATAAGTTGAGTATCAGAAATGTGAAAGGGGACCCCTTTTAATGTAGTAGGTCCTACAAAATCTTAGTGTAAATAGCAATTCATAGATTCAGATTGAGGGATTGAATTAACTAGTACTTTTTCACAATTAAGAAATGCCTAGGTTTCATAACTAAAATGAAGAGTCAACCAAAGGAATAGGCTTATTCGACTGGAACGCACAAAATCTATATAAACAGATCCGTACTTTAGCAAGATTTGCATGATGAAAAAGACCCCCTGTACATAGTATTATAACATAGGAGTGCGTAAAGAGTATATGCAGAAAATATCATAAAAAGACTATTGACACCCACTGAACCTATTACAAGGCGTCTCTCTCATTTACTAGTTAAAGCTTCCAGTAGATAGAAAAGGTGATTGAAAGGCGAGACAAGGATTTTTATCTATTTCTAGATAATATAAATAGTACAGCTATACCTCCTTATAGCCTTAGTCGTACTATAAGCCCAGCAGGGTTTTTCCATAAAAGAAATACAGAAAAAAGAGACCAGACCCTGCCAGAACGAAAAGTTTGATTAAATCATGATGCGGAGTCCTCTTATATATAATCGGATAACTAAAAGGAGCTCAGCTCGTCTTACAAATTTCAGTAATTAAGAATTTTGTTTAAGAATACAGGATGTTAGGATTACGTATACTTTTTCCAAACTTCGAATTTCAGTACACACTTACAGGGAAAACTGTTACCTATAGGAATGGTAATTTCTGTATCAGAAATCTGTCTCTCAAAACAAGTACAAAGAGAATGTCTCACTCTCCAAAAAGAGCAAACTCGTGTAATTTGGCTAACGCTTCTCTTGTTGGCGGACAGTCTCATTTACCGGATAGACATAGACATGAGCTAGTTCAGTTTCTTGTAAGTAGCTTAGACCAGATAGTGTATCAGAATTCTAAAAGCAGGTTTTTAAAACAGAGTAAATATCGAATACAAAAGAAAAGGTAAAATCACACTGTAGATAAATGACATTCTGGATATAAACTTAACCTTTTTTTATTTCATCTGTATTCCTTTTTCTAAGCCTTTTTGAAATTCATTAAATTAAGGATTTGCTCTCGTGTTCCTGTGTTACAGGGGTTTCCAATTAAAGGTTTAAAGCTAAAGGCATTTCTCATAAGGACGTACAGAGCTTCTTAAATAAGACCTTGTTGTATAAAAAAGTGTTCTTGTTGTAATATATTTTCTAAGCTATAACTAGTAATTAGTAATTACAAGGGCAATAATTAGAGAAAAGTAGGCGAAACTTTACCTTGGGTGAATTTAGATCTCAGATAAAAGGGTATTGAATTTCTCAAGATATACAAGGGAGTAATCCTATAGACTCTAGAAGATTTCAATTTATACTAGAGATATTTTAAAGCTCAGATCGAGATACCAAGGAGACCCTATTATATTCAAGGGGCTTTAACAGAATTGGAATTTACTCTTTATTAATTTATAAAGGAACAAATCCTTATAAGAGTCTAAGCGGAAACCCCTGTAACTTTATAACTTAGAAAGATAAGGAATATTACTGAATTTGTACTTTACGAGCGAGCCTTTCCTTGTAAATTGTGAGACTTTGTGACTTAAAGCGCTTAGGATTTCCAGTACTGTGGATTGCGTTGTAGGAAAGTGTTAAGCCTCGTTAACTTATAAATCTTTTTTATAATGAGAAAGTAGATTTTGAGCGGACCCGAATCCATGTAATTGAGTCCGGTTTTTTTAACTTACTAAAGGGTGCTTGTCCGTCAAAAAATTCAATTTTAACTAGATTTTGCCTAATAAATTGAGTGAGTAATCATAAGGTGGAACTCGTTAAAGGATTCCAAAAGCTACCCGGTCTTAACTAAATAGGTACAGCGGCAGTCTCCTAGAGAAAAAAGATAGGTAATATTGCGACTTCTGTCCAAAACGCATTCTACTGGATATACAATCCTAGTATTGAAAAAGATGCCCTTAGTATAATTATAATTTACAATACAAGAAAATTTTTTATCTCTAGTTGTAGAGATGCGGTACTATAATTTGAATTTATTTCATTATCATAGTATTAATCCTCGAGGGAACGCTTCCCGCAAAATCGTATAAGCGAAATACCAAAGGGAACCCTAAAAAGTTCCTACAGTACTCTAAAAAAGTTTTCACTACACTAAAAACTTTTTGTTAGGAATAAAAGTCAAATTCAGGGTACTTTTGATCACAAATATTCTAGAAGTAGCATACCAGATATTTGAGTCATTTTAACTTTAACTAACACCAAAGCTTTAAAGGGAGAGACTTTATAATTATAAAGTATATGAAATATATTTATACTACAGAAGTAATACTAGAAGTCCCCTATGGAAACTCTTAAAAGTTGTTGCGCATCTACTAATCTAATCAAGACAAGAGCCTTATTCACAAAAGGATCTGTGTTTACTAAAGCTGATACACATAAGTCAGTCTTATGAAATTGTTTCTCATAACTGTATTTTTACAGACCCGCATAGCCTTTATACTCAATACCAACAATCTCGGTAGAAAGAACTCGCGTTTATCAGGATTCTTAGTGAAATGGGAATAGAAGATAGGAGGACAAAAAGCATGTATACACAACCTATTTAATTCTTTAATAAAAAGAAACCCCTTTGGTAAAAAAAGTTGTATCAAGTTTGACTCTCGTTGAACTTTTCATTTAATTAAGAAGTACTAAAGAAATTAATTCATTCTTAGGTGTTAATATTCTGACAAAGTTAATGCATTGGGGTTTACTTGACGTCTTATTAGAGTACAAATTATACTTTACACAAAGAGGGACCCTTTCAAAAAAAAAGTAAGGAATAATAAGGAATCGCGAGAGCTTTGGGTGACGGTGGTAGTAAACTTAGCTTGAGAAGTTTTTCTATTTTATACAAGTGAGCCACTTGCCATATCCTTAAAATTAGCCCCAAAGGAACACAATATCGGGTTTTACGTAAGGTATTTAGATCAAGTTCTTATACTTACTCGAGCTTTTGTGCAGTTCTCTAAAAGAAAAGCTTCTTTCTGCATCTTATTTCACTAGAATGCATCCAGTTTAAAGATGCAATAAATCATGGCTTTGTAAAGACGTTTTTAGCAAAAGGAGGCAATATCCTTATTCTATTCAGTACTTTAAGAGCTCTAGCAACAATAATATACCTTTAAGTGAGTTCAGTTAGATATACTTTTATAAATATAAGAGAAGACGTCTCCATACTTATGCCTTAGAACCCTGTTGAAAAGTATATGCTTTTTTAATAATTCTTACAGAATTCTATATAAGGAGCTTAAGCTCATTACTCAGGATTTCCCAAGGATAACCCGGATATCTATAACCGGGACCTTACCAGGGCTACAGGACTTAACTTATTTGATTTCCAGCTTATACCAAATTTCTGTCTTTATAGACTGAGACTTTTGTACTTACTTCGAGTATTTCAGAATTATCAGAATTTAAACACGTTCTACTATTAGGTCATTACTATACCAACGAGCGGCTTAATCCACCATCTAAAAATGAAAAAGGCATAGTTTCTTATCAAAAACGACAAGGACCCGTTGTATGAAAATGCTTTCAAGAAAAACTTATGGGTACAGACACTAAAGGCTATTACAAAAGAAGCTATTTTACTAATTTAGGGCCGGGGTAACCCACTTAAAAAAGGCAGATAAGAGTGGAAAAAGGAAATTGCTAGAATTTAGTAAAAAATCAAGTAAATAAGTACTCTCTAAAAAAATTTTTATTTACTGATCGAGCATTGGCAGGGCTTTACTTTTGTTCATCTATATAATGCCGCTAACGGAAGGGGTAATACTTAGGCATTTTTCATAAAGACATGCTATCTAATCATCTTTAAGTTTAAGACATATAAATAAGACATAAAGTTCCACCTCATAAAAGTCTACAGTACTCTTGTTTGGTCAACCGAGGACTCCTTACATAGCTTGAAAAATAGGGCTGCCTATAATAAGAACTTTGTCTTGTGTATTATATATGTATTCTTATTCCGCGTTTAGCATATATCAATATATGGTTTACCACATGATCTTCGGATCGTCCCTTTTGAGATATTACCATGACTAAATCTTAATACTACTTTTTTATTTGTAGAAATAAAGGATAGATCCTGTTTAACCTTTATATGTCCTTGCTTCTACTACCCAGGATAAAAAATCATTACATACCAAGATAAGTAATGAGTAAAATGAACTTAAACTAAAGGGGGGCTAAACTAACACCCACCGGCTTAGCCTTAGCATTTAAAAAACTTCATCATGTGATCGGAAATCCATAAAATTATACTGAAAAGGATACTTCCTAGTAATGACTGCTAACTCAAATTCCGGGTAAGTTCCTATTGGATAAAGTTCCATAAAAACCATCGCCAGGGGAGATTAAATAGCTTCTTTTCTAAAATGAGAATTGAAATGCATATCGACTTTAGATTTTATTATATTGGTATCTTATCTTAGAGGGGATTTCTAGGAGAAAGAAGTAGATATTCTATATAGTAACGGAGTTACCTTCTGTAACTAGAATACAATTAATACAATACTAGAGAATATTATTGATAGAGTACTATAAGAACAAAAAGCTACAAGAAGAATACAATTTACTAACTCCTATTATACTAATTATTATACTAAGAAGTACTAAAAAAACAAAGAGGTATAGCTATAGCACAGATACGGAATGAATCTCCTGGGTCCTCCGTTCCCTTATTATATTATATATTATCCACTAGCTCTAATCTAACAAACAAGTAACTCAAAATCTAAGTCAGGTAACGAAGTTAAAGATAAATCAAACAAATAGGTCAGAGAAAACAAAGTCAAGTAAAGCAAGAAGAGAAGCAAGGTCAGTTAAGTTGGGGGGAGTTCTAGTGTAAGTAGGTCTATTTCAGAATACTACTAGCATTAAAACCCCTAGGTAACCTTCAGTCGGTAACTTTTTCTATGTACTTATAAGGCTCCAACCTCCCAAGCGAAAAACCCAAGGATAAGATGACTGCCCGCATATTTACGTAATTATTTATAATAAAAAGAAGAGCTCTTAAAATGAATGCCATTCGGAGGTAACTTATTGACCTAAGATAAAATGGAAATTCTCCACTTATAAGATCAAGTAGAACACTTAAAAAGCGCATCCACAAGGAATTTTGAGAAATACACGAGTAATCAGGAACCAGTCGGTTTCGAACTGACGCATATCAATTTTGCAGACTTATGCCTTATCG
Source organism: Pelargonium tetragonum (assembly GCA_036897445.1). Classification (NCBI taxonomy): domain Eukaryota; kingdom Viridiplantae; phylum Streptophyta; class Magnoliopsida; order Geraniales; family Geraniaceae; genus Pelargonium; species Pelargonium tetragonum. The sequence goes on from JAYMTL010000041.1 coordinate 118,637, forward strand.
CTTGGCTAGAGTTCCCCTTTTTAATGTAGTTGTGATAGTGCAAGTAGGATTTGTTAAAGGCTTAGTATAAACTTTTTGCATAATATAAAGTCTTTCTAGGGGAAGAAAGGAAATTGAAAAGTGATTAAAGTATAGCTATAGGCTTTATAGGACTGAAAACAGAGCCCTTTCCTAGAATAGAACAAAAAGGGTTTAAATAAAAATTCTATTTTAATAAGATTTAAACAATGGAAACAAAAGGATAACTAGGTGTACCTTTACTCTTAAGCTCACGCTAAAGGTTATACCGAAAAGTTACTACAAAGCGAGCCTGCTTTGACCTTCCTCTCTGGAAATAACAAGCTGGTGAAGGATTTGTACTTGGCGTAGAACTGCGCTGTCAGTGTCTTTCAAAACAGCATTTCTACCAGGTAAGGGGCATCTAACAAGACCCAAGCCCAATATTTTAGGGCCTTTTTAGTTGGGTGGAACCCGTCTTCAAAGAAACTTTCTTTCATTAAGAGCCACCGGCCAGTACTAAAATAAAAGAGGGTGCCGGCTTTCTGAAAGCTTAAATTTGAGTATTGTTTTACTAAACTAGAATTAGACTTTAATTAGATTTTAGGGTAAAGGGATATAAAAATGCTTAATTAAGTAGGCTTTCTCAAACAAGAGCCTCAAAAAGAAATAGAACAGAACTGACCATAAGTTGTTTGCTGGAAAAAAGTCCGAGTTATTGTGCCATACTATAACTAATATAGTATAGACTAATAGACTAAAATTTTGAGATTAATATCTTTAAGAAGCCATTTTCCAGTGCAAGTAGCGCTCAAATGTATTGGCATATTCCCATTAGTATAGTTAAGCTAAACAGAAGTGCGCTAAGGGCTCTTGTATTTTCTTATTAAAACCCTATACATGAATCGATAAGTACTTACTCCTAGTAATTTTAATTGCTCCTTTAGCAGCTGCTTCTTATTTTGTGCCTGATGCAGCCCTTTTATTATGGATAACGACTTTCTAAGAGGAATGCTTTTTTTAGTTCACTTACAAGAAATTTTGCTCGACAGGACTTTTCTAAATTTTGAGCATTATCTAACGTTTTAAAAAGATAAAATTGAGTTTAAAACAGGTATAACTAGTTGTATAAGACTCCTACGACTACTCTGGATTTATCGGCCTAGAAGAACACAAAGTTATAAAAAAACCTTCAAGCAAAAAGGTCTCGCATAACAAGGGTTATACTCTAAGTTGAGTAAAATCGGGGTTGCTTTTATCTATTCTAATTATATTGGGATAGAATTTGTAGAGGGGGAAGTATATAGATTTGTTAGTATCTCCCTTTGCGAGGCCTGCTTAAGTATCTGATCTAACCTCAAATTGCTTAACTTTTAAATACTACCTATAAACAAAACCAGGGCTCTCTAACAAAGGATAAAGGGAGCCGAGAACTCTGTGAAATGGTGCTAAACTTTCCTTTTTATCAGGTAACATGAACCCCTTGCGAAAGGTGAAAGTACAATGACACGATTGAGGACAAAACCCTTGAGTTTCTCGTTTAGGTATAAAAACTCCGTTGTATATTACCTGGATTTTTACAAACCTAAATTAAGTATAAGTTTGTCGGTATAGCTGCTAGTCTAAACAAGTTCTTATATCTTATATAATTAGAGAGAGGATTTATATACTTTCTGCAAAGTGCTAATATATTTCTAACAAAACAACTCTTTTTGTATCCTCATTACTCTAAAGTTTCCGAACGTTTTACTTGAACCGACACTGAAACTTGACTTCCTTCGCTGAACTTTCTATACGTTTGAGATACAACGAGCCATTTTGAATTAACCGGGGGGTTTCTGTAAAGGGCCCTAAAAAACGGGTTTATCATCTGATCCTCGTAAACTGTTATATATAATAAAAATTTAGAAAAGTAGGAGCAAATGAATACGAAGTGTAACAACTAGCTAATGTGTTCCATAGGGGTTCCCATAGTCCCCAACGTCCTACTAAAAGTTAGATATATAAGGACTTGGCTAAACGAAAATACTTGTGGTTTGGGAGCAGAAACTTTTTAAAATAGAAAATCCATTTTTATAGGGAAATATCTTTTTAGTTTCGAGTAGCAAAGAATTGAATCTCGGACTATTGAAACAAGTTCCCTTTATACTTACTATAACACGGGTCCTCTAAAGGCAAAAACACAGGAGATTCTAGAGCCTTCTTCTTACCCTGTTAGATTTAGAAAATCAGGTTAAGTACAGGCCCCATAATCATTCCCGGTATGTATTTTCAATTATACTGTAAAGGTAGCAATATCTTGACTTAAGAAACTATCCCTAGCTTGACTTGTTACCTTAACCCAGCTACCGCTAACTAAAAACAAAGAAGACTCTTTTCCTTTTTTACTTACTATATCTAGACTAATGAAAAAAATAGGAACTCTCCTGACCGAAAAACCTTTTATGCTTTTACTAATTTTAGTGGCGCATAATCTGGAATAAATAAAAAAAAGAGAATAAGAAGGGTGCTTTAAAGTTTTCTTAGGTTTAGGGTACTAGTATAAAGAGAGGTTTAGCTCCTTAGGGTCCCAGGGAATTTTCTAACTACTACTAGCTAAGGTTTCCTAAGTTTTATTGGAATTTTTGATTTGAATAGAGGGCCTAGTCGAAGAAGTTGTCATAGCTCTCATTCGTATACAGCTATCAAATCTAGTGATCCTTTATTGGGCTCTATCTTAATCTTCGTCTTCTTCTATGTTTCGATCTAAAATTAAGGTTAAGTTTAGGGAAATTGTGGTTCCAAGTCTCTTCTATTTCTATTTAAGGGGTAGGGTTATATAAAAGAAATTTTGTTTGTTGAAATTAATTAGATAATCTTCCTTTTTAAAGTTCTAAGACAGAGCAGAGGTATAGATGCTAGGGGCTTAAAAGTATGTTCTAAAGTTCCTTTTAAGGGGCCCCTAATTGCCTGGTGGGCGCAGTATTAGAAATTTGATTGTGGATTCTACTATTTATTAATTATAAGAGCAAGGCCTATAAGAATCTTAGGGTTTATCTAGGATCTCCCTGAATTTTATTCGAGCCGAGCTTCTTTTCCCTTTTGTAACAAAGGCGGAATGCCCTATTATGGTACCCTATACTCTAGTATCTAGTAAGATATAGTAGTTGTAGTTTCTTTAAGCTTTGTTGCTCAATGTGCTATGGAGCTTATCGTTTGGGAGCTTATGGCTTAGAACTTTATAGTCTCTCTGTTCCCGACTGTAGTGCAACGGAGGGAGCTGGATATGTAGTTACTAGAATATGCATGCACTATAACACCTACTTCTTCTGCTTCTTCTACTGACCTAGATTCCCTCTAAAAGGGTAAGCCACTCAAGAAAAATATATAATTAACCCCTGTTAAATATTTGAAAAAAAAAACAGCTTAATAGATACCCAAAAAGCAATTAAACAGCATTCTGGATAGTAACTTCGTGTTTCATTTCATCTGTAAACCCATTTCTTTTCTCTTTTATTACTGGAAATTAATGAATTGAATTATAAGTGTAAGCAGGTTGCTCTTAAAGGGTTTCTTCTTTACTTGCTTTAGGGTAATAAGTTTTTACAAGGAATTGTTAAAAGGAGGAGATCCTCTTGTTAGCTTTATTAGGAGCTTAGAAAGATCTTTTTAAACGAACGTAAAAGTCTAATATGTACAATCCAATCAGTTTAATGGAGAGACTTACTCAGGTTTTCTTGCATTTAAATGGCCTTAGAATTTTTTTAGTATTCTTGTAATTCATAGAGATTTATTGCCTTTAGTTAGATTTCTTTTGAAAATATTTACGAAACCTTAATTAAAATATAATAGGAGTCTCAAAAGAAAAAAGTAGTAGGAATTTTCTATTTAAATAGTTAACCCTTTATTAGGAAGTTAAGAAATAACAAGGTTAGGTGTCTAGCTAATAAGGAGCCTCCCTTTATAAAGTACCTTGGCTTTTTTTACAAGGTTTAGGGGCGAAGTAAAGTATAAAGTATGGAGTGTCCTAGGTATGTTAAGTAGATCTTGGTAAAGCTTGTTTTCTTTTTATTCTCTATACTGGTCGAGAGTTTAAATAAAGTGTAACAAGTCACAGGGAAATTGAAAAGTTTACAGGAAAGATTCTTTCTACAGATATCTAATTTGGAATACAATTAAGAGGTAATTCTTAGTTTTATGTATTTGATCTCACTCCATTGTCTTACATACAATAGTAGAAATAAATCAAAGAAATTGAGTGATGGAATAGGGAAACCCAAATAAGCATGCAATTACTGACATAGGTCATAAGAGTTTAAGGGTTACCACATTTACAAACAAAAAACTTTATTGATTATCTCCCACGTCTAGAAATCCGTGTAACACCTCAACTCCAAGGTTTCTCTTATAAATAGAACTGTTCCGTTCAAAAAGTGTCTTGTTTATACTAATTTGGTAATTGTGGATCCAGTACTTAATACCTCAAAAAAGGCCTAAACTCAAGTACTACTTCACTTTCAAGTGCGGCAACTGCCGTATGCTATAACTTGTTTTTGTTTATTTCGTTTAGTAACATGGGACATAAAAGGGCTTGTGAATCCGCACTTCAAAAAAAAATCATTTAGCTAGAACAAATACTTGTAATAGGCAAGAATAAAGAGGAGTTTTTGTTTCCTATTGGGTAGAGATATTCTTTTTGAGTGGGTTTTTGTAGTAAAGACCTTAAAAAAGGATTCTAAGTTAGAGGGGTAAAATTGTTTCTATTCAGGGGCGGTTTGCGGAATACGAGACGAAAATAGGTATCCTTAGGGGGGTATTAAGTATTAGCTTGCAACGGGGTACTTGCATAACTCCAAAGGAATTTTTGTTCACGTTTAGGAATTACTTAAATAAGGTATTGCCCTCTTGTTAGCAAGAAGAATTTGAGGAAAGATAAAGAAGGGTTCTCGATCAAGTTAACGAAGAGGTAATTTATTAAGGGTAAGTTTAGGGAGCCGCTAGGTTTTAATGATTGTGCGTCTCGTTTTACATTCCCTTATATTACGGTAGCATTTCTGAGGTTTCTGTACAACATTCAAGTTCTAAATTAAGCAAAAGAAGTAATTGTCGCTTTCAGTTAGATAAAAGAATTCCTTTTATGTTCTTAACACACCACTTAAAATTCCCTCACAAAGTCTAGGGAGGTATATATAATGATGCTCAAGTTACGGATGGGTTTTACTCACCAGCCAGTTACGTTTAACTACTCTGATAAGTGAGATAAGTTGTTTTTGTTAAGGGAGCGCTCCAACAAGAGGTTTCTAATTGCATAACTTGTTTAGTTCGGGAAACAAGGCGTACCCCGCTTTAGTAATTCAAAGAAAACAAAGAAACTTTAAGAGCAGCTCAACTCCTTAATGAATGAAATCAAATACTTTTCAATAAAAGCTCAGAAAAAGTTTTCGGGAATTAAATAGAATAATACCAAAGTTTCTATCTAGAATGTCATTTATCCTCTATCCTCAGTTTCGATACTCAGTAAAAAAGTGTTTCCCTTGTTTTGACTATTTTTCGTTAAATTTTATTATATAATTTTGAAGCTGCTTATGCTCGCTTAATACTAAGACCACTTTCTTTAACTTCCTAACAAAATAAGAGTACTAGCTCCTAACAAGAAGAGTTTTGTTGGAGAGACTCGTAAAGGTATAGCTCTAAGTTTAGGTATGAAGGTTAAAACTAGGAAACACTAAAATAGATATTTTAGTAAATAAGATAAGGAGCCCCGCTTACTACATAAGTTCATTTTGTTACTTACTCTATGAAATAATCAAAGTGTTAAACCTCTCAACTTATGAGAAACCTAAAGCAACCGAAGCTTTCGGGCTAAACCCAATTAGTATAAGAGGCAAGCTCTCTATTTTCTCGTCTACATTCCAGAAAAGGATTCCTTTTCACTCCCAGAAATCCGTAGAATATATACTTATTTAGATAACTTGGTTATCCCAGACATGTATAGGTTACAACAACTATATGGGCAAAAGAAAGAAGGAACTCCTTATATAACTTTTACGGTACTTATACTGCGAAGAAATACTAAATAGCTCCAGTTAAAAGCTACACTTGACCTTGCTTGATGTAAAAAGTATGAGATTGTCAAAGGAAAGTCTCCTTATACTTGCTTGGTTTTAGTCTTCTAGATTTTTCTTTTTATGCTATGGAATTTTAGTTTACATAATCTATTTTCTCGTTTTGTATAAAATTCTGACCCCCCCATTGTTGTATTGACAAGTTAAGTTTCTAGGATTCAAAAGTCGTTGATATTGGTTACTTCAGGACCTGTAAACTCTAGCTTTTATAAATGAGAATTTTTATCCTATTTATAAATTTCTTTAGTAAGTAGCACCCTTTGTACTGTTCCTTGACTTTTGTAACCGTCTTTTTTCTTAAATAGGGGGCTCATTTTTGTGGTCATTAAGTACGATATAACAAAGGTGCTAAAGGGGAAGCTCTAGCTTGTGTTGTATATTTTCCGGATTAGCCCAGTCTCTCAAAGCCTCCTTAATTCCTTTTACAAAGTATAGAATTCTTATCAGAAATAGGTTTACTAAACCCAGAAAAATTTTAGACTTTTTGTAGCATGAGCGTGAAGGCAGGGAGTCTTTTAAATTTTAACACGTCAAAGTCTTTTTGAGATATCCTACTTCGGGTTATCCCCTCCTTATTTATTTACAGTAAAGTAAAATATATAATAAAATCCCGGATTATTTTAATATCCAAACTTGATTTTGTTCGCCTCGAAAAAACCGCAGAGTAAGGGGCGCGTCAACAAAACGCCTTGCAATTATTTCCGAACTTACAGTATTGCTCTTACTCCAAGGGAAGTTAGATTCCGCTTATGGGTAACACTATACGAACCTCTAGAAAAACTTTTAGATGCAAATAAGTAAGAATTCCAAAGTTAGGTTGGAGAATGCGGTTGCTAAGGACCTTACTTAAAAAAATCTTTATGACTTAAAATTTGTTTACGAGGACTGCGTTAAACTGGCTACGAGGGTGTCATTTATTAAAGTCTTTTCGGGCAAACTTAAGGGACCAACCTCTAGATTTGCAAATATAAGTTATTCCTAAACAAGAGTACGAGATTACGAAATTTTAGTAACTTACGAAACAAAGGAAACCCCACTTAAATTACACTTAATTTGTTCCAAAACTAGTAAAGCCCTAATATAACTTGTACTTCGCGAAGACCCCAGGTTTCGAATTTCAAAAGGGAACCCTAAAAAATTCTTTATAAGGCAGTCCCAGCTTACCAGAATACTTGTGGAGTTTGGACAATAAAGTTATAGCTTTTCATTTCAAATGCATTTCGATTTACCTGATAGACTTGCTTAATTTACTGTGTTGATAGAGAGAGTTTCTTCTATTTAATATAGTGATTTTCTTTTTTTAGGAATCAATATAATACTAAGGAAAGTAAGTAATAATACCTAAACAAACCTATAAGGGTAAGCACTACCTTTTTGTTAAGTTAAATTTACTATACCTAGTGGGTTTACCAAGTACCCTTAGGGGCTGCCTATAACTCTTTATCTGCCTCTCTTCTACGCGTCCAGTAGTCAAAGTAGTACTCTGAGCCCTTAAACCTATATAAATAAAAGGAGGTTCCTGTTTTTATCAAGTTTCTGTTCCTCAGCAGTGATATCTAAAGCTTCAGTTAGGGGGTAGTAATAAAACTAGGTTTGGGATTTTCCTTTTTTCTAAAACCCCGCAAGGATATAAATCGAAAATAAGGAGAACAAAACGAGGGACTTAACTTGATTTACTTTGTACGACCTCGAGTGAGAAATTTCGTGTAAAAAGAATTCTCAAGCATAAAATTATGCTCACGAAGGATCCCGGTAGATTTACTTATATATAAAATGAGTTTTGCTCTATAGCCAGAAAATGAAGTAAATCCCTTTGATTGAAGAGAATGGGTTGTAAAATGGGAGGGATTCCTTTTCCTCCACCCTTTTTGTTATAGGATTAAGATCTAAAAACTCTTTAGAAGGGCTCTTATTATATTATAAAAAGCATAGTTAAGTACAAAACATTCTTGAATAATTTCTTAACCTCGTTACAGTAGAATCAAAGAGTATATCCTGGGACTTGGTAGATATCTGGATCCTTGGTAGGGGAACTCCTGATGCCTTTTGTGATACTATTTTCTCCTTTCATTTTCGAGGAAGCTAAATTCTAGCATAAAATGTGGGATTAATATGAATAAAATTTCATTTTGTTTAGACAAGAATATACTACTTCGGTTTCTCCTTCTCCTTAACTTTTTATAATTTAAATCTAGTGTAATTATAGAACCCTTTTCTGGGGCACAGGTCCCTCTAGTTGTGTTTTTTTATACCTGTTGAGTGAGGTACTTATATAGATTTTTGTCATCTTAAGAGGCTTTAAACTGGGGCATCCCAATTAGTATTTTACCGAAACAGGAAAATATCCGGGTCTAAAAAAAATGACGTGGAGTCCTGTTTAGCTGTAGCTTTCAGGAATTCCGACTCTGCATGCAACCCATAAAGAGAAAGTTGCGTTACAAGTATAAAGTATCTTCCTCAAGTTGTAAAATAAACTTCCTGCCTTAAGGGCCACAAAATCCCGCAGAGCTTAAAAGCTCTTTTAAAGGTCTAGGCTAGGCTTCTCGCGTTGCATTTGGAAAACTTTTGGGAGGCTCCCTTTTTATAAAGACCCCGATTTCTTTAATTATTGCCAAATTTTTATAAATTAGAGCACCTCAGACCCAAAAGTCAAACTTAAATATTATACTACTCTCAAAACTTTTAATATACTAGGCAAAACCTTGCATAATCGGAAGAGCTCCTGTCTACTTTGACTTAATCAATCGGGTCTCTTTAAATAAAGCGTATAAAAATTGAAGATCGTTCGGAGTCCCTGAGACACCAGCTTGCCCTAGACTCTCGAGGAGTTAAGAATACTTATCTAGACGCAATAACTTTAATAGAGAGCTCCCCGTGTATTACCCAGTTACCTAAATAATAGGGAAAATTGGATAAGAAAGAGAATTAGAAGCATATTATTAGGAGTTTTAAACCCATCCAGCAACTTTTTTCGGAAGGATTCTGTATAGCTTTTTAGGTCTCCCCAGGACTCCTAGTCAGAACAAGATACATAGAGTTAACAATTCCAAGACCGGGCAAGAAAGCCTTTTTCATTTTAGGGCGAAGAGGCCTGACCTGTCCCTTTAAAAGATTTTTTCTCTTTTTTCAAGGATAACAACCCCCTGAGTTAACCTAGGATTCCGCAGTATACTACAAGGGGTCGTTAGGCCAGTATAGTTGTGTAAAATCCGTAAAAATCCTTATTATAACCGACCCTATCCCATGTAAAATAAAGAGTTCCTTAAGAACCCACTTCCTGAACCCTTGTCGTATTATATTACAATACTTTAGTGACTTATTCCCGAATTCCCGGGCTATAAACTCGTTAAGTGACTCTTATTACGTAAAAGCCCCTTGAATAGAAAGGTATTAAAAGAGCTTACGTTTCACTAGTACTTACATTGAGCTATTACTTTGGTTTACAAGAAAAGAGACCCCCTTAAATAAACTATTTTAAAGGTAATACTAAGCTAACACGCAGGGAATATTATTTATAAGAGCATCTTTAAAGCAGTGGGAAGAGCTAAATCCTTCATTTCTGTTTTATGCCCATACAATTTTCCGGATCCTACACTTTCAGTAGTAAGTGTAAGGGGTTATAAAAAAAGGCTAGCAAAGGAATCCTATATTTAGACTTTTGCCTCTCGATACTGACTAGAGGGATAAATCAGTCTTAAGAGTAGATAGAAGATCTAGGTTCTACGGGGAAGCTCTACAAAAATGATATATAGAACGAGGAATCTGGTTGATGTAGGTAAAGACTTAGAAAAAGGAGCAAAAAGTCAGAGCCACGAAATTCTCTTCAAGAGGTCAAAATTCAAGAAGTATAATGGGATAGGCTTTTCAGGACAAAGGGTTTTTTTAAAGATCAACCCATATTGTAAGGTTAAGGGATAGGGGCTAATAAATTATAGATTAAAAAAAGTCTTACTCGGCTCGGTAAGTATCCGTTAAGACTAGAAAAAAGTTCAAAAATTACTCTGCCAAAGGGAACCCGTGCCAGAATAGATAGAAGGTCGTAAAGTTATACTCAATAAAATGAAAACTGAATTATCAATACACAATATAGTATACCGGTTGGCCGAAATAGTACGATATTTAAATAAAGCATTCTTGTCTCTTATTTATGATTTGACTCCTACGGCATAGGCATCCTTTTCGGAAGAGTATTCGCTAAAAGATATTTTGATAACAACTCTTCAGCTCTGACATTTTTAACTTAGATAGGGCTTCTGAGGAAACTAATAGAAAGATAATTTTGAATTTAGTTCTCTTAATTAAAAGAAAAAGGGGTTAGTATAGCCGGATACCAGAAAAAGGAAGATTTTGGAACTTCCTGATTAAGTAAGTGTAGAGTAATCTCGCATAGTGTAATAAGAATTACTTCAAAAATTGAATTTTCCTGGCCCGGATTATTCCAACAAAAATGAATAGAGCACATAAGTATGTATAGGAATGTAACAAGTTCAATTAGAGTTAAATAAGAGACTCTACTCCCCTTGTACTTTAATAAAGTAAAAAAGTTATATTGCCTTCACGACACAAGGTAGAGAAAAACGGGAATTTGAAATAGGAGCTCCTATCATAAAACGAAAAAGGGGGTAGGTCCTATAAAGTTATATGCACGAAACCTTGTACACACAAGGAATATCCTGGAATATAAGAAATAAGTTCAAACTTTTATAGCAATTCTTTTACAAATGTTAACGAAGTTTCCTAATTTGAAGTAATTTTAGCTTTAATTTACGAGGTCAAATATATATATATTTTTAACTCGATTGAGTAGACCTTATTTAAGAGCACTACACTGTTTAATATTTGTTATCCCCAAGTTTACAAGATACATACCCGTCCTAAGCGGTTCAACACAGCTACGGCACAACCGAG
>JAYMTL010000042.1:0-129236 GCA_036897445.1 Pelargonium tetragonum
AATCTTGTCCTTGAATTAAGAAAAGTGCAATCTCAAGCCCTCTAGAGTTTCCAGTGTTTATATTATTCTAACTTAACCTCTTAAAATAAAAAGTCTTCCCTGTTGTGTTGCTGAATTCCAATTAAGAAGCTTGTAGAACCCTATTTGAGAAATCCAGAAAGTTAGGGATTTTTCTAAATAAAACAGAGATAGGAGGTTTGATCCATAAAATTGCAACTGAGTAAATATCTCTGGCAAGCTTTTTTGATATGATGTTTGTATCTCTTTTCCTGTATATAAGGGGCACTTGTTTTGAGGTAGAATGATTCCTGAATAAGTGTTAAAAAGACTTAGTATAAGTATTAGAAAATTCCCGATGAGGTGTACTTAAGAAAGCAATTCGGATCTAACTAAATAACTAAATAAGGAGTACTCCTATTTTTTACTTTTACTATACTATTTAGAACTCTTACTTAACTTAAATTCTAATAATACCGGATACAAGTAGGAATCCCTTGCGAAAGCTTTATATAGTATCTTCTACGCGCCCCTTTTTCGAAGAAGCGCTACGCAGTCTTTCTGAATTATCTCAAAGAGCCGCTCATTAATAAGCTGTAGCTCGAAAAGAAAAGCTTTGCCTGTAATTTCTTAAGTTAGGTGTACAAGAATTACTAAAAAAATATTCGAAAAAGGCTTTGCAACAGGCTTTTATAGACAAAGTACCACCGGCGACATAAGCTCTCCGCCCTGAGCGCTATAGATAGATGCTTCAGAGGGCCCTGCGCTTCTACCGACCCAGCAAAAACTGCGGTATACAACAGCATCAAATAGCTTGCAGTAGCTTCCCTCATAGGATACCTTTCTTGTGAAATAGAATAAAGGTTAAGAGTCTAAGACTCAGATATAGTTTTTAGCTGCTGCTATTTTTTTTTTGTTTAAAAAGGAGGAAGAAAACATCCAAATAATAGCATTTTTGTTTCTATTCAACTTCTATTATTATTTATTATAGGTTATAGGGGACCCGCAGGTACAAGGAATTTTTTACTGACTTAGCTACGCCGGGTAAGGGAAACATATAATATATAGTTAGAACACGCTTATGAGAAGTAAAGAAGTAAATTATCTCTTTAGTCAAAATTTTTTCTTTACTACTTTAATTTATACTGATAACCAAAAATCTTGTAGGGTCTTAAGGCACCTCTTTAGTAGAGCAATCCTACATAGCTAGAGGACACACCTACTAAACTTTACTACTCAAAAAAGATATCTTCATTCCTAAAACCAAAACCTAGTCTGACCGAGCGAAAACTATACTGACTTAATTTTACTTAGTACGAAACTGCGCCTCTTGCCCTGATCATTTTATGGTAATACGGCTATTTAATCAAATCTTAGTCATTTTAGTACCCCCCCCCTTTTTGAAATATTGTTATGGTAAGCTTTCTCTAAACGCCTACTTTTTTTTGATACCAGGGATTTGAAATTAATAAATTTAGCACACCTCTCGTAGGCGCTCGCACCACATAAAGATGAGTTAAATTTGCGTATCAGTACGAACGCTTTAATAAATTTCTCTATGTAGAAACCCTTTTTACTTGCCCAGTTATTGCACGCAATCTCTTAAAAAAGAAAGGATAACTGGTAAAACCCCGAGTTTCCTAATTTTCTCTGTAAAGTCCTTTTTGTTAGTTAAAAGATATCCGTGTTATATTACCCCTTCATTATAAAAATGAAATTCCTGGGTTTTGCGGTATATTTTCTTCCTAAGAGCTTTGTTATAATAACAACTTGTGTAAAGCCTTCCGTTTTCGACTTATAGTTCATATTGCCCTCTTCCCTTTTTAATGAAAATAATGTAACACGTCAAGCTAGTAGGATACATAAGGTATCCCTCCTAATTTACTAGATTTTAGCAAAGCAAGGCTCTCATTATACACTGTAAAGCAGAGCTGATTCATATTCAAAATTACCCGTTTCATGAGTTTTCCTGCCAAAATAATTAAAACCTAAAAATCGAGAGTTCAAATCAGTAAGTTATTCAACCTCCCACCATCGCGCAGTCCTCCTTTCGAATTAGCAAAAGCTTTTCTTCAGTTCAGTAAGAGTCACCTATTACTCTATCTATCTCAAGTCTTCCCAATTCCTAAGACAGATACCTTCAGTTTCGTGTATCCAATTCTCGAGTGCCATCCCAGATTGACTTTTTCCAAGCCAAGCTTCCTCCGCCTAAACCCCAGAGTCTACTACATACTTAAGGTTAGGTCAAATACCCGGAGGATTTGGAAGGATTCGAGTTACAAGATTAAACGCTCCATATCATAATAAATTAGAGCTGCATTAGAGAGTTTTCCTAAGGAAAGGATCCCTTTATACTTGTTAGAATAAGTTCATTTAGAAAGAACTACTGCCTCTCATCAGATAAGTCTTATTCTATACTATGAGATTTCAGTAAGGTTTTCTACCATAGCATAAGCAGATCCCCAACCTCAACTTATTAAAGTTACATGGCTTTAAACTCCAGCGATTATAGGCCTTGTGTTCCTTTACCCTTAATGAGCTTTCTACAAAAACAAAGCATTGGTTTATCTTTATTAGTCGTTTGAAATTTATTGCAACCTTCATACTAGATCAATTTTTGGACTTCCTTGAATGTAAGGGTGGGCTCTTTTATTCTAAAGAAACTAAAAGCACTAATAATCTGTAAATACACTTTGTAAGGGTCCACAATTAGACGCAAAAAGCGCTCAAGGGTTCGGATCACATCAAAGTTGACTTTATTAAGGAAGTAATAAACATTAGGAGGAGCCTTAGAAGTGAGCTACCGGGTTTTCCTGCAAATATTTGAGCACTGGGTCTTGCGAGAATTTCTGCCTCCTGATGTATTTATAAAAGAGCCCGCCAACCTACCATTTAATAAATAAGTGGTAAGAAAGTAAACTAACCGGGAGTTAATAAAGGGGCTATAACTTTTAGTGTATACTTTTAACAATAACAAATTTGCATTTATATAATAGATCCTTAAAGTTCTTGTTAGGCCCCCCTGAAAAAGAAGCTCTAACTGAATCGTATATTTTAATCTAAGTTTAAGGAGCAGACTTATAAAGGGCCTGGTTTCTTTATAATAACTAAACACCCTTATGAACTTGCGAATTTCGTTTAGAAAACCCAGCTCTAGGCGTACGGGTTCCGCTTGGGATCCTAACATTCCTATATAGAGATATTCCCGGCTTTAAACTCTAAGGGAAAGGTGTCTCTTTCAAAATTAGATACTAAAAGGTCCCCGTAAGCTCTAAATATTCTACAGTACACTAAAGGTTTCAGACTTCCATATTAATAAAAGCTTTGACAGGAAGGTCCTTATTAAGTTCTTATATCTTGTTTCCTCAGGTCATTTTTAGGATTTCCCAGTATTTTTACACTCCCATTTATTATATTAAAACCTTAGCTACTGAAATTGAATTAATAAGTTAAAAAAGGGGTGTTATAGCTATCTATTTTAAGGATATCCGTTTTTAAGGTCATATAGATTCAAGAATTTATTGAAATTGATAGGATTTTAAAGGAAGCTCAAATCAAAGGAATTCTTATAGTTAGATATTTGACTGAAACAAGAGTCCTCTTTTTATCTTATATACCCTATGGGAGTCATGTATAACTCTAAATTCTAGTATCTTGGCCTCTATTATCAGACTTAGTGCAAAGTTTTCCTACTGAAGCTAATGAAAAATTCTTTGTCTAATCCTAGGATTTTCTTTAGGGAATCTGATTTTGTGTTAACCCTCTTTTTTCTAGTATAGATTTAGTCTTCTTGATTCCTAACCCAAGCTGCGACTAACAAGACTTCTCTTAGATTTTAATAGGGATTGCCCCCTTTTAAGAGCTTGATTTTATCTTGTAAACTAGACCCAGTTCTATCCTATTCACAACATTTACCTTACCTTGTACTTTGACTAGAGACTCCAGTGAAGCCTTTACTATTTGACTTTGACACTAACTAAAGGACTCCCCTTTCTAAATAACTAGAAATTAGAGAGGTCCTTTAGTTATTTTAGTTTTTAAGTATAAGATAGTAATAGAGGTAACTCAGTTTCG
Organism: Pelargonium tetragonum; assembly: GCA_036897445.1. NCBI lineage: Eukaryota > Viridiplantae > Streptophyta > Magnoliopsida > Geraniales > Geraniaceae > Pelargonium > Pelargonium tetragonum. Next base: position 4,072 of record JAYMTL010000042.1, read on the forward strand.
TTAGTTTCGCAATGGATACCCTATAGACACACCAACCCCAAAACTTGTGACTCTTCATGATAACTTCGATTTTAGTAGTGTCTTACTGTAGCTCTGCCGCTGTATTTGTGTATTAGCGGTATTACCCAGCCGTCTGGATAGCTTTTTACTAGCTTGGTTTATTTGTGACTTAGTAAAAACTACTATAAGGATCCAACCAAATTATAAGCAATAGAAGCTAAAATACGATACAAATGAGGAGTTACATAGAGAGAAAGGTAGGGATGGATATCAGAACAATAAGAATAAGGATACCTAAGAGAAAGAGTCCAACTCGGGTGTTTAATTCATAGAAACCTCAAAAGTTAAGTAGCGGCATTTGCTCGAATGCTTGTAGGATTTCCTAAAAAAACCCAGTCGCGCGAGAATTTTAAAGCTTAAGAATCCACTATGTGCCCTAACATAATTTGTAAGTTAGTGAGCGATTTTTATATTAATAAAGTAATCACTTCAAAGTTTTGACTTCCTTTAATAAACTATCCGAGCGCCCTTCTTGGAAGCGTAGGTAAATATTCAAAAAATCTACCTTTAAGTTTGTCTTTCTTGTAGAGTCTTAGCCCTAAATATATCCGGGCAGTTTCCAGTGCTTGAGATTTTCTAGTACTCGTGAGTGAAGCATCAATTATCTTTTCTAATCAAATTAGAGCTAAGTAATTTATGGCTGTATTAACCTTTTCTATCTCCTCCTATAGGTTCCAAACTCTAATTCTTCTTATTGGCTTGTTCTATCCCTTTCGATAGCCGCCCTTTTAACTCCTCCCGAGATCTTAAAGTATTCGGGTTCTTACTTTTTACTTGCCTCCTTCTTTACTGGAATCCGCTATAATTTCAGTCCCAAACTGGTTCTTGAAGAAGTTTGCTCTAGTTAGAAGTGATTTTGTTTTAAAAATTCTGACACCTAATTATTGACAAGTGTTTATGAAACAAAGATTAAGGGAAACTTATTACAATTCTGCTCTTCCTATAGATATTCTAGCCAAAATACTTATAATATGGGGTACCTAGGTTCTTTTGACATTTAGTAATTCATATTAACCTGCGGGAATCCGGTAGAGCACAGCCCTGTGAGTTAACTTACTTCACTATACCTTATTCTTGAGTATTAGGAGTACCCGCAACAACTCTGGGGGTTTAAATGCTAGATAGTAATAAAAAAGACAGGGTCCCTCTTGTACTGACGGGTGTCTATAGTAAAAGTACGCGCATACAGAAACCTTGTTTATAAATAAATGAAGCTTACTGGGAAATATACGAGGATTTCCCCGACGAAGCGTAGCTTAGGTATCTCTTGTCACCAAACACTCGACAAAAAAATTTCCTAAAAAATGAAACTTGTCTTGAAACTCTCCAGGATAAGGGCTACTGAACTATAAGTAAATCCATAACTAAAAAACAACTTAGTTTTGTGGTTTCCGTTTTTCACAAAGGCTCCCTTAAAGGTTACGCAAGGATCCGACATTTTTTTTGCCTTTCTGCTATGCTTTTAGGAACCTTTTCTTGTAATTTAGAACAGGAATACTCGTATTAAGATCCGAGGGCCCGGGGTTGGATTTAACAGATGTCCATAGGTTATCCTAAGGAGCCCTGTATAGCTGCTAAGATTGAAATTTGATAAGACCTACTTTTAGTTTTTATAAGGTTATTCATAGTTGCTAAATTTACAAGTACATCTCACCGCACTCTCTTTAAAATAGGGCTAAAAACAACCTCGACAGCATAATAGTGGGCTTTTATCTCTTTGGGTACTATCCGGAAGAAAAGCTTTTGAATTTCAAAAAGATGTAGCAGAATCGAGTCACCCGGCAAAAAGGGACCTCTCAATTTTAAAAATATTGCGGGACAGATAAGAGTTAGATTTCAAAGTTCTAATATATGCTTGTTCAACACATTTTTGCAGGGATCTTATTTATAATTATGGGAGTACCTAGGTTATTCTTTTTATATATGCTATACTTAAGGAAACCTACTTAAGTCAAACGGGGTTCCCGCAAAAAAAGAGGGGGCTTTATTAAAATTTTTTTGACGCGATTTAACCGCATGTTCCTTTAATCTAGACTAGCTAAATACGGGGGCAATTTCGGGAATTTTTCCTATTATAAACCATGAATTCCCTTGGCAGTTGTTAGAATCTTACTTAAAACCAGCCGATAGCGTTAGTACTTTAATATTAGAAAATTTCAGTAGAGTAATAATGCGTTTAGATAGTCATGCAGCCGGAGCTTTTTATGCCCTTAAGATAAGAAAGGGAGCCTGAATGCATAGAGTCTTTCTTTTGTGGTAGGAGTTGAGCCCTGCTATTTATCGAAAGCTAAGTTCCCTGTAGGTAATAACAAACAAGTATAATTTCTCCTTTACAAGGGCCCACAAAAATTCTTTATACGGGCGCCAAAATGAAAACAAAGCCGCAACTTTTGCATTGAGAAGGAGGCCCTTTTAGACTCAAGTTACCTGGGCGGCCTATTAGTGTAGCTATAGAAAGGGACTTTATTGGTGGTAAGTCTTTCCTTTCTCTCGTAGGGCATTTTTTACTTATAGTAAGCCCTTTCTAATCCGGATTTACGAACTGTTACAAATATTACTGAAACTTAATAAGGGAGAGTCTATCATACACCGTTTTCTACCCCAGTTGCTTCAATCTTTTATATACACAAAATAAGCCTCGAGTTCCTTTTAGTGTGTTTTTTTATAATAGAGTTGGGTTTGGGCCAAATTACTTTCTAAATTCTCCTTAAAGGTTAAAGGTATACCAGTAAGTCCTTTCATTTTGTATAATGATTAAGAGGGCAAGAAACCTAAAAAAGCAGAATACCAAAACTAAAAATTTTCATTATAATTTCAATTAATGTTAATGAAATATATACTATAAATCCTTGTACACTTTACAAGTCAACTAAGAATCCCCCTTTCCTCAGAGAGAAAACAGGCTACAAAAAGCGAATCTTGGGCTTCTCCTTAGTCTTTCAAAATCTTAGATAATAAGACTCCCCTTAATTTTTAAAGACACTAGCCCCTAGAAAGATAAAGGGCACGGAAATCCTTTAGCTTTTAAGACACTTTATTGTTTATTCACACGTTTCTTTTACAAGTAAGGTGGAGGCCCAAGACCCTAGCTACTAAGCGGATCCTTATTAGAAAGAAAAAAGTCCTCTTTTTGATAGGCCCCTTTTGTATACTCTTGTCTTTTATATCCTTGGCAGTACTTAATAAAGATTTTATAATACTAAAAATCTTCCTTGCTTTTCGGGATTTCTGAGGAGTTCTAATAAATTGACTGGAGCAAAGGACAAGCATAAAGTATACCTTAAACTTAAACCCCTATAAAGTAAAGTTATAATAAAAAGTTTTACCGCACGCCTATCTCTTAATCTAGTTGCTTCTATCTACTTGCAAGCATTCTTAAGGAGGGAGCTAGCTATTTTTTTGCTGTGCTAACCCCCCCCTGGCCGGTAATATTCTAAAAGTCTATGTTTCGCTAAAAGCTAGAAGAAAGCCTGGCAATTTGTCAACAAGGGATTTGGGGAATTCTAAGGTAAAAACACTCCAGTCTCTGCTTTCGGTTAGCTATTTTCTTCTGTTCAATATTTATAAGAAATTTCAAGAAAAGGGAGTCCGTCCTTGTATTTTTATAATTCGTTTTTATAATGAGGCCCTCAGTAGAATTTGCTTAAACAGAAAGAAGCCTTACTTAACAAAAGAGTTATACGAGGCCTTTTTCATTTCATAAGTTAATTTATAGGCTGTTAAAGCCTTGAGTATGTATATTAGACTTTTATGAGCTAAAGTTTTTTTAACATATCCAGAAGGGCAAATGCAAGCTTTTTTCTAGTTATATACCAATAGTCGAGGGATTCTCCCCTTAGTTAATTCAGGGCATCGCATTAATATGATAGCACAGGAGTTGCACAGGAAATTGGGGCTATCCTTAGGGACAAACTGTAAAAGTACTGTTAAATAGGAAAGATAAAATAAAAGAGCCTAAGATACCAGACTATATTAACTCTAAATTAACTCTAAGAGATAGCTACCCAAGACTTCTGGTAATCTAATTAAAGTGAATCAAGCGAAAAAGTTTGATAAAGGGTAAATTCCTGCCCGGGCTTAACAAGCTTAAAGTAGGTTTTGAAAATAGAAGCGAAGGGGTTTCCGCAATCTCTGTAAATCCTGCGAGTTCTTTATCTTTTCGCTAGACTGAAGAAAAAAGAAGCCCTTTATAGAAAAGGTACTTAAATAAAAAAAGGAGAATAAGCCAGGGTAGAAAATACAGTGTGTAAAAAACCTCTGCTATAGAGTGCTTTGAAACTCAAGATATATCATAAAAAAACTAAAAGGACCCTTTAAACTTCTTTTTATTAACGTCAAAAAAGCACTGAAAATGTAAATATGTATATAGATAAAGGTTTAGGGCTGTCCAAAAAGCAAATCCTTAAATTAAATTTCTTCCAAGGGGCGCCTATTAAAATACAGTAACTTCTTTTAACAACTCCCTTGTGAGTAAAACAAAGATAAAAAGGCCCTTAAAAACAACTTTTACGCTTAAAGGGACTCGATTTCAGGATCCCTCTAAGGAGAATAGGAGGCTGGGTGTAGACAAGTAAAAAAACTTGCCGACAGCCCTGGATATTTTAAGGACTTCCAAACTAAAGATTAAGAAGATATTCTTGTAATAAACTTTTTTACTAATTAAAAGGCAGCCAAGTAGGATTAAGAAACACTCGCTTTTTGTATACATTCTTGCTTAGATCGGGAGAACTTTTCTTTCAGGGAAATTTGTTACGTACTTTTTAGGGGCCCTTTTAAAGGCTATATTTAATCTATTATCGCGGATCCCGGACGAATATGTTAGATTACTATAAGATCGGACTTTATCAATAGGGAATACTAGAAAACTGAGTTAAAGTATTGCAAGAAAGAAACTTAGCTATAGAAATGACTCGAATATATGTATAGTACAAAGAAGCTCTTATTATGCAAGGGGCTCCTTGTTAGCCAAAAGTCTATGCCGAATATGATAGTAGGTGCGGGATATAAAAAGGAAGCAACTGGGGTTTTACCAGCAGAGTTCAAAAGAACTTGGATTTTATTATTATCTATAAAAAACCTTACTTACTTTCTATTACTTATAACTCAGGAAGACTTTCATTTATTCTTCTTTACAGTTATTTTAAGTCTTGCATCTTTATCACAACAAAAGAAATTTTCTCCTACTGAGGGACCCCAAAAAAACTCTTAAAGCTAGGCATAAAAGGTTTTTCTTGATTCTCGTACTCTCGAATTTTTCATTTTTGGAATTTAATTGATACTAAGAGCCCTCTCCTGTTAATGATAACGCAGTCTTTTTATTACAAACAATAACAAAGCACTGTAAAAATTTATGTATACTAATACTACTCCCTAAAGCGTTGAGTATAAAGATACTGTGTCTACTTTGTCAAGGAATACTAAAGAGAATTCTCGTTCTTAAAAGTTTGATTGACCGTAACTAAAAAATCCTCGTTGTGTAAGGAACCCCTTGTAACTGTACCTACTCTTCTACCTCTAGCTTCTGGAGGGAACCCTCGCGAATAATAAGGCACGACTAAACTTGGGCAAGCATTGGCTTCATAAAGGGGTTCTTGTCAATAAAGAATTTAATAGCACTCTTCGTTAAAAATACCGAGCTTCTAAAAATCAATCTCAACTAAGGCTATTCTACTGAAGTTATAGGAGTTTTGGAGCTAGGATATCGAATTAGGAGAGTACTTTAGGCCTTATTTGCTTAATTCTTTTTAGCAAAGGCAAAGAATGGGGTGCCCAGGTGTCAAGTAAACCAATTCTACGATTATGCCTGTTATATCAATGGGGTTCTCCGGGCATTTTTAAGTCAGGTGGTATTACCAATTACCAAGTAAAAGTCCCTTGTGAAAAAGTAAATGGGAAGCTATCTACCTTCATCCGGTCTTTGCAAAAAAGCTAAAAGATAAATCTGATACAAGTCTTAGAAAGTTTGAAGTCTTTTTTAGAGAAGCCGCTTCCGCTGGAATTTATAGTATTAAGGACTCCTCTTAAGTAAAGGGGCTCTTGTAAAAGCTTAATTTAGTTTTTAGTAAAGAAAGTGACTTCCCCAAGTGTCGCACTATTTCAAACAAAGGAACAAGTACCAAAAAAAGAAGAAAGATAGGGCATAGTCCTTATTCACTTAAAATTGTAGGCTAAATAGAATTCCCTATAAAATAAAAGAAAGGGTCTAATAATACCAAAAACTCACAGGAACTTGGTAGGTTGGGGACTAAAGGTAATGTACTTAGCCGTGTAAAAAAATTCCTTGACACGGAGTAACTCATAAAGGGTTCAAAGTATCCCTCTTTTAAGCCCCGGTAACGCCTATAAATGTATAGGGATTTTGACCCTTATTCCTAGGGAAAGGGATTCTGTATAAGCAAGGAGTACCTTATTAATGCTAGCTAGAGCTTGTTTTCTATGCAGCTAAATATGTTTTATTATTACTATTCTTTATATTCTATTTTATTATATATAGAATTCCTTACAGATTCGTAAGGTATCTCCCCTTTGTAGGAAAAGAAAATGTAGGCGATTACTGCTGTTTATAATTATGAATTCTTTGCTGCTGAAATTAGGGGTATATAAAGGAATAGCGAATGTCCGAAATTTTGAGTTTGATAGTCTTTATAGTGCTAAGATACAGATACCTGCTAAACCTTTATCAAATCAGACAAATTGCCTATACCCCGGGGAGTTGAAACAGCATAAGTTGCTACATAGTATTCACTGAAACTTTTGTTTTATTTATCTTGTTTTTTGCTGCGGAAACTAGAGTATTGAAAAACTATAAAATGTACGCTAATCTTATTTTGAGCAACTCGTACTACCCAGGAAATGTATCGAATAAAAAATTTAAAAGATTTAAACCTTTTTAACCTAGGCAAATCTTATCTTACTACCAAAAATCTTGATAAAGATGAAAACTCTTACTTCCTTCGTTAAGCTCTATTTATGTCATTTATCTAGTGTTAACTTGCTTATTTCTATAGCAAACTTTTCCTTTTTTACTTTTGGATTTCGGAGATATGTTACGAAAAAAGAGCACTAGACGTACGAGAAAAGGACTTTGGTATTAGTCTTTTTTATAGTATATTAAGTACTGATAAAACTAAGGTATGAATCACTTAATAGAAACGGATTCGGATCCTCCTGCTGTCCTTGCTTGCAGTAAGGTCAGATAGTTTAGTTGTGTGGAGTATAGCCAAGTGGTAAAGCACCGGGTTTTGATACCGGTAAGAAGGGGTAATTGATATATCCGGAAGATTTTTCTTTCTAGCTATTTTTTTGACCCTTTTATAGGATGATTGGAAACCCTGCGATCTTTTACGTCAATTAAAAATTAGAATGGCTAGCAACTTTAAAAATGGAGTGCTTGTTTTGCAAGGTTTGAATAAATAGGGGTATTCTTCTAAATAAAGTAAAGTCTTTTATTTAATTACTTATATAGGATATAAGTGGTTATAACGCTTTGTCTTTACCCGCAACAGATATGAAGGATTTCGAGACGAAAGGCGGGAATGCAAAGGGGAGCATGTACAAGGCAACTATCTTACTACTATGCTGCCATTTTTCTTGTCTATTTCTTAAAATATTGAGTTACTTTAAAGTCAAATCCTGTGTAGTTCAGTTTAGAAACAAATTAGGGAATTGATGCCTTAGGAGTTTCTTCAAGATATGCTTTTTATGAAAAAATTCTTATACTCATAAATTTGAGTGTTTCTTCGCTTTCGCGTTTTTAAAGGTCCGCCTAACTTTAGATAGAAGCTAGCATCTTATATAACTTTTATAACCTTCATTTTTGCAAGATACAAACTTCTGGATAAGCAAGTAATAGCTTAATAAAAAACACGACTCTATTTTCCAAACTGAAAGAGGAATTAAACCGGTTTAGGGGTATAACTTATTGATCGAATAATGAATGCTCCATTAGGTAGCCTACTGTTAAGATCTTAGAAATATTATTTATTTAGCATTTCAGGTAGCCCCACCATGCTCTATCACTTGAATATCGAGCTATTTTCCTCCTTGGAGTTCCTCTTATTGCTTTTGCAGTACAATTTGATATTTTTGAGAGCTCAAGAGCACTTATATACTGGTACGTAATAGATCCTCTCAAGGATTTTTTTTCTGGTTACTTAGAAGACAAAACAAAGATTATAATAGTCAACGAAGAGGGACTCTTTAGGGATATTTGCTGCAGTTTCATAGAGGAGGAGAAGAGGTTTTGAGAAAAAGACGGGCCCAGGGGTAACACTCTTATTTTTGAGGATACATGACCAGTGCTTTATAAGTGATAGCGAATCTCTTATAAGCTTCTGGGAGGTATTCTTTTTTTAGTATAGGAGGTCGAACTGTGAGTCTCATTATTATTATTTTTAACTTGATTACATTTTGGTATTAGTAAATAAAAAAGTCTCTCTTGCCTATTTCACACGGGTTAACACCCTTTAATTTATATGGTGTCCTTAATATAAGATATGAGATATATCTATAGTAAGTAAGATTTATCAGAGAGAATCTCCATGGAATAAAAAGAGTCGAGTCCATCGAGTTAAATACCTAGAATCTCCATGGAATAAATTGAATAATGGTAAACAATAAGTTTTACGCTATTCTTCTAATTACGGGCATTCCTTTTGCTCGGTTTACCAAATAGGAGTCCCTTATCTAGGCGGGATTCCAAAAAGGAGTACTTTTAAACCAGGTTACACAACCTTTATGACGGTACTTGCACTATTGTTCTAACTAAAGGGTCCCGTTTTACTACAGTAATAGAAAACAATGATTTTATCTTATATAATCCATACCAGAAAGCCTCTCATACTAAACTCAGATGAATGTATATTATAATAAAATACAGAATACAGAAGTCGTTCCTTCTTAGAAAGAAATTCTAATGAAAACCTCAGAAAAAGGAACTCTAGAGGAAAATCGGGTATCTAATTTTTGGAAGTAACGAGAACATTTGACTTTGGATATCAATATCTCCCACCGGACATAGTATAATCTGAATAGATCCCACCCATCTGATATAATGCACACAATCCTTGTATAGAAAAAATTGACTTGTCGAGCTAAGTCTCTCTAAATTAGAAGTTTTTCAGAATAGTCGGTAGCTTTGGGCATTGACTTTATAGCTTTATAGCATTCAGCATTGTTCAGTCGCGCTTACTATGGTATAGACTCTAAATACTGAATAATATTCATAACCTTTTTGAGATAGACATTAAAAGAGAGGAGTCAGCAGGATTAATACGAAACACCAGCAGCTAGGCAGTAGTTACATAAGAAGCTATCCCCTACATGTCATAGAAAGCACAGGCAAGAATGAAAAGGTGGATTGGGTCTAACCTAACGCGGTTCTTTACCTAGGTTTCCGCTTTTAAAGAATATAGGATACTAACTAGATTTTGGCACAACTCCCATAATTAGATACAAAGGAATTTTCTTACACAAAAACCTTAAGAATAAAAAGAAGGCTGGGTTTAACAGAGCTGCTAAATAAGTCGGCGAGTGCTGCGCAGAAATAGAATGTCAACTATAAGGGCCCCCTTGAAAAGTTTTCTTCTCTATATTATGATACAAGTACGTCTTAACCATAAAGGGCAAAGAGTTGCTTGTTCCTAGGTTTCTAATTCTAAAGTAATTTGTTTCCGGTTTAAGTTTTTCAGAAGGGTTTCTAGTCGAGTACAAAATCGAGTTATTTAGGTAATAAAGCAAATAAGAAGCCTGTTATAGGGTTTTAAGAGATCCGGAGTTGGGTTAGTTGCTTTTGTATTCCTTTGCTTTGCGGGGTTTCCGATTCATGAGATAATAAAGGGGAATTTTTCTTGCTGTTGCTTATAACGTAAGTGTGTTTATTCAGATGTCTTAATCCCCCCACGCTACACGCTGCAGCTTGGAAGAGGAGCTTATCTATGTACTATAAAAAGGCCTACTCCTCTCTAAGTAACAACAGAATAGAATATAGAATAAAGGTAGTAATCCTTGACAAGTAAGAATTTCTTAGTCAATAAAGGTTTCGTGAGTAAGGAGCTTTTTCTATTTGTATATTTGTATTCTAGTTAAAAGGCAGTAAAGTGAAAGGAATACAAAGACTAATAAGAGGCTTGTTAGGTATAAAGGAACAAAATCTTAGGTAGGGAATAGAGACTCCGTCTTGGGATTCTAAGGAACTGTCTAACAAATCCGTAAGAATAAGAATTCGATTTGTTAGGGAGGGGTTAATAACTTGATTTTCTGGTAAATATAATATACTCTTGTTGCACGTTTTATAGTTAGCAAGAATAAAATACAAATACAGATATTTGTAGCGTAACAAAGTAAGTCCTTTAGTTGCTTTCTTATAAAGTAAGCCCTAACTATCTGACGACTGAAAAATTAAGGAAAAACCCAGGGAATATTTGCTCTAAAAGCCAAAAGGGGGTTTCGGGCTCTTAAGTCTGTTGGCTATAACAAACTTTCAAGAGGAATTGTGGTCCTTATTTTAGTACCAATATAGGTTGGATATTACAAGTTTTTGTTTTCGGTAAACCTTAGCATACAAGGGATTTTAAAGTCAGGGTATTCTAGCTTCTAAGAGACAAGGTATAAGAAGTTAATAATTAAGTCAAGGTCAAGAATTGTTGTGTTCCTATAACGTGTAAGTAAGTAAGTATAGCTAAAACTACTACCTCCTTCGGAAGCCTTCCGTCGGTAAGACGCCTCTCACGTATCTCTAAGGTTCTATCCTCTATATACGGATAGCTACTAAACCAGGAAGAATTATCCTTATCTTATATTATTATTACTGCCTATTACAATATCTAACCCATAACTAAGTAAATACTAAACTAACTAAAAAAACACAAGGTAAACAGACCACTCTTATGTCCTATCCTAGCTCCTCCAACAATTCGGAATATAGAAAACACGTAAAGGAATTGTCAAATTGAAAAGAAAGGGATGAATAAGGATATATCAAAGTTTAGAGTTCCTATCTATCTTCTTGATCTAGTGATAATAAGTTAAGGAATTAGCAAAATTCCTAGCAACTTTTTTTGTTAAAATCTTCGAGGCTTTACAAAAGGTATAATAACTAAATTAAGCTGCTTGTAGTAAAATAGAGTATGATTTTCCTAACCAATTCTAGGAGTTTCCAGTACCATAGGGAATATATTCATAATTAAAAGGGCACCTTTCTTTTTTTGCTGCTTTGGACTACCCATTATGTCAACGGCTGTCTTAATATGTAAAAGGGGAGAGATTCCTCGGAAAGTCGATAGATAAGGTATATTGCAACAGGTATCCCCTAAATTAAATACTAGAAGTGTCAGGCTTTCTATAGACAAACAATTACAGTTTAAAGTAGAAAAACTAGCTTTATGCTTTGCTTGCTTTCAAAAGAAAGTTATAAAGAAATCAAAGCCCCTTACTATGGGATATTGGGATATATTAACTAGAGGAGACTTCTTTTAAGTAAGCCAAGGGTTTGGTGATTGCAAAGCGAATATACTTCTTGTGTTCTAATGAAATCAAAATCCAGGGTATCTCGTTTAAAACGAAAAACCCCTTATGGAACTACAAGAGCTTCTGATATAAGGTTAAATTAAGGCAAAGTGTGAGCTTTATACGTATACGGGTTTCAACCTACAACTTTATTTAAGGAGACTCCTTGGATCCTAAAAAAGGATTGACTTTGCTGATACTCTATGTTAAAAATACTAAAGTAAGTACATCCTCTATTTAACTCTCCTTAATTACCCGAAAAAGCCTTGGAATTGACCAGACTGAGTTTCCACCTCTGAAAAGAGCTTTCAGAAGTCTTACTTTGAACCTATTACATTAATGTATGCTCTACCACACTAGAAAAAGCTTTAGGACTGAGGTAATGCAATTAAGCTTTGTATTATGATGCAACCCTGGTAAAAAAAAGACAATTTACTTACGGAACTACTATAAAAGGAACCCCGGGTAGAAACCTTCACAATATAATATCAGAGTTTCACACTCAATATTAAGCTGTAATTTGACTCCTTAATTTGTATAACTACCCAGCGGAATAAATATTCTAAATCAAGGTAAGGCCCCTTTAAATTTTATTAATACTTGAGCTCTCTTAAATTAAGATTTAGTCTATTTGTACCCAGTAATTTTAGCGACTCTTTAAATCCGTTTATAGTTACTCTTAATTTATTATATATATAATGTGACTAGGTTTGAACACCTTTTGCTTAAAAACGGAGATAATATATAAGCTACGGGTCGCTTCAACATAAGAAGAAATCCGGTCTTTATAAAACTTGTTTAAAAAAGTCCCCTTACCCTTTATCTTTAAAGACTCAAAATCTTTTATAATACTACTTACTTAAAAACGCTTTAAAGGGCTCTGAATTCAGAACAACTCCTTAATAATTAACAAGAAACCGAGTCCATAAAAAAAACTCTCGCTAAAAAGGGGAACTCATTACTAAAAAGAAAGTGAAATACAGTCTTTTTTTAGATAAGCGCAGATGGATTTGAGCTCCTCTTAAGAGTATAGATAATGTGCTTGGAGCTGTCCCTTGTATTAAAATCTTACTCGTTCTTATCATCTTATCATAGAGTCGTTAGGATTACAAAAGTAAATGCTTGTATTTAAATCGAGTATACCTAAAAGTCACTAAAATTGAGCCCTAGTTTTATATAAGTTTCTTTTTAAAGAGTAACCCTTTTTTTAATGCCTATTTAGCGATGCACTAAACAAAAATAAGACGAGTTTAGAGTTTGCTAAAAAAGTCCTCTTTTTGTATAATTAAATTAAAAAGCCCTTAATTTAGATTTTTTAATATTCAGTTATTTACACTAAGCTTACCCCCGATTCTTCTTTAAGAAGCAAGAGTCTTTCGCACTATATAAAGAGCTCTCTCTCGCTTTGCTCACCCACTTAATATCCAAGTTAACTGCAGGCATAGATGTCTTTACTTGTCTTGTCCTAAAACTAAATACCAGTTCCTTTGAGGTTCCTGGCTAAAGAATTTTCTTTTCCATGAAACAGTCGAGTTTTAGGGTATTCCTGTACTTACTTAAAGAATAAGTTAAACTTACTGCGGGCTCCCCCTGGATAACTACAGGATAACCCAGTAGAATTTATGCTGTAATATTGACAAAGTAACTGATCAATATCTGGCAGGAAACCCCAAAACTACGTATACGTACTCGTGGAGAAGAGTTTGATTTAAACAACCGGACCCATCTGCCTTTTGTATTACCTGTTTTTATTAACTAGGAGAATATTTCATTTACTTAAATTAACCCTTAGTATTAAAAAAGGATAGTCTATCTGTTTTCTATTATCTTTTTCAGATAAAGTCATAAATCGTCTTGAACTATCTTATTTCTTATTATAGCTGCGTTATTTCACCTAACTTAACGTTCTAAGCACTAGAAATAAGAAAATATTCCTTTAATAGAAAGCAAGGGGAATAAGATTGTTTATCTAAAGCCTTATCTTATACTTGATCATACTGATTAATATCAAGAAGAGTCTCTCTTTTAATAAACTAGGGATGAGACAATTAAATCCGAGCCTTATTTAATAAGTAAATTAAGGCTTTGACAAAGATCATTCAACAAAAAGAGAAAAACCAAGTGCTCCACCGCTTACATTACGCGTCAACCTAGACCCAAATAGTAAGTAGTAAGATTTTGGCCCTCCCTTCGAAATTCACTCATCCCATGTCCGAACTCAAGTGAGGAGCTCCTCTTGCACAACCTCCATGACACCTTTCCCGATCCTATTGTATTGTAGCTAGATTCTTGTAAAATGTTGCTTATTGTCTTATTACTCTTTGTATATTTATTCTATTAAGTAAGCATTAATGGAATAAAAGTGTATAATAGATAGTAATAGGTGTAGAGAGTTATAGTACTTTGTTCTAATTGGAATAGTATAATTAAGGCAGCGTATAAATAAATAGTATAGACTGTATAAAGGCATATTACTCTTGTTCCCTGGGTTTATCGATCGAGAGGACGGAGCCCTTGTAATAGTCTTTCTTACCGACTGACACGTAGTAAAGGAGGTAAACCATGTAGTATTCCGATTGTGTATTCATGCTCTATATCCCCAACATCTATATCTACGGACTTCTTCGACTTACCTGGCCTAGTTGTTGTTTTAGCAGGAACAGAAGAAGGAGCAAGAAAAGGACTTGGTGCTATAGCTAACTGCTAGATTTTTCTTGTTTTTAAGAAAGCTCTCTAGTAGTATTCTACAATCAAAATTGTAATAAAACGAAAAATGAATATAAGAGATAACAAGTCCAAAAAAGGGAGTTATGCTTTGATTTGAGAATAAATGTAAACTACCTTAAAGCATAATTTGCAGAAATTAACAACTTTTACTAGATAGAGTATCTTCCTTGTATATACCTCCGAGCTTGTCAACATAAGGGTACATAACTAGACTTTATTGGAATGGGAATCATCATTCTATCATCTGAACGAAATGCACTCCGAAACGGTAAGTCGAATAAGGAACTAAGTCTATCCAGTTCCCTTTTCATACGAACAAGCAAGGGAATAAAATTCTTGGGTATTCTCTAAACGCTGGGGGAATGCCTGAGAGACATCTTTTCCTTTTGAACAAATAAATAGTATCCTTTTCTTTAATGTAATAGGCAGTCCTTTACTAGCAGACCCATGTCTTTTATTCTATCCCGGTAAGTTTGACTTGAAAATTATTACGAAAATTTAATTTGAGCAACAGTTCTGGTTCAACCCAATACAAAAAGTACTCCTTAAAGAGCTAAGCTGGTATGCTCTTTAAGCAGAGTTCTTAAAAATTCGTGTGAGTTTCTTACCCTTTCTAAATAGACACTCTGGAGAGCTATCCCGGAATTTGTGATCCATAATAGATATCGACTTTGAACTTATAGAACGTATAACCTTATTACTAGAAGAGGTATTCAAGGCAGTTGCCCTAGATTTAAGTTAATTTGTACTCTGTTTGAGGTCTCGCAATAAAGCAATCGAAAGGGAGGGGGAAACTGCCGTACTAACTAAACTTATCCTTTTACTACAGGAAGTAGTAGATTCCAATACAAATACATATTCTTCCTAATTTTGTTTAGAGGGGCTTGCCTAAAAGAATGCTATATAAAAACTCTTTCCGTAGAAGTCGTTTGCCTTAGTGTTCAGTATAAGAAGGGGCCTTTTAACTTCTTTCTTTGAATATAGGCCCTTTCGTTTATAGGGATTCCATGAGAAAAGCCATGTGACTCCAATCTCGCAAGAGTGTAACATGCGACTTTATCTTATAAATTCTGGTGCTACAAGTAACTGAGAGCTGTTTTGAAAGGAATTTAATTCGAGGGAAGCTCCCTTTTTAGTTTTTAGCAGGATGCCTATAATATCTTTTGTTTAAGAGGAAAGTTTTCCAAAATGAAACATGTATCGGAGCGGTTGTTTAAACGAAAGGTGATAGTAACTACTTAACCGGCGTGCCCTTTGGTAGGTAGGGGCGTTCCGTAGCAGAAATAGCGGTAGGAAATCCCCCGTTTTTTCTTGTAAGTCTATTATCTCAAACTTAAGCCGAACCTATTTTACTAAAAACTTCTAATCGAAAGGTATATAATGTACACGCACTTACTTAAAGGTATGCCCTGTGAAGTTTATAAGCGGAATTCCCTTTTCTTAGTTTATCCTTACTACATTTGAGTTCGAAGAAGGGGCACTTTTCCTATATATAGACTCCCAATGGGTCGAAAGTTTTTAAGTTAAGTCTCAACCTTCACTAAATAAATATCCATTTGTAGCATATCATATAAAGGGTCCTATTCCTAAAAAGGAGAGGGCTTTCTAATGAGTCGAATTTAGGCGCATGAGGTCCTAATATAATAGGCGGCTATAAAAAACAAGAACGGATATCCATCCCGGAAATGGAGAAGCGAAGCTCTAATCGTAACGCCTCTCCTTGTAGATTTCATAGACTAAATAAGAAGCACAAGCTAGCATTTTTTGCTTTAGGCAAGTTCGAGATATTAAAATTATTATACGTGCATCGTTCAGTATATAAGTAGATAATAGGGTATTTAATTAAAGGTTCTTCGTAAGACCTAAGTTTTCTAGCTAGAAACAAGGATTTCCTTTTGCAGACCTTGGCCTTATTTAGCAGGCTTATAAAAAGAATCAAACAGCTTCTTAAGTCCTCTTATTATTAGATTAGAACCCTAGGCTGGCACCATTTTCTTGCTGTTCTAACTTGTAAAACCCAACCTCTATTCTATTGGAAATGCTTCATTTTAAGTTAAGAACAAGGCTCTCAAGTAGCTTCTCAATTCTTTATAGCCTATTATAACCTGTTAACTTCGTCTGACAAAGAAAAAGAAGAACCTATCCGTAAATAACTCGTTTTTATAACCCCGCTCCTTTTGGGTATGGGTTTTGCAGCCTGTAGCTAATATCTTTTTCTTCTACCCCCCTAGCTTTAAAAGAATAACACTCTGGTCTGGTTTACCTAAATGCAATTATTGCAACTAAATCTAAGGAAACCCTGTCTAGTTTTACGCGGTTATATTAAATTCTCGGTGATCCTAAGGAAACACCTTACAAAAAACGAGCCTTCCTTTAACTCTAGCTAAACTAAAGAGGCAAAAGCTTGTCTTTTGTTAGTTACTTAACGGGTGCCCGTACCCTGTACTCGAAATACTTAAACAAAAGCTCCAAGATAATGAATGCAAATTAATTTGAAAAAGGGTTCTTAGTTTTCTCTAGAATGCCTTTTATTGCCAGCTTAGCTACCTTAGGCTTTCCCATCTGAGAAGCCCTTTTGTGCGATTTCCTACATGCTTTATTAGCTACAAGGGAGACGTGAGTTCAAGTCCTATCCTATTCTTTTCAGTTCTTTATATTCTCTAATAAATTTTGAAAGTTTTATTATTGAAAAAACTTGAAATCAAAGGAACGTAAGAGCAACCCCTTACCTCGGTTCTTGTCTTTTCCCGGAAAACGAGGCTTCCTGTCTTTAACTACGAACGAGAATAGGAAAGCCTTCATTACCCTAACTTACTTAACTTTTTTGGCTTTCTAAGGAGGTTGTTAAGACTTTCTATTCTAAAGCTACTTATGCACTAGGGAAGATAGCTATTGGGTTATAGGATTTCCTTATTTCTTACTTGTTACTGTATAGGGGGCAGAACCTTATAGAGACTTGAGAGCTAGACTCTTCTGGATACCCGCACCCATATAGGGGTCCTATTGTTGGGAGCTTATCCTTCCTATCTTATTCTTATAGGGATTCCAGGGGAGTCTCTTGTTAGGGATAGAAGTATAGAAGTTTGTATACATATACTCTAATCTATTAGTATTTATCAACTAGTAAGATAAATAGACTATATAATAATAGGTATATTAGATAGGCAGTTCTATTCTTCTTAAGGTATAGTCCTCTTAAGAACTTGACTTATCCTCGACATCTATATTCGACTTACTTGCTTTCCTTAGAGCTATACCCTGTCTTTCTTGAAATACCTGGCTGTATTCGTATCTCAGTCAGACTCTAAATCTTCTTCTTAACCTCTCTTCTTAGGAGCTGCACTCCTTGTAATTATACATTAATAAAGGGCTTCGCACCTTAAAATACCCGTAAATTAGAGACTCTTCTCAAGTAGAGTAGCCCAACCCTGGACAGCGTACCTTTCTCTTCCGTCAAACTAGAACGTAGTCTGTACTTTATCAGAAGGAGGCTTTTTCATATACTACAACACAACCAAAAGTAAGAAGAGCGAGTTTCTTTTTGCCTAGTATTAGTAATAGAGTCCCCTTAAGAAAAAGACCTATATTAGTAGAATTTTACAAAAACTTTGTTTGCTGCATGAAGACCTTAACCCCGGTTTTTAAGTAAACGAGATAAAAAAGAAAGCAATAATTAAACAAGGAGTTCCTCAGCTTTAGGATCTCACTTCTGTCAGGGAAAAACCCTCTTTTGTACGATTCCTCAGTTAAAAATACGGACTTCGTATAGGGGTTCTTGGAGGAAAAAGACTCGCTGTAAGTGCTTTAATATTTAATACCCTAAGCCTAAGATTTAAAGAACTCCGGATATTATTATTTAATAATGTAGAAAAAAGCTCCGCGCTTCTCTACTCTATTTTGCCGAGGACCCGTACTCTTTTGAAATTCTATTCTGCTCCCTGATTGGTAGATGTAGTGAAGGTAAATATACTATAAATAAGAGTAATAAATCAACTCCACTTAGTACCCCCTATAGAAAGCAAGACTTGTTAGATTTTTTTTAGTCCTCCCTTAAATACTTCTTATACAGCTCTTCTAATTGTATTTATTACAAAAACTAAGTGTCTTGCTAGTTAAAGGAATAAGAAAACCCTGTCTATTTTAAAGGTATCCGTTTTAAAAAAGCATTTTGAAGATACTAAAAGGTTCCGTGCTTCATATTATGTAACAAATCTTTCAAAAAGTTTGGGTTATTTGACCCTTTTTATCCCAATAGAGGGGCCTCTAGAAATATAAGTAGTCCTTTTCGTAGATTGTAGATAGGTAACACCAATACTAAAAATTGAAAAATCAAGAGTTAAAAAAAGAGAGTCCGGGATTCCTAAAAGCCGCAACACAACCTGGATCTAAATAAAATAATCTAAGTTGTTATGATAAAAAAGAGGACCAAATTCTCGTGCGTTAAAACATGGGTTAAGACCCACTTATGTACGGATATATTCTTAAATTTACGTCAGTTTTTATTAATGACCAGATTAGTCTGAGAACTCATTTGTATAATATCCAATGGAAACTCGAAATCCTAAGAGCTTTTTTGGATTCCAAAAGGGGTAACATTCCTATACTAAGGGAGAATTAAAAAAACAACCTTACTAATAGAGTTTAAGTCCTACAAAGTTGAGGTTTCTTAGATTCGGTAGACATTTCTATTTGTTAAATTCTGCTTATTAGTTTTTAATAAGACAAAGTATACTGTGTTAGACGGGAGGTTACCGCACCTATAAAGTCTAGGAAAGACTTGTATTCTATGGGACTTCCTTTATCTAAGAAGTATGACTCCTCTGTAAGGAAGTTGCACATATACGCACGAGCTAATATTTAGTTTAACTATAGAAATACGTTATGAAGCCTCCTCGAGAAACCAAGGTTGCCTGTTGCTTTTTATCTGTTCTACTTGACTTCGGTATCTTACTGAGTTATCGGACTAGAAAAATATTGAGTACTTTTTTGTTCCCTATTTTGACTTAAGAAAAAGATATACCTTACAGACTAGACTTGTCCTTCTAATTTCTAATAAAACAGCTACTTGATATGTCTCTCAAAGGAGCTCCCGTTTTAGTGTTACCGTAAAGTCTACTATGAAAAAGTGCGCCTTATGGATTCTAAAAATTAGAAACTAAGAGCGTTAGTTAGGTTGTATAAAAACCGGTTGTCATTACACAGAGAAGCCCACATGGGTCATAAATGCCTGCTCAAAACCTTATCTTCTTAAAGCAGGAGGATTTTTTCTCATTATTGAAGGGGCATAGTCCTAATCCCAAGTTTTCCGTGTTTACTAGAGGAAGGGGGACAAGGTAGCCCTAACTTTTGAGGAGAAGGCCCTGGTCAGATAAATAATAAAGATTGACTTTGCCAGCATCCACTATATTATACAATTACCTATAAATGCGAAGTTGCATGCCTTTATACCTATACTAGCGTAAATTAAGAAACAACCCTATTTAATTAGGAAAGCCTATTTGTAACTGTAGACCAGGATCCCCTTTTCAGATTTCAAAAGACTACTTTTTCTTATCCCAAGGATTCTGTCCTTTATATATAGAACCCCTTTCTCCTCTTTGAAATGTACTTTTGGAGAGTATTCCTTCTTCTACTCGAAATCGTTTAATATCAGATGGGTTAACACTAAATAGAAAAGGCTAAATTATTTTCGAGCGAGGTTTATACAAGTATACAAATTACTACGAAAAGTAACCAAAACTCTTGTAAATTCCTGGTGGATTTGCTTATGACAAGTAATAACAAAATACCCTAAATAAAGGGGTCCATTTTGAAAGGGCGGAGTTAAAACTACATATATAGAATCTAATTGCTACTAGCAACTTCAACAGAATTTACCAAGAATCTTGTGTCACTCTTAGGAATTCTTGTTCACGTTTAGTAGATGGTTAATCTTAATATAGGGTATCGCTATGTATCCAAGGGGGTTTTAGGCATAAATATTTTATATCGAGCTTCGCGTTAGAACGCGGCGGCTGTAAAGAGTTCAGTCAGTGGTTCAAATGGTGTTAGCGTCTGGGTTTTTTATAGGTTATGTCAATAGAAATAGTCCAGATTTCATAACTCTGGATGAAAAAGTCCCAGAACTAACACCCTATATTAATCTAAATTTGATGTGTAAATACCTTAGAGAGCAAGTATCCCAAAATGTCGGAAATTTATAAGCTACCCCCGTAATATACTGGTTCTTCGATGACACATTTGTATATTAATTCTTACTGATCTACTACCCCCTCACACTTCCTGGTTATGACTTAAGTAAAATATGCCCTCTTTCAGGATTTCTTAAGTGCTCCTTCTTTAGGACCGTATAATCCAAGCAGTAACTCGTAGGAGGAGCGCCCCCTTAACAATAGGCTTTCAATTGATTCTTACCCTGAATTTTTCTTATATTACAGGATCCTGCTTCTTTTAATTTCCTATGGGCTAAAATAAAACAATATGAGAACTTTTGGAACCTTCACAAATGAAAACAATATTTTTATTAAATAAACCTCCTAAGTGCCGAAACAGCAAAAATGAGTAAAGTATATTTAGTACAAAGGGATTCCACTTTTGCATTTTGCTCAAATATAGGGTATCTTAGAGGCCCTACTACGTAAAAAATAATAATACTAAAGAGCATCCTTTTTATAATCATCACATAGATAATAGGAACTTTAGAGTAGGATCTTAATGAGGAGTCGTAAGGACAAGTGCAGATTAATTTATAGTGATGTCCGTAGATTTTTCAATAGCTGCTACAACCGGCGCTAAGAAGTATAAGAATAAGTATCAAAGAGGTTAGGCGTGAATCGGGGTATAGTAATATAATGTGCATAGGAGTCCAGTCTTCTATCTGTTCTAATTACTAAAGGTGTGTCTAGAAAATTAGGATCTACAGCAAGGAAGTCCTAAAGGTTATTAAGCTAAAACTCAGCTAGTTAAAAAAACTTTCTATTACAAAGGGGTATTCCCGGCTGAGGTACTTAACTTAGAGTATAAAGGTTTGGGTTAAATTCTTCGAAATTATAGCAGAGGAAATAAGAAACTATAAGTAGGTTTACTTATTTAAGAGTCCTTTATTTTAGGCGGATCCATGTACGAGAAAACCTTACTAAATATATTAGAAAACTAAGAAGCAGTATCCTCATACAAATTTAGATGAATATACTTTGCCCATTTTTGGACGTGTTATTTCTGCAGCATTCCGCTACTTTTTTAGAAAACTTTTCGCGAGGCATGCCTAGTTTTACAAAGAGCATTTTTAATTAAAGTGAAGCCTATCCTACTCTTAAACAAATAGCTTGAGAACCTTAATTAAGTTCTTATGGATTTCTTTTTAAACGTAAAGGACTTGAACCTGACTCTCTGTTTACACAGTAATATGCCGGTTACTTCCTCGTTTTAAGGTAAGGGACATCCTAATAAAACAGCCTAATAAAAACTGAAATTAGAACCTCCCTTAGCGGAATACTCCCAGTTGGGGTTGCTCGAGCACTTCTTTCTATATCCCTATACTATTACTTTAAGGATATATCTCGTTATTAAATTAAGACACAGGAACCCTCTTCTAATAAGGCGGCCCCTCTTATCTAGCAAAGCGAACAAGGTCATAGAAATAGGTTTCTTAAAAGGGTCCTAAAGTCTTTTTAACAGCATGACGAGAGATTAAAAACTAGTTTTATAGGGTACCCCTCATTTTATTTATGAAGCAAGACCCTCTGTGAGTCTTTAGAATGAAGTTAGACTCTATTTTTCGCTTTTAGGCAAGTTGGATTCCGGATTCTATAGAACTATAAACTTGAATTTGTCAAAAAGAGTTAGAAGCTTTCTTTGGTATAACCTTAAACGGGAACTAAGGGCCAAGCCAAAAGGGGTCACACTACGTAGGGGTATATAAATCCTATCCTCCAATACAAAAATGAAGTACAAGCTTTGCGAAACAAAAAACAGAGGGGTAGGTTTTTGCAAGAGTTCAAAGGCTCAGTTAGAAATTAGACACTTTACTTTTGTAATAGTATTCAAAAAAAGGAGCCCCCTGGATTCCTAAGAGATTTAACAACTATATACTTAGACCTATAAAGTGTTTTTTACTATATAACATAACCGGATCCCCTAACCTTAAGTTAAGAGTTTTCCTTAAGGCCTTGAAAAAAGGAAAATACTGACTCAATTGTAGAGTCTTCTTTCTATGTTTCCTCCTAACTTTCAAGAAGCAAATCCTCCTAGGTATAGAAATACAACTTCGGATTTAAAGCAAGACTTTTGTAGTATAAAACTTCTTTGGGACTGTTTAGAGAACTCCAGTCTGTTAATAGAATACCAGAAAGAAACTCGTAAGGGCTTTCATTAAGAAATTTATAAGAGTATCCCCCTGGATACAGAACAAGAAACGATTCCTCATACCAAAGTAGGTATAACCTAAGCATTACCGCGGAAAACCCCAATTATATATACAATTACATCACCCCAGCTATTATTATGTTTACTGCTAAGCGGAAATTAGTACCGAAAAACGCATTCCTTTTGAAGTTGAATTCCGAAATCTAGTTAACGTAAGCTATATGGCTAAAAAAATAGGGGCCCCTCTTAAATATCGTGTAAGAGAGTCCCCTAGCAGGTTTTATGAAAAACTTAGGTTTATCCTTATTTGTAAATATTAAGAATCGCTTAGATAAGTAAGTATTGGGATATCGTGAGTGCTGCAACTTATTACAAAAGCGGATCTCCTCCCCTTTAGTTGGATAAGTGTAAGCGATTTTTCTTGTTAGCTATGCCTGACCCGCATTGGGGTTGAGAGACCTCAAATTCCTAGTCTATGAGGAAGAAATCTTGAAGCGAGAGGTTTTTCCTTTGGTTAAAAGTATAAAACAGCGAAGTATATTCTAGTAATTGTGCTACTTATATCTATTCCTCAAGGTCTATAAAAAGCCTAAGATAAGTTTCAAAGTAAAGAGTTCTTGATTCTCGTTAGTATCTCATTTTGTAGTAGTTAATCGAGAAGTTGGGAGACACCCCTTAAGGTACCGAGGCATACTCCTTAGATGCGGGTTAAAGGGGTTGTAGTAATTAAAGTATCTTTTTAGCAATTGAAGGATTTTAATTAGAGGTATTAGAAGTATAGCTCTGTGATTGAGATTGATATAAATAGGTTATAGAGGTACTCTAATATAATTGACTCTAGGGTTTTGAACAGCTACTGGAGTGGAGCTTTAATTGCACAATTATTGCACAGATCTTTTTTAGTACTACCTTTCACCTGGAAATCCTCAGACAAAAACTTATCCATCTGGCACTCCGGAACAGAAAGAAAAACTGAAAAGGGGCTCGATCTCACGGCAATTAGTATTTAGTTTTTAAAGCAAGTATTATTATTTATTTCTCTTTATTTCTATAGAAAGAGGAGCTCTCCGTTGGATTAAACCTAAACCTGGCAAAAAGAGAGTCTGCTTCGAAAGACCCTTACTTTTAGTGAACTGAGATAAAGCACTCTTGTTACCTATATTGGTCCGCAGAATTGCTCGGTTATAAGCCTAGGAGAAGGTAATTTATATTAAACTTTGATATCTTAGGTGGCCATCCACTCATATAGAAATTTGTGAGATATCTTAAAAAGGAGGTAGAATTCCTTTTGTTTTAGGCAGGACTGTGGAATTAAGGCCTACCCTTGATAAAATTCCAGTCATAACTCTTAAAAGTTATGTTAGAGTCTAGCTATCACTTACGCTCTCTCTCTCGAACTTATTAGGATTTAGGCCCGGTATGATTTGATTTAAACTAGATAATGGATAAGCCAAGTATGATATGAAACCTTCTTTTTAAATTGAAATTCTTCTCGAATTGAAAACAAGGGATTTTTTGTATTTTTGAAACTTTGTGATAATATATTAAGTACTTGATATAAAATGCCTTTGAAAAAATTTGGCAAAGATAGCTTCCCTCTAGGGATCGCCTACATCAAACAAGAGATAAAGCGGACTTCAATATATTAAAGATTTCCTTATATCAAAAGAAAAGAAGCACTAACCAACTTCCTTCATTATACTTACTATTACAAAATTTTCGTAAGCTGTAGCACTCCTTAAGGGGATTCCTTTACTTTTACTTTTCATTTAGCTTTTTGTAGCAGTCCCAAGTTTATTACTTTCTAAACTTTAGCGATAGTAGGGGTTTTGCCGTTGAAGTGCAAGATAAATGAGTCTATGTATTGTCATATGAACTAGTTCCTACTTTAGTGGTTTCGGGTTAAGAATCATGAAAATCTTTATTTTCATACTTGTATATAAACTACCTTTCCTATTACGTAACCTTCAGAAAGAATACCCTTATTTTGAATGCCTTTAAGGAGCTTCTTGGATATTCTTTAGGCATAAATTTAACTAGAAGTTTAAGAGCGCAAGGTTTCGCCTAGCTTTGTAAAACTCTTGTGAAGTATACTACAATTGTATTGAAATCCTACGGAGCGCTTATAAAAAAGAAAAAACTTTTAAGGAAGACTCTAAAAGAAGACATGATCCTCAGTTCGGGAACTCCTAGTTTGTAATAAGGGATCCCTTTTATCTTAAGTAAGTTACGGTTTAGAAAAGCTTTTATTAGTTTGTAATGGGAGTTTCCAAAAAGGATTTTTTCTTATAATGAGTTTATTTATTAAGCTACTTTATAGATAGGCATACCCTGTATTTATATTGCAGAAAGCTATTCTTTAGTCTTTTGTGTAAGGGTAGATTTAAGTGGACTTCAAAAGGGGCAGAGTCTGCTACGGGGGGTCCTTTTTATGTTAGATGGAATTTTGGTTAAAGACTTGGAATCTTTTTGTAATTAGCAAGATTCATATTATCGCTATTTCTACACCAAGACCAAGGTCCGGGATAAATCTTTTTCGTAAAGGAAAGAATAGCATTCCCTTTTCTTAGTGCTTTTTATTAACTTTAGGCGGGTATACTGTAGTTAAGAAAATCTAAAGACTCTATTACTTCTTTATAGTGTCAAATCTAATTAAGAGGCTCTACTAGGTTCGAGAGGTATCCAGGTAATCCCCAGGATCCTTATATCAATTCGGGACTGAAACCTCCGCTAAACCCAAGAGAGCTGCCACTACTTTTTTAAGCTGCACTCACTGTACTAATAAGTCAATTTTGTTATTAATAGTTCTTGTCTCGCCAAGGCAGGCGGCCCTGTGTCATTAGTAAAAATGAATATGGGTTTGTTGCCCTTAGTTCTTTTGTTTTTAAAAAGTCCAAAGGACCCTTAGAAGAGTTTCCCTATTTCTAACATGAGACAAATGCCTTTCAGTAAAATTTAAGAAGGTTACCTGCTTTGACCATCAAAAGAACCCCCCCCCTCTTAGTTATGGCTAAAAGAATCCTTTATAAACTTTGGACAAGATTTTTTGTACGGTATACTTCTAGTTTTGAGAAATAGTTTTATGATATAATGCAAACTAAGGAAAAATAGCAAAGACTACGTAAGCCGGATTACTTTAAAAATATCTAGGACTGCGCTGTGGAAGCTGAGGTTATTATTACTGAGTAAACACTAAATTATTGGATCTTTTTCTCAATTTTTGAATATACGCATGGCTAAATATTTAGATTTAGATAGAATAAATTACAGCATTTTCTTTCTTTTATGATGTGATATTCCACACAAAAATTGAGTTTTTTTACCTGTTATTGTCAAGCAGCCCTACTCAGAGGGATTTAAGTTGTTCTGTTTTTAAAAAATCTTGATTACCAAATTCAGTATCTTAAACAGGGAAAATCCTGTTACAAAACTACTGGAGTCCTTATTTTTATTACGCGTAAAAACCGCACGAGACTCTATTTGCAAAGAAAACCTGAAACTTTTTTGGAGTAACCGGAATTACACTCCTGGGAATTTTGAGCTAGCCTTATTCATTTTATTACATCTAACTTTTGCTATTAAAATAAAACCTTCTATAGTTGTTATAATCAACTTAGTTTTCTGTCTTAATATGATCTATTAGCGCTATAAACTAGGGCCTAATTGTGATATTCGCGATTATAACGGGATCCCTTACGTTAACTTTCAAAGTTACAGTATTTATTATATTTTCTAAACTCCCGGAGAGAGGCCCGCCTTTGATTATCTATTTATTTACACTCTTACATAGCTAAAAGAAAGCTCCTCACAAAAAGAAATATTAAACTTACCTTTTTCCTTGCTTTATTCTTACTACTTAGACTCTAACTCCTAAGGAAAGAGCTTATTCTTAAAGTAGGAACCTCCGAATTATTCAAGACCCTATCAGGGCTTCCTTTAATATATAAAGTAATAAAATAAAGTTTGAGGACTCTCTTTGGGTAGATATTTAACAGCTTCGCAGCGTAGGAACACCCCTTATAGACTCTACTCCTAGCCTTAAGCAGTCATTTATAATAAATTGATACGAAAAGACTTAGCCGCTTAAAACCCTAAAGAAAATCTCTTTAAAGCTGCTAGCTAAGGCAGTAACCCTACACTATATATATACCAAAAATCAAACTCTTCCAGTAATAAACGGAAAGGCCAGTAGTCGTCAAACAGAGATACTGCTTTGGAAAAGACTTTCTAGTTCTAGGTAAGTCTTAAGAAAAACTCTTGAAAAGGGTGAGTTTTTTCCTTTTTACTTTAAAATAGAAGCTTCAATAAAAATGTACAAAGTGGAACTCCCCCTTAAAACCTATTAAGACTTTAGTTTTTAGAAAGATGAGGTGAAAAATTTCATTTATAAAGAGTTTCCCTTGTTACTCAACTAGCCTTTACAAAGTATCAAGATTGAGCTAGTTTTATACCTATAAAGTTTTTTTTATGTTACTTCAGTATAGTACTTACCCGATTTGGTAAAGCAAGCAGGTTTAACTCTTGTAGGTATGCCCCCATATTCCATTTATATACAGGAGTTGTAGCAGGGATATTACCGCACTACTTTTATCACATTTTACAAAGACATTTAGGATCTCTGCTAATATTATAAGAAAATGAAAGATTAAATCGCTGGCCAAAGCATTGCGTAATTGAATTTCTTCTTAAGCAGCCTGTTGAAAATGAGGAAACCCTTATCCACTCTATTTACAAATACAAAAACAGGAGCCCGATCTAAGAATTCTTCTAAATTGAAACAGAGGACTCGCTTTCCTTTGCAAAACACTACTAAGCCCCCCTTTTTAGGAAGCTTTTCGCAGGAATTGGTATAATATATTTCTAGCTATTAGAAAACTGACCAGGGAACTACGCAGTATTGAGTAAAACTTGTGGTACAAAAAACCCCTAAGCAATAAATTACCCTTTGGCGCTATGAAAGTTCTCCCTTTTCCTTAACTCTATCTAAAAAGATAAAAAACCCTTGTATTAAAATTTTAAGCCTTAAGTCTATAAAACCCTTCGGGATCCCCGCATATAACCTGCCTATGCAATCCGAAAAACTATAAAGTGCAAACTAAAAAGAGTAGAGTAATATCTATCTAAGTAATTTATAGCCTCTCCTTCAAGAGACAACTCTGTCAAAGGAATTGAAACGGGAGATCTTGAGGGCGCATATACAAAAGTGCACTCATACTTACGTAAAACTTAAAAAGGTATACCAAGTTATGCAAGTAGTAAAAATACTCCACAATACATATAGGAACTCCTCCCCTCAAGTGAAAGCTCCATAATATTATATAGAATCTCGTCAACCCTCAATAAAATTTTTACAGACAAAGTTTCTTCACAGGGGCCCTACCTTGCTTAAATCCTATCCATCCGTCCATATATTAAACCCTCTAAGACAATATTACCTATTCCCGGACAGTTTCCAAAACCCAAAACTACTTTTTATAAATTACGAACCATACGCTTAGTTGTAAAGAGTTTTATATGCTCAAGCCCGTATATGCACAATCTCGGCAAATACCTCTTATTAAATTTACTAAGAGCTAGAACTTAACCCTAAACCCCAAGGCCTCGTCAGTCAAAACTTTATTTTATAAAAAAACCCTGAAAAAAGAGAAGTGCCGTGAATGTGTAGTTTTTAGTAAAAAAAAGACTCGGGATTTCTATGGCTTTAGTACCTGGCAGGGGGGACCCCGACGTAATTAAACGGAAAAATCCCGGCGAAATTTCTACAATTATGGATATAGGAACTTTTGTACAAGAAAAAAGCTAAGGGAATTTTGACCCCCCCCCCCCCTTTAAAGTTTTTTAAGAAAGAACCAGAAATGGATAACTTTTTATGCTTTTCGTTTCACTGTATAAAATCTTCCCCTTTTCCTGCATAGAAATTTACACAAAAATTTCGTTTCTACTATAGCTAAATACTGTATCAGAAATAGGTCTCTAAAAAGTATAAACTTTTCAATTAAGGCTCCATTTTCTGAAGAGCTATCACTCATGAAGAAACCCTGGCTCTCCTTTTCTATTCAAAGCAAAAGCCTCCTATCCTGTTTCATTTTAATTAGAACCTATGTATTTCCAGTATGAAACAAACGTTTAAAATTACAGAGTCTCGAGTTGATATATAAAATTGCTATGCTTTTTCCAGGGATTCCTTTTTGAAAGTCGGGTGTCTAAAGCCCGTGTCGTATTACTCTCTCTACTAAAATAAAAGACTTTTTCTACGGGTTTTAGAGAGCTCTGGTGAATTTACCCTGCCATAACAAAGTACTTTAGTTTTAAAAAGCTTTATCCTTTTTTGTGTTTATCTAGACTTTCTTTAAGTGCATAATGCATATAAGACCCCTATACCTATAGTAAATAGTAAAGAGAACTTTGTATCTATAATAAAAATTTAATATATATGCAGCTGCTAAAGCTCCCACGGATTTACCTACCCCATTTTTTTAAGTATAGAACTTTAATCTATAAAGAGAATAATACTGACTAGAGAATTTTCTAGACACTAAAGGAATAAGAAAACCTTGTATATTTTGTAGGTTAATCTTTTACTTATATTTAGCTAGAAGCCTCTCCTTAGAACACGAAGCCCTAAAATATTATTGCAAGAGACAAGATACCCACGCAAGCGCCTAGAATAAATTCAACTCTCTTAAGGCGGTCCGGTCTCTTACCCTTTCCTTTGAAGAAACTTGGGGATTAAAGAAATCTTAGTAATCTAAAGAGCCGTTACAAGATAAAATGAATCTCCAAGCCATTAATTCTAAATAGGCTATAGCTCAATGACTTATTATGTATGACATTATTATGGGAATATAAATAAAAAAACTCTCAATCTCTCTCTTAATTACGTTCAGTCTTGGAAGTTCTAAGGTTTTCTCACTAGAGACCTAGTAAACTAATAGGATGCTCTCTTATTATGAAAAGGGCCTACATATTACTTTAGAGTTAAAAATTTTAAGACTTGTATGCTTTTATTTATAACGTAAAAAGTTTATAATAGAAAAATAGAAACCGGAAAAACTTTCAGTACTTTAGACTTTATGTGGGCTTAAAAACCTACGCAAATTTAGGAGTTATGAGCAATAATAAAGTCTCATACTTGTTAGTAACAAAAGCCTTAACCCATGAGGGAAGCCCCTTGCTAGTATATACCAAATACCAAAATAGAAGAACACCAATATATTATAGAGTCTTTATTTAGCACCCGTTATTGCCCCATAAAAGTAATATCAAAAAAAGAATACTTGACACCTGTAAAAATTTAGCTATAGTTATTTCTTTAGAGAGGGTGAGAGAGTCCTTGTATATTTTTAAAGACCCTAAATTAAAGGATAAGTTCTTCATTCATGAATTTATCGCTATTCGCATGACTTAAGGAGCTAACAAGAGCACTTTCTGAGTTCCTTAAATCTGTGGTGTCTCCTATGAGTCAAAACAGGAGGGTTAGGTATGCTTGATTAATTACAAAGATTTTTTTATCTGTAACATAGGATTAAGGAGTATCGCTGAAGTTTTCTCCACCCAAGGAACCTTGTATAATCCTGTCTCAGCATTTCTCGGTTATCCTATGCTGTTTGCTAATTATAGAAATAAAGAGTGTCCCGCAGTTTTAACTAACGTATGTCCCAAAGTAAAGTACTTATTCAAATAGATAAAATCGGATACCCATTAGAAGAGTACAAAACAAGAATTTTAACTAGAATACGCTTGCCTTTAGGACGCCCTTCTTTATATAAATATAACGACTTTCTAAGTAGGATTTGTATTACAAGGTCAGAACCGTTCCTTTGTTTTGTAGGGGTTGTTGATAAACAACCAAATCAAAGGGATATCTTTATATAAGTTTTACTAAGTCTGGTTCTAGTTTACGTTATAGCTGCAATACTCATAAGTCGCATATTCCCAATTAATGAGTAGCTCATAGAAGTTTAAATAGAGTTAAACAAAGCGAGTAAATGACTCACCAACAGTACACGATACGTAAGGGGCTCCTCGATTGCTAAAAGCAAAAATAAGAAGGGTGTACATAATATAATGTCGGTTATTCTTAAATTCCTGGAGATAGGGGAGTGTGTATTGACTCCCTTTATCTATTCGAGAAAGACTTATAAGAAATGTACCCCTTAGATTAATACCCGTTGTAAGAGCTCCCGGATTCTAGCGGATGCGGTCCAGCTTGTTAAGCTTTTATGTCCCTACCGAAAAGAAACTCTTTTTTATTCATTGGAAAAACTTTAGTAAAAGCAAGACTCTCTAAAGTAATTCGTTTGGAAGGGGAAGGGAGAACTAAAAAGCTATGAAGTATCAATAAAGTTTGAATTTGATTTGCATTTGTATAAGAAAGATAGAGGTTCCGGTGCGTCGAAGAATTTTGACTTTGGACTATTCCTAGGGGCCTCGTTATCTAGTAAGATTTTAAAACAATCCTTGTGTATAAGGGTTTTATGGACGGACCAAAACCAAAAAAGAAAGATAGAATAAGATTTTAAGTAAAGGTTGCTTCCTGTAAAACTTAATTAAACTGAACGGCTCACTTTCTTTTTTTCTTATAAAAGCTTTTCCAGAGTTATATACCAAACCAACCAAAAGTATGTACTTTTAGCATCAACACCTAGGTTTCAGTAAAAAAATTTCTAAGGGTTTGAGTCCGATACAAGATATAGGTTACACTCTATTGCAATCAGAAGCTATTCTTTGACGAGTTAGCCTAAAATTTGTAACTGATTAAAAAATAGAAATAATAGGTTCTTTTACCACTTATTGGAAAGGCGAATTCCTTTTTACGTCCTTTTCACGAGAAGTTATACACTAAAACAGGACTTAATGAAATAGTTACGGCATGTTGTAGTTCTTTGAGCTTTACTATATTATTTCTTTTGGAATTTTTATTCAGGAGGGCGTTTAAAGTTCCTTCCAAGTTAAGTACTTATATAAAAGGGGCTTTCGTAGAGCAGGACAAATGAGAGGTCTAGAGTTCAGAATATGTGCTAAAAAAAGGAGTATTAAACTAAATTAGTAAAAAGGGAAGACTTACTAAGCAATTGTGTAGTACCTTTTTCTAGTGGGCCTATTTTTTTAGCAGACTTTAATCAACGAGAATAACGTAAAAGATTCTGTTATGAAAAAGCAGTCTTAGAAAACCGCTGTTCTTAGTTTGGAGTTAGAATCCCTTAAAATCACTTGTTACGCTAGTATAAATTTAGGCCTATCCGTAAGCGCGTACATAATCCGGAGCTATCTAGCACAGGCCTACACGGAATCGCTTAATTAAATAGAAAGGAAGCAAGAGAAAAGTCTTGAATTTATAGTAAGACACACTCACCACGTCAAGATTCTTTCTTGACCTGTGTTAATAGGGACGACCCCCTTACCTTAATAGGCGGGATTTGCTCCTTGTTTAGGAATTCCTTTCTAACGTTTCTGATTAATCTTGTTACTAAGGGTGGCCTGCGTACTGAAATTAAGGACGTCCTAGGTCTAAGTGAAATTCAATTTTATTAAAGAGGGCCCTGTTGTGCTATACTATATATTATATATAATAATTATACCCTGAAGGATATTAAAAAGTGTTTCCCGAAACAAAACTGAAAACTATTAGACTATTGCCAAGACAAGACATTGCTTGTGTCTTTTTACTTGGAACTCTATCTTGACAAGTATTCCTGTATCATGAATTCCTTTATGAATACTCTGGCTTTTCTACGTATTGGCTCTGTTATATAATATGGGAATATCTTATACTTGTTGAGTGACTATTGACGAGCCCTCCTACTTCTAAAGTCAGTGACTGGATGAGATTTTTAAGGACGACACCAAACTATCTAATTAGATATAGCCTAAAGAAAAGGGGCTAAGATGTGGCCTTGATTCTCTTTTCTATTTAGATTAGATAAGCTTTTTTCTCCTACCGCGCATACTCAGCCTTTTTGGTAAAAACTCCGTACTTTGGCCTAAAGACTAGGATATCTAGTAATTTAACAGAAACTAAAAAGAGAAATCTCTGAATTAATTCATAAATATAGAGTCCTAAATCCCTTAGCTAAGTACCCCTTTCCTGCCTCAATTACGGGGTTCTAATATTTGAATTTGAATAAGTAGGACTAAAAACCAGTTTGTTACTACCAAAGTACTACTTCAAAGATTTGGAAGGTTTTTTTAGATAGAAGGCACGTCGAAGCTTGAAGATAATTATATATGCCGTATTCCTAGGGTTCCCTTGGGTATTTAACTATAGGGATAAGGGCAACCCCTAAATATGCTTTTTTACCCTGATTCGTACGTGTTAGGTAAGACTAGCTTCTATGCTTTAATGAACTTCCCAAGTAAACTTGCCTATGTTGATTATTAATATTATATTATCTAACTTACGCATTTCACTTCGGTAGTAGCTCTTCAAAAACTTTAGAATTATAAGACAATTTTTGTTGGGGTAGAGCGAGTGTAATACCTATTTTTTTCTGGATAAGTGTTGTCAGGCAGCATAAACACAGAATACCGTTTAAAACAAAAGTTCTCTAATAAATGGGAAATTTCGGCAATAGGAGTTCAGAATTAGATATTATATTACAAAGTTTTCAACATTCGGCTTTAAAACTAATATATAAAGGAAACCCTGGCTAGACAAATTTATAAATAAAACTAACTACGTATGTATGAAGTAATCATATATTCTAACCAAAATAAGAGAAAGCGCGGCTATATTACGACTTTCTTTTATAATTGCAAAATTATTTACTTGACCCTTGTTAATTGTCAACACAAAAAAATTGAGAGTTAGCGTCGAGATAAAACTGGGTTGCTTAGTATGTATAATAAAGAGTTCTCATAAATAAGGTTTCTTATAGCTCTTATAGCAGAGACTTCTTATTACTTTTGCACGAATTTCAGGATAATTGGGAGGTGGTTATAGACAACAACTTTTTCTATTTCCAGGTCAAAACAAAACAGGGCGTGCAGATTCTAAATACCAAGGCCTTAACGAGGGAACTTAAATTATCACTGTACATCAGTAGTGTGCCGCGGAAGATGACATATCTTTTCGTATTCCCCAGAATTTATTCTAACACCCAACCCAGGTTTAGTTATCTTTCTATTTTAGAATAAGCCCGTTTGATTTTATTAGTAAAAAAATTTTTTCAGAACAAAAAAACTTTCTGCATTATGACCCAGAATATAGGCATCTCTGTAAAATTTCTGGAAAAGCCCAAAATACAAACTTATCCAAGCTTTTAAAAGACCCTATTTATTAATAAAAAATCGAGTCCTCAACTCCCCTACCCCTGTTTGTTACTTAACTGCTTACTTTGATAAAGACTCTAATTGATTTACCCCTGCCAAGGATTTAAAGTAGGAAACTTTAAAGTAACCTGCCTTACATTAACCCCAGTTTCATAGTAAGTTAGGTATTTTGCCTTGTTATTGCTTGAGATTTTCCCGGGGATAGAAGCTTTTTGTAATCCCCTAACAACTTTTTACTTTATTTCTACTAAAGATTGTCTCTTACTTCCAAAAGCGCACTCTTGTTGGGGTCAAGTTCAGAACAGGTTAAAGGTTAAAATAAAAAAAAAATATCCCAGCAAATTTTTTGAGACTGCTTTACTATACTACTACAAAAGTGTATAAAGCAAGTTCGGGAAAACCTAGACTAGGAGGAGGTAAGGTAAAAAATATTGTATTCATCCTACCTTCATTTTCTTTACCTGCGGCTGGATACTGTAAGGGGCCCCCTATATTATTCTATAGATCTATAGAACTGGAGAAGTTTCCAGCATATTTATTTGTTTTTGACACTTTCAGTTAGACAAGATGCAGCGATTCAATATCGATATTTACTTAGTCAATAGACTAGGATCTTTTTAGTATTCCTTGTTAAGAGTTACATTTACTTTCCTAGATTTGGTTGATAATAAATTAGAGATTCCTGCCCCTTTTAGTTTTAGTTACATAAAGTTTATCCAATTCTCCTTAGAGGCTGCGTGTAAACAAGATAGAATAGTCAGTAAATTAACTTTCTCGACAGGGTCGCTTATACAAAGACTTTATTATTCATTATTATTTATTTAAGCCTTCTTAATAAGAAGTCCCCCTCAGTTTACTTTTTCATAGGCATTTGAACTCAACCCAAAATCAGTAATCGAGTTACGTATAACATCTACGAAGCACCGCAATCAATAAAGGGCTTTGCACCTTGTTGTTGGAACTTGCTAAGGCTCCTAGGATAGCTTAAAGGAATGAGTTTATACTTTCTTTCTTTTCTATAAGATCTCAATTAAAACTAGTTGACGAGTTTATTTCCAAATCTAAACCTCTCACTTTATCAGGAAGCCTATTGAAACAGGAAAAACTACAAAAATTTCTATAACCAAGGTAACTTTATTTATGGGCCAATACACGGATCTTGGGATAAACAAGACCTGTTTTTGAGCTTGGAGGTTATAATAAGGGATTCCCGTACAAGGTAAATTTTCAAACCCCAATCCTTTAGTAATCCTAGTGAGCGATAACAACCTATAAAAGCCTAAATAAAAAGGTAAATAAAAAAACTACTACACTTTATTCTCTGAATTCTCAAGTAGAGAGAATACTTCGATAGCATCAAAAGAAAGGAGCTTGTTGCCAGTTTTAGCCTTAGAAGGATGAAATTAATAATGAAAATCAGTCCTAGCTGAAAACTCTAGAGATCCTATAAGCTTCCTAACTGAAGGAATAAGAGCCTTTAAACACAATAAAGATATACTCAACTTAGACTTACTAAATCTGAGAAGTAGCTAAGTTTTAAGTGGCTCCCCTTAAGATGATACAAAAAGGAATCCCAAGCTTGTGTTAAACTGGAATAACCTCTCGAAATTGAAAGAAACTTACTCCAACGGATATCCCAAGGAAACTAAGAGTATAAGAAAACTTTCTCTATGTGTACTTACTCCCAGATACGGTCAAGGAATTTACAAGAGGCCTTGTTAAGTTAAGTAGCCCACTGCCTTAGCTAAAGGATATCCAAAAATCGTAATAAGAAAGCAGAGGCACTCCTCAATAATTTTAATTGTCCCTTAATCCCTATAAATTCCATTTTCCGACAAAAGGGCCCTCTTAAATATGATTGCTCAGGTTGTCGTACCCTGTTTAGTAAAATAGGCGGTTACTTTTTCCTCGATCAATAAAAAGACTTTTAACTCAACAAATTCTACTTTCTATGACTAAGGGTTACCCTTTAGGGTAACCTCCTTACATGTATTTACACTTCCATAGTTTGGGAGCAAGAAAGAGAGTCTATTAAAAGCGCGAAAGCGGTCCTTTTCAGCCAAATTAGACGAAAGCCTACAAAGGGTGCCAAAAAATCCTATGGCCTTTCTGGTGCGCCTTTTCAGGAGTTTATAGAGCTTCCTATATCATTCCTATCTTATCTTTTTTTATTAGTTTGACTTTGTTAAAGAAAGATTTACTAAAGAGCTTAAGACCTACTTACGTTATAGCCAACACCTACTTTGTACTTGCTGTCTTATCGAAGAAGGGCTCACCTAACCAATCGAACTTGAATACAGGAACACCAACAACAAAAGCAAACAATACCAAAGGGGCTGTCTATTCTTTGTTTTAAAAGCAGGAATTGACTTATAATAAGGGCAAGCTTCTGTACGTAATTATGAAAAGCTCCGGCTAACCAATTTCTAACAAGCTAATCAATAGACTTTTTCAAGACAAAACGCCCGAAACGCGTTGTATCCTAGTCTGATTAAGGTTGCGCCTTCGGCCTTATGAATATTAAAGTGACCCTAGGATCCCCCACAAGCACCCTAAGCTAGCAAAACTATTCTAGATAATAAAATTGGACATTGTTCTATTTCATTTTAATATAGATTCATTACCTTTAGTCTCTTAGAAAATCTTTTTTGTTATAATGTATACTAAAAGTCTTTTTATCTCTTATAGTGGACCTCCCGCCTCCTTTGTTGGATTCTGCCTAAAAAAGTCCACGGTTAGGGTGTCGCTTTACATAAGACAAAAGCATAGGTTCAAATAGAAGGGCCTTTTCTTTTTTAGGTTTTCCAAGTACTAGTTTATATATTAGAGAGGTTCGGGTATCTTAAGCGCCAGTTCGAGTTCCGCGAATGGGGTTTAGTAAAGATCGCTAGCAGTAACAGGCTTTTTAATTTAAATAGTCAAAATTGGTTTCTATTTTTCTATAAAAAAGTTGTGGAGGAGTCTTGAGAACGAGAATCAAGGGTTATAAAGGAAACATTATTTCCTGTTTTTAGGTCCTTTTGGAGAGAAGGAAGGGCGAGGCTTATTTTAATATTTAAGTGGATGCTTTCAAGGGCTCCCTTTTATTATATACCTGTGTAGTAGACCCCTTTCTAAAGGAGACTCGAACTACATGTACAGAATACTCTTTCTAAATATACTAGAAACTTCGAGAGACCAAGAACTTTTAACTGCATTTTATATCCAGTAGGCCTTGTGAAAAATTCTTAATTAACCAAAGCGAGGTAATTTTACTAAAAATCAGGACAAAAAGCTTTTTCTCTTTCTCTAAATTTATGCCTCCTTGAACTGAGAGTATCCTCATGATTGACACTGCTTATACTTTTGTCCCAATCGGTTATGCACTTCTAAAAGTCCAGGTAAAATAATAGGAAAGAGGTTGTTCCGGGTATACAATAATCCCAATTCCATTTAAATCTTTTAAGTCTAAGCTATAAAAAAGAGTCTTCGTTAAGCAAACTGCTAAGTCCGCCTATACTTTAATAAAAAAATCCAGTTTAGACTAAAGTTCCGCACCTGTTAGTTTCTGGTAACTCCTAAGCAAGACTTTTTTACACACCGGAAATCCTTATCATTTTAAGAGAGGGCTGCTTAACTTTCTAAAGCTTTTTATTCAAATTAACTAAAAGTAGCACAAATATTACCGTAATTGTGGGTACAAAACTTTCTCGTAAACGGAGGTTTAGTTTGACGTAAATAGAATTTAATCTTATGGGGAGTTTAGGACTTTCCCCACCTAGATTAATAAATGGGTAAAAATTACCTCTGCGCTTTTGAATGAGACAATATCATTCTATTTTTTACAAACAAAACAAAATCGAGGCTTTTCCTTAAGCTATCGTTTAGAGTCTTTTATATAACTATTTATAACTAAAAGAACTTCCCCGTTTTAGCTGCCAGCCTTCTTACTCATACTAACTATGCTTATACATACCTTTCCTCTTAGCTAGATCCGCTTACTTAGAAGCTATGACAGGAAAAACAAAACACAAAGTAAGCAAAAAGGCTCAGGTTCTAATCCCATAACACTGCTAAATAGTTTACTTTAGGAACTGGAAAAACCCCAACCTTGCCTTTTATCTTCGATACCTTGTTTAGTAGTCTCTATACTGAATTAGAAATGAAGGAAAACTTATGCAAAGTACCTTACCAAATCCTATAATTGCTACTCTTTACTAAAAAAATTGTCAATAGATTTCAAAATTAAGACTCAAAACCGGAAACACAGTAGTGCAAATGCAACCCTCTGACTCTCTATCATTATCTTACTCTTAAACTTCCCACTCTCGTAATAACCAAAACCTTTTCTCTAGAGCTATCCCCTTAGTCTTAGGCCTGGACTTATTTCTTCTTCTAAATAGTTTTTAGCTAATAGAGTTAAGTACTTTTAAGGCTTCCTCTTGTTCCCTGTTCTTATCGTTAGGGAGGATAAAAGCCTTTTAGATACATAGGTAAGTCCTCCTTCCTGAAGGGTGCCGAGGAAGCCCCATTGATAACGCATAGACACACCTCTTATTCTTTTTCTTTGTTTTATATTGCTTGCTTTGTTAGTTTTATATGAGCTAGACTTTGTATCTGTACCTTGGTTTCTTATTAGTAATATATTAGTAAGAGGAGGAGGCTATAGAGATAGAAGAGATAGAAATTCTTATATATGTACTCTTTGTACTTTGTGTTTATCGTAGTTTATCGTTAGCGAGTATACGCACTTAATAAGATTGGGAAGAGGAGTCTCTAATCCCTATAAGATTAAAACAGAATTTAATTAGAATTACCTATATAGGGATACACAACAAATATCTGTATATTTCGCCAGTAAACTACTCGAGCACTAATAGAAACATAGATATAAAATAATAAAGGAAGAGGACTAAGTCTCGAAAAGGGTTTTAACTCGTGTCTAGTAATGTAAGCCTTCTCTTTATTAAAAAGGGTCCTATTACTTTTCCAAATAGAGCTCGTAACAGGGTACCTAAAAGACTTTAAATACCCTAATAAAGGGAATAAAGGCTTTCCCCTTTAAGTAGTAACACAACCGGGAACCCCTCTTAACTGAAAACACAGCAGCGCGAATTTCTTCAAATTAGACTCTTTATGCCCTTAAGTTGAGAGAACACAAGTCTTAAAAAAGACTAAACTTTGGAAATAAAGAACTCTTGTATAAAAAGATACTCAGCTGTTAAACCGGAATCACTTAAATATCAGAGTTTGCTGCTTATAGTGTTTATATATAGTATAGGCCCCGACGAATTAAAGTTTAAGATTACTCATTTTCATCTGATTGATCAACGCTATAACTAATTAGAACGCATTGGTTCAAATCCGAGTATCTCTTTATAATTACAGGTTTATAGAAAACCCATTATAGGTATTCCTTTTATCCCGAAAAGTCAAACTCTATAACAAAAAGATCCCTTAGGTTTAAGTAAACAAGCACTCCTAAAGAATTCACTTTACCCCGGTTCCCAATCTTCGTTGTTTATATTTGAGACTCAACCCACGGGGGTCTCCTAAGGAAGGAAAAGGATAAACAAGTACATTTTGTACCTATCTAGAGTAGGCGAGCTGCTGAATTCAAGAGCCCCTGAGATATT
Organism: Pelargonium tetragonum; assembly: GCA_036897445.1. Taxonomy (NCBI): domain Eukaryota; kingdom Viridiplantae; phylum Streptophyta; class Magnoliopsida; order Geraniales; family Geraniaceae; genus Pelargonium; species Pelargonium tetragonum. The sequence continues at coordinate 43,614 of JAYMTL010000042.1, forward strand.
CATAGAAGTTTACCTGTATTTAATGAAACCTTTTGCCAGGTCAAATAGTTTTTATAAAGTATTCCTAAGAAAGAAAAGGTTCGGGTAACCTGTTATAAAAATAAGTATAAACATGATATGTCAAACAAGCAAGTATTAAAGAGGTAACGAAGTTAAAGGATACTTTCTAACAAATTCCTTTTAAGGTCTTAGTAACCGCAAAGGGTTCAACGCACAATACAATGTACAAAGATACTCTTTCAAAAACAGGCTACAACATTTACGAAAATTCTATTTACTCTACTAGGATTTCGGGGACCCCTTTTTCTATAATTGAGAAATTTCTACCGTATCTCAGTACCCTTTGGAATAGACAAGGAAGACAAATAATGAAGACGAGGCTCTACAAAGCAAGGGTTTTAGACTGCCCTTTGTGGGAAAGGCTCCTTGAGTTCTGGAGCTGTTTAATAAATTCTATGCGCGAGCCGGGTTTTATAAAGTTTTTTTTTTCAAAAGGAACTAAGTAACAACATAGAAACTAAAATAGAGCTAATGTCCAGAAGGGTTTCGCGAATTGCTCCTGAGAATACAATATAAAAGGACTTCAGTCAAGAAAGAGGTTGGGAAGTTTTCTTTTAAATTGAATTAAAAGTTGCCCCGCTAAGCTAAAAAGAGATTAAAGAAATTGGAGTGAAACCCTTTACGGGGTCCTCCAGAGGCTCACTACCTTGTTATAATAAGGGGAATCTCCACGAGTACCTAAGGAAGTAAAATAAATTACTCGGCTGCTTTCCAAAAATACATATGCAATCTCGGAATCTGCAAAAAAACCTATAATTAAATTTTTTAATACCTTAGCGGAAGAGTCAATTTAATATAATATCGGGCTCTAGTTATTGAATAAGTAAAAAAGAATTTCGTCTATATCTATATACTGGGACAAATAATTGCTTATTTATATTTATATATCTAAATTTTTAGTAGAAGGAGGAGCTTTTATCGATGTGATGGGGATCTAAATTTGTTATACAAGACGTCTGAGTTTAGTTCAAATACAGCATTAGCTTATCCAAGATTCTGGTCTCCTTTGCGCTTTGTTTTCTCACTCTACATGTTACCTTAGGGACTCCCCTTAACTTCTTATATCTTATACTAGAACTAGAAACTACTTAGAATTGTGCTTTTAGAATAAATCGAATAAAAAGAAGTGAAAGATATTTTATCTACACACTACACAGCGCTCAACTTCGATCTCGGGCTACATATTACACCAAGTAGCATCTATTTAATTTAGATAAGACAAGGAATTCCTTTTCTCGTTACTTTGCTAAGTAACTTAAAGACTCCCATCCCAAGAATAACAATTAAGTAAGGAAGTAAAGCATATATCCGTTTTCATGCTGAATAAACCCGTAATTTAGTTGAGTCTTTTTTAATCAGATTAATCAGAGTAACTGAGCTTCAAGAGGGGTCCCTACACTTCTAATTAGGTGTCTATGTTCTAGAAAACTCAATTTGATAGAAGTTGCCCTTTTGTAATAAATTAAGAGCAAGAATTTCCAGTATAGGGTTAAAAAAGGGTATAGTATCCCCTTAGGCCAGTATGGAATTACTGAATAGAAAAGAAATTCTCTGTAGAACCCGCACTCTTTATCCGCACTAAGAAGTTAGCCCTTCATTTAACATATACCTTTTTAAAGCGGGTCAAGTAGTCAGGAAAAGTGTTTTCTTTGTTTTAGCTTTTTCGTAGCAGCAACTCTTTACTTTATACTTTAACCCAGAAATTCTTTTCTCGAATACTTGGGAGTCCTTGCTTATTTGTATTTACATAACGAATTAACACTTAAAGAGTTTCCAGTAGTGCTGGGTAACTATTCTAAGTTCAGGAGAAGGCTGTCTATAATAGAGGCATTGTCAAGAATTTCTATATTAACTATATTAAGCACAAGGCTTCTTTTTTATAAAATAAACGAAGTAGAAAAGGGGCTCATAAAAAGGACGTTACTTGTTAAGTATCAGAAGTTTAGATTTACTATAGTACCAAGCAATCATATAACTACAAAAACAGGATGAGATCCATTCTGGCTTTATAATAACATACTTCTTTCGAGACTCAAGATAAGGATATCCCTATATTCTGGTAAAAGAGTATCCTTATAAATAAGGAATAAGTAAAAAGCTTGCTTCCTTATCTTTCTGAGCCTATTTCAAAAAGAATTTTTATAAGTAAGGGAGTTTGCTATAAGTGTCAAGTATAGCAGCGGGGGCTCTAAGAATTTGAATAAGATGAATAAGAGGAGTTTCCCAAATAGAGCTGAGTAAAGGATATTATGCTCCTTGGTTTCTAGTTCTTAAATTCTTAAATAAAGGCGGGGAATAAAATTCATTTACAAAAGGTTTTTCTAGTGACAGCTAAGCTTAAAAAAAGATGAATCCTACTAAAAAAGAGAGGAGTCCTTGTACTATCTCGAGGAGAAGGTAATAAAGTGATAAAAAAGAAGGGTTATGCAAGAGATTAGTGTATTAGCTAGTTTCCTCGTGCCGTTAAGGTATTTAATACGTCAAAGTTTTCCGGGGAGTTCCACTAAGATATTTAGGAGGCAATTCTGAAATGAATTGGGTATAAGTATCTTTCATTAGTAGACTTGGGAAAATCCGATCTATAGAAGGGAAATCCTTCCATTTTCTTTCCCAGGGTATTCTCTATAAATAAGGCTAAAGCTAGGGATCCGTTATCCTATATATTTCTTAAGAGCTTTCTCTGGATAAGGCATACAAAGTTTTTCCTAGATTTGAGTTATCCCTTATAGGGTTTTACAAGACAAAAGGGGTCATTTTCCCGATAAGTTTAGTATGTACTCCCTTTTGTATTCCGGTTGAAGGTAATTAGTTTTTGGTAAAGAGGGAACCTTATATAGAACTTAAGGGATAAGCCTGTTTTTATTCTCTTTTGATCCTGTTTAAGTTAAAGTAGGGAGTCCCGAAGGTAACGAAGTTAAAGGAATTCCTTTTTTCTTCAGTTCCGGATCTAGAAATAAGGTATGAAGCTGCTGGATATGCAGTATTCTTGTACTAACTAAAGCTACTCCTTACGATTACATCCCTCGGTTAGCTAGACTGACTTATCTACGCGCTTATAAGGGCGCTTATAAGGTTTGTATCCTCTGTTAATGATAAGAGTAAAGAATTTGTCCTTTAACAACTAAGACTATCTATTATAAATCTAATAAATAATACTAAATACTTACTCAAAAAACTATAACAGGCAATACATTACTACAATACAAAGAGTCTAGGTTCTAAGAAAGGCAAATCTCCTACGAAAGGTCTAGCTGCAAAAAAGAGTATATCTTTATAAGACTAATAAAAACAAGAAGAAGATTATAGCTCCTAGGATACCGATAGAGAGTACAGATAGGGGTTTTAGAGGAATGTAAGAAAGCTATGAAGAGTAACAAATGGGGGTTACAGAAGCCGGGTATTATCAAGACAGGACAATTACAGTGTAGAAGTCAAGTACTTAACTTAAGCCGGCTGCATACTTTCTTTTACTTTTAAGCTATATTAATTAAATGAATTTTGACCTTAAGGTAGTCCTTAATACATCCGTTTATAAGGAGTCCTTATACTTAAAGTTTTTGCAGTAATTCGAATTTCTATTTGCTTTGTATTGAATAACTTCTGGGAGTTTAGTAACTTAAATTGTCCTTAGCAGTAATTGTGGAATATACAGGTAATTTTTTCCTAATATAAAGGTTTTTCGGAGTTTCTCTAGGTTCACGGACACAAGCTAAGGAGCTCGCTTTTAGGTCAGTAGCTCTATATTATATCCAATATCTATATCATTAATTCTTTTTATCAAAAACTCCACGAGGTTTTGTTTGCTTATATATTTTTTGGGGATATTTAAGGTTATGCTTGTTGATATTTATAACTACAAAATAGGGAGCCTCCTCTTGAAGTTTATGGCTATTATCATTTCAATTAATTACATTACCTTATGTTACCTAAAAGGGTGAAACTAAAGTTACTTTAAATTATATATTGAAAAAGTAGTTTGGTATAAACTCTAGACGGATCATTGCATTACTCTAGTCTTTAGAATCCCAAAAATGAAAGGTTTACTTCTAAGCGCGAACTCCCTCAAATCCTTGAAAAGCTAGGGGCCCTCTCTGTACTGGCTTAGCAGAAATAGAGACGAAAGAAGCGTTCAATCCAAGCACTAAGCTATTCCTTTATTAATTAACCAAGCAGGTTTTTGTCCTTACTAAATAGGTTTTGAATTTCTAGTGGCTAATCTACTAATCTATTAGGAGGGGATCCTGGCTTAGTATTCATGTGTTAGCAGTACCAGCCTAAATATTTATAAACAGATTTGCCTTAGTATACTTTGCTTCAGTGTGGCTCTACATCGAGTCCCTTTTCAAGAGGATTCTAGGCTTTCCAAGGATTGCTTAATATGGGAACCCCTTCTAAAAACGAAAGCTTATAGGTCGGGATAGTAGTGCTCGCCTTTTTGTAGAATATGGCAAGTGTCAAACTTTAGTATAAGAGGTAGCGCCCCCTTAATTAACAGGATAAGGAATCCCGAAAAAGAAAGTTCTTGTCAGTAAAGGAGCCTCTATTAGAAGTTATAAAACTCCTTCTATTAATTCCGAAGCTAAGTACGCACCCTATAATGCACTTAATCATAAGTTTCCCTTTTTGTAGCTAAAAAGTTTTAGTGATTAGGGTCACTTCTCTTAGGCGCAGAGCCTTAAAGAGGTGTAAGTTAAGAGCTTCTCTTCTAGTAGCCGGCTAATGCGCAGGTACAAACCCTTTGTTTTAAAGTTCTCTTTGTGTGACTTATATTAAAACGTTCCTAGGGACCCCTTACCGCATTGAGTATTCTTTCTTTTAAGAGGTTTTAAGAGGCTGGATTAGAGAGCACAACAGCGTTTTCCAGTTACGGGTCTTTGTATAAGTATTCAAGCTTCTTCTTTCAAGCTAAGCGCAATCCATTTTCAAACGAGTATTCTCAAAGGGCTTTCAACAAGTTTCCTACTACTCAACAGTACTTTGACAGTATAGTATTGCATGGGTTTTCTCTTAGTTTTAGTTCCTACTTTAAAGGGACCCCTCTTCAAGAAAAGAAATAAGTGAGATACTTGCTTAACTACTAAATAGTAAAACAAGTGTGGGTTCGCCTACTTATAAGTAAGGTTTCCGCAAAAAGGGTTCTGTACTTTGGAGCCCCTTTCTTTACTAATACTGTTACTTTGCTTCTCTCTTTGCTATACAGTTCATTCTTTATCTCCTACGGAAAACTCTCGTACCCAAGTAATACAAGCGCTAAACTTATCGATATAATCAAAATCTTTCTGCTCGGAAAATGCCTTCTAAATATTAAGTTAGAAAAATTGTAGAATGTAGACGGAACCTCGTATATAACTCACTTGGGTTAAAGTAAAATGCTGCTAGCAAAGGGTCCAAGACGGGTGCGTTGCCGTAAAATTATATCAAAGCGCGGATACCTACTTTCTATTTCATTAAAGCTACGTTGAAATCAATTAAAGCAAGACTTCTTTATAATATTAAGGTTCCGCAACTTCCTATGCAGGTTTTATCAAGTTTTACTGTTATAGACTACAAGATTCCGGTATAAGTTCTAGCTAAGTTAAGTAAAAACAAGGAGCTCTTTAATTTATTAGTGAGCAACCCCCTTCCCCAAATCTCTTAGAACTCTACTTTAGGATATCGGGTAATCTTAAGCATAGTTAGAAAGAAAATAGGGGTTCATTTTCTCTTAATGCGACCAAGTGCTTTACACAAGTATGGGTTTTCTTTATTCTTGCTTCTTAGTGGTTAGAGATTAGTTACTATAAAAGTAGGTCTAAAGGGTCTCTCCCAAAAAAATTTTGAAACCTTTTTATATACATTAATTTTATATTGGGTGTTTTATAATGGAGTGGTATACAAACTTCTGTCAGTAAAGCTACTTTATTTTATATTCTAATTTGGGGCATAAGTCTATCACATTTCCTATACCGAAGTTCTGTAAAAGGGTTTTTTTACGCCTTTATTTGAACAGAAGTCCTTTGGTTCGGCTATAAAGAAAAGTGAAGGGAGAATGTACTAAAAAAGTTTCTGATTTATTAATTACCGAATACGAAGTTACTAGAAAGGCTTTAACCAACGTTTACCCTAGATTAAAATGAAACCCTAATTAACATTAATTTCTTCCTTCAAGCGCAGGACTCTTTTTTAGTACAGTTTATCTTTATTTCTTACCTATAATTGAATAAAAAAACCTACTGCGCGTCTCCTTTTTATATTATAAAGCGCAGGAAGATAGTACTAATACTTTAGAAACTCTGAAACAAATAAACTAGAATCTAGGATACTCTTGACTTTAGATTTAGAAAAGAAGACCCTGTAAAGCTATACTACCCCAAGCAATCTAAGAGAAGCGCGGGATAAAATAAAGTAACTGTTGGGTTTCGAACCCCACTTTCAGGCATAAAATGCTGAGTCTATAAGGGGACTCGCTTACCTTACTTCCTTTGGTATAAAAGTTCAGTTTTTAAGCGCTGAAGCACCTCTACCTCTTACTTTTTTTATTCCATCTACTTACACCAAAATTTCCAAGGGGTTTTAAACTATCACGAGTAAACTTGATTTTCGATTACTATATTTTAGGCCCATAAAGGAAGATTATAAAAAGGACTCTTCTTTTTCCAGAAAGCCCTTTATTATTTATGAATTTTCTTAGTACGCTTCTTATTACTATAGTATATAGTAGTTTAAAGGGGGCTTTAGGCTAAAAGGAATTCATATAGTCTTACAGTTAGGAAATATAGTATTGTACAGAAGAGTCTTCTTACTAATTAAGGCGAATTCTTCTTGCTTGGCGAAGGGGAATATCCCTTAATATTAACACAAAAAACTGCTAATACTTTCTAGACTAATACAATTCTAGAATCCTATATACTCTACTGGCTTTAGTTAGATAATACAATAGAATAGGTATATGTACTAGCTGCGGGAGGGCTCTTTATAAGAAGAGTAGCACTTACAAAGGCAACGCAAGGTATCAAAACTAGCAAAGGTAGGGCTTATAAAAGGATAGGTGTTATTTGGGGCAAGTAAATTACAAAGTATTGAGTCTTAAGTAGGAGCTTTCAAGAAAGGAAAAGGGCTACAGAAGAGTAAGAAAGCTACCAAGCTGTAGAGTAGGATACAGTATGGAGGGTTATAGCTCTAAGGTTTCCTGTTTTGCTTGTTTTTTTATAGTATTTAGGTGAGAGTAGAGAAAAGGAGTTTAGTACCGATTGGATATTTTAAGTTTCTCAGTCAGTCTTTAAATTAAGATATACTAAGTAAGGCTGCTTTCATATTCTCCACTTCTAAGGGATAGCTATTAGGGTTCAAGGCATCCGGCAATAAAGCTTACTAAAGAAGAAACGCACAAGTACAAACACGTAAAAATAGGGGAGTCTCTACTTTCTACAGACCCAGGAAGAGAACTGCAATAGGATTTAGGGGAAAATCTAACTATAGAAAGGAAAAGCCTTTTTATTTTTAGAGAGTCAGATAAAGTCAAAATATAGAGCATATTAAAGAGTAAGGGAGTCCTATTATTGGATTGTTGGTAATTTAAAAGTTTAACTAAGAAGGGTATTCTAATGAGAAAATTTACAGAAGTAATTAAGTATTTCAGGAAAAGCGGACTTTTTTAAAATAGAAGTTTTATATTCTTAAAAGGGATTCTGCTACAGATCTATAAAGATTTAGGAATGTAATTAAGGAATTAAGGAGAGGCTCCACTCTTATTTGATGTATACCTCACTTAGGGCAGCCAATCTATTGGTAATAACTCCCAGGGGTTTTCCTTTGAGATAGTAAGAGCAGGATCCCCTTAAAAGCCATTGTTGGCTTATTAATTAAGGCAGGGAAAAGTAAAGCGGATAAGAGGGTTGGAATATAGAGTAAAGAATTAAATAGTATAGAAACACCGAATAGAAGTGTTTACAAGAGACAAAGACCTTGAAAAAGCAGAAGCTAGGAACCCCCTTTTGGGCCATAGGATTTAGAACAGGTAGGGGAAAGTAAATAAGTGAAAAAGAAAGCTTTTTATTACTTTATCCGGGGTTATGCTCTAGCAAACGTTTTAGGTCTAAATCAAGTTATATCCGGGGGCCTCCTCAGCTTTCAATTGTGTTAAATATCTCTTAAAAAGGAGTCTAGAAAAGAGTACAAGTATAGGAATTGTCAACCAAAGCGGAATTTCTTTCCTTTCCTAATTCACGCAACAAGTAAATACTAAAAAAAGTATTCAAAAATCATCCCTGTATATAAACACTTACTAAATCTCTACGGTCTGCGTCTTACACTTTCCCCGGACCCCTACTTCCATAGCTTCTTAAGACCTAAACCTATCCTAGTTTTTCTTAGTTACCCAGGGCTTAAGTCAGGGGATTGTGCTATTAAATAAACTAGAGTCTCAAAGGTACCTACAAGGTTTCCCTTACTTAAATGAACTTACTTGGAAAAATTCTCTACTTATTTTATCTCCAAATTACTTTTATTGAAGAGCAAAAAAAGGAACTCCTTTTAGACTTTCATATTTACTTATACCTGGACTACTTACACCACTTAAATGTCTCAGAAAGATACTAAAACAAGTGGGAACTGGAGTCAAAATCCTCCCCTTTAAAGTTTGATTTTAACAGGGCTAGGGTAAGAACTTTTGTCTACTTGTGAACTAGGGGGCTGGTTTACACAGAAACAAGAAGTTCTCCTTTAACCAATTTACTTTTGTTAATGTTTTATACAGCGGTTTTAGATTCATTAGATATTCTTATATAGTTTAGTATTAGTTATTAAAGCGTATTCCTCCTGCTTCTCTATCTACTCTCTTACCGGCAGAGGGAGGACAGAACCTTAAAGAATATTTGTATTGGTTATTATACCCGACGGAAGGCATCCGAAGAAAGGGAAGCGTAGGAAGTTTTATAGATAGTACAGGAATACCTTACACCGACTACTTACCCTGTTTCTTAAGCCTTTGCGAGATTCCTCAAGCTTAATTGTTAGGGTTTTAAGCTTTCCATTTGTATTTACCTGAACCGGATTACTCACTTCGGTAATTTAGAGGTTAACTCCGTGCGAAGCAATACAAAACCTTTTACCCTATTTGATATCTAGAGTTCCTTAAAAAATCTATTTGTTTTGTTCCCAGTTGTTTATAGTTCTGAAGCTACTTTACGGACTAGTAAACGTAGCTATCTGATAATCAACTCTTTAGTATTAACCCAGCACCTCCTGAAAACCAGAGCTTGAAAGTGACTGCTAGACTCAAGGAACCCCTTATTCAATCTTCTATTAAATGCTAAAAAAGGAAAGATCTTACAACTCTTACTATACTTCCGGCGAAGCCCTTCCTATTCTATTTATTAAATATTTATTTGCTTCAGGAAACCCAGACACAAAAACTACTTCTTTTAGAGATACATACCAGCTAGAATTTCAAATTCAGGAATAGGATATTACACAAACCCTTTAAGCAAACACTTTTCTTAAGAAAAGGAATGTTAGGTTAGGTAGGAGTGGAGTAATTAGTAATAGGTGTATTATCCCTCTTATAGAGCTATTACTGTAGAGAGGCGAGGGATGGAAAATGCCTTGAATCTAGGGGTATAAAGTCATTCTGTTTTTATGTTTTATTTGACATGTACCTCACTCCTCTTATAAAACCTGGAGTTTTCGCAGGGGTATAAATTACGCAGTCTTTAGTCAATCTAGATTAGAGAATTTAGTATAAAAGTAATAGTCAAAGGACTTTTTCCGGGGGTTACACTTCAAAGTTTATCCAAGCTTCCTCAATATGCCTTTTTAGTTAATCACTAGGATAGCTGTGTAATAGGGAACGTCCACAAGAAGGCCCGGGGCTTCTTTCTTTAGCATGATTCCGGGATTTATTTTAAAGAAGACTTTTTAACAAAAAAGGCCCTTTATAACAGGAGAATTATAAGATAAATATTATCTTATAGCATAGAAGAAAATAGAAAGTAATTTACAAATTTAAAGAGATTTCCTTCGAATGGGTAATCGGGACCTTGACTGGGTTGAATCTATGGTGAAATAAACTAGGATAACTCGGGTGTAATTTAATTAACAAACTCTATTAGCTCAAAAGAGGGATCCATTTGAAGAAAACTTTACCTCTCGCTAAGTCCATTTTTCCTTTAATATAATAAGGAGTAGTTTAACTTTGGAAACCTAAGACGGATTCGGGCTTATAACTTGTCAAAATTAAGAATAACCAGTAACAAAAATAAGTATAATTGGGAAATATTCCCGTAAAAGTGGGTTCGTTGTGAATATGCGGGATTCTTTTTATTATAGTTTGGGAAGGGCTTCTCTGTTAGAAACTCTTTTAATGTAAAACAAATGAGTATTTTAAGCCCGGGTCCTTTAGTGACATATTCCAGGACTTCTTCCCGCCTTTCGCCTTGCGAATACTCACAGAAATTACGGTACTAACATGTGCTAACTATTAACCTGACATGCGGATTTTTTTTCTCTATATTACCAGGTTTTTAGTTTTGGATTCTTGATAATTAGTACAAACGGGTATCTCTAATTAACGAGCGCAAGTCTATAAAATTTCATAATTCAGTAAACTTACCTACTCTTGAGTCAAGAACTAGGACCCCTTTTCCGTATTAGTTAGGAGGAAGTGCCTAGTAGCGGCTTCCTATCGAAATTGATATTATACTGTATTCAGATTCTAAAGAATTTCGTTATGACCTGTTCCAAAGGCTTCTTTGTATCCCGTAAAAAAGTTACACTTTTCCTATATTTCCTCTATCGAAAAACTTAGTCAGACCACAACTTTGTTTGATAGCTTTTAGTTCAGGATTCTAAGAGAGTTTTTCATTTGTTTATTCCGGTAAGTTTTTATACAACAATGCAGGGTTCAGGTATCCCCTTTTAGTGTAATGAGACTTAGAACCCTGGCCTGTTGTCCCAAACAAGGGTACTAAAGTGCAGACTAGCTGGGGCTGGGCGAAGTACGTTATTCTTTTGAAGTCAATGGGGCTGCTTTTCTGGGTGCTTTTGTAAAATTTTATGAATCTCTTTTTTATAACATAAAACGAGACCTGGGTTTAACCTCCTCTAATGCAAATGGAGTGGGTATGGAATATTAAGTTTACACTCTCTTTCAATATGAAATGAAGTTTAGTGGCGCCTAAATTGGCTCCAATTTTTTACAAACCCGTTTCCCCAAGTTATATCTTTACCGGCGCTGTAATATTTTCTAAGATATTTCAATAATAAGAAAAACAAGAAGTAAAGTAGTACAACTTTTGTAGTTACTCGGGGCAACCCCTAAATCTACAAAAAGATTCTTGTGGAGCAAGGCTTATAGGTACCCATTTGATCCTTGAAGGGACTCCTTTTATTATTACTCAGTTATTAAAAAATCTTAAAGGGCAGCTCTATCCTTTTATCGTTAGCAGAGGCGAGACTTGAACCTATGTTTTGAGATCATGAGTCTCCCGAATTGACCAGCACCACCCTACTCCGCGAGCGTAATCGTCAATAAAAGCAAATATTTTTGAACTAGATAATTGAATAAAACATAGCTTTCTATACTAAATGAGTATCAAGAGTTACTCCTATCTGTATTTTTGCTTAATCCTGTATCTTATAATTAAATTAAGGGTGGACTAAATAGAGTAAAAAGATCCGTAAATAAAAAGGCTACAAATGCTTCAACTTAGGGGATATTTCACTCATACTCGCAGGTAAATTCTTAGTAAACCCACTTGAGGTTAAGCCCTCTTTTATGAATTGTAGCTTTATTGGTAATCCATTTCAATTTCTACTCTTTGAGGATAGACTTTATTTATTTTATTAATAAATTACATCCTTTTTTATTTAAAAGAACAAGATAGGGTAAAAAGAGATCTTACTGAACCTTAAGAGTTTCCTATATCACAAATTTCCGTTTCCTTGATTAGAATATTCTATTGTTCTATTTTAACACCTTGAATAAAATTCTTCTTTTATTCAAAGAACATTAAGATATGGTTGTAGTGAGACCCATAAGATTGCCGTGCGTATTTCTCGTAACTTACTACTTATTTTTAATTAAATATAACAGAATACTTTGCCATGAAGCTGTTCAGTCTTAAACACCAACCTAAGTAAACCCTTAAGGATTCGATTCTTCATTTTCCGCGTATAGTACTGCTCTCTAGTAAAAGGGGCCCTTTAAGGTTAGGTTTAGTTAGCTCACATTTATATATCATAATATACCAAAGTGGAGTGCAAAAAGGAGGCAGGGCGACGATAAGAAGAGAGGCCTGTGAGACCGAAGTTATAGTCCGAGAGTTTTAAAGTTTATTTATAGAGACCTCCTTGTTTATGGTTTATGAGCAAGAAATCCACCAATTGTTGTAGTTTGCTAGTTACAAGTGTTTCACCTACCCAACGAATATACGTTCCAAAGGTTACGAGAGTGGCCATACAAATAAGTAAGGAGCCCTGCCAAAGCAATATCCGAACAAAGTCCTTTTTGTTCTAACTTGAAGGCTTAATTCTCATAGGGGGCGTTTTTTAACGCGGCTAAAGTTAATGAAGTCTCTAAAGGATAGTAAGACCGTTAAGTAAATTCCAAAAGACTCAGAAAATAGGAGTACTATCTATAATACTCTAATACATATTAATTAGGTAAATACGCTCTATTTCCTAAGCTTACCCTAGCTCCAGTAGGTATTTTAAAAGACTCTACTAGCTATTACTAAAATTTGTAAAACACAGCTGCTAGCTTTATATATATATTTCCCTTACTTTATTTAAAGAAGTCTACCTAGGTATCCCGCTGGATGATCCTTTTAGTCTTTTGGAAGTCAAGACTAAGAAATTGAGAGTTTTGGCTACATATAAATGCCATATTCACAAAAAGAGGAAAAGGGTACCCTATTCTTTTTGGATCGAAGCTAGAGGCGCTTATGGACTCTCCTCTCCGGTTTGCCGGGGTTTTTTTATAGTATATGTCTCAACTTGTGTACAGGATAGGGTCCCCCAGCTTGATTGACGGACAGTAGATTTTTCCAGTATAGAATTCTTAAGAGATTTTACCTTTTCCTTTGATAACTTGGTGTAGTCGACTACCTGAGTATTATAAAAAGTTCAGGGATACCTATAACTGTTGTTAGTATGCTTTTACTAGCCCTGTTAAAAAGAAAGGGAGTTTTATAGATTATCTAATACTTTATGTTCTGTTGCGAATACGTTATAATTTATAAAGAATGTGTTACTGCTTTCAGATCAAAATCAAGAGTAATAGCAGAGGCAGGGGTAGTACCTAATAGTAAAATAGGATTTAGGGTTCTTTTTCTTTTTGAAGATGTAAGTCAAGGAGCCTCGTAATAGAGTTTCATTTTTATTCTTTACTTTATCTAGGAGTTTCCTACTATAATTAACTTGATTTAACTGTAAAGGCTTCCTTCTTTTTTTTTTCTTTTTTTATAGGCGACGCGCAGTATCTTAGTCTCAATAAGGCATACTTTAAGAGTTTTTATTTATTAAACAATAGGTATCAAATTAGGGGGCAGAAAATTGCATTTTAGAGGAAGGGCCTATATTATGAGTTTGCGGTATTACTTTGAGTGCGAGTAGTTGAGAACTTCTATACAAGAGATTCCCTCTGTCTTGGATTGTTAAATTGTTTAGTCTAAAGGAAGCTAACTTTAATGGGTTGAGTTATACCCAGCATTTGGATTAGACATCCCTCTGCTCGCTACGGGCGCTTTTCCCGCTATTACTTAAAGAAAGTACTACCAAAAATTTTGTAAAAGGCAATTCAAAATTTTAGTTATAAGGAATCGTATACTGAAGTGAAATTCTAGAGGCCCTAATTTGTGAGCCTTTTGTAGCAGATTTTCTCTTATATAGTATAAGCAAGAGAAAAAGAGAAAGGAACTCCCCCGTACTAATATATTGAGGAAGACTTTTCATATAAATTTGGAACAGAGACAAATGTAAGGGTATTCTCAATGTCTAAGAGTTTTGTAAATTTCTTGACTTGTAATTAAAAAGAAATCCTGTTAAATGGCAATGCCTAGGTTTTTTAGTAGGAAGTGGGTTCAGGGGGATATAAAGGAAAAGTCTAGCAAATTAGATACCAGCTACCTCCCCGGTCAAGACTCTACAAATCCCCTAAAATCATTTGGCTTTGACTGAAAGACATAGGTTCGAGTCGTGTTATCTTGGATATAAATCCCACTTCATTTGTACGCTCACTACTCGATCGCAAGGTTATGATATCCTTTTTCTATCCGGAGAGTCTCCCAAGTATGCAATCAAATTACAACATCCTGCTTTCTTTAGAGTAGAAAGAAAATTCTCAAAAACTGGCTGGGATTTCCTTTTAATTACAAGTTCTTTTTGTAAAGAAAGACTTCGGATTCACAAGAAATGAAACTAGGTAAGCTTGCTTTACTCTATTCGAGTGTCTAAACTTCCAGAAAAAGCGCTTCGAGAAGTTATAATGTTTAAACAAGAAAAGAGCCCTAATTAGGGTTAGGCCTTTTTCCCTAGGAATTCCTAGTGAATTTTTGAAAGATAACTAGAGTCTTCTGCACTAAGAAGTTAGAAAGTTTTAAGTAAGCCGTATATCCCTCAGGAGTACCAGAACTTGCCTACTTCAATTGACAATATTATTAAAGAAAGGCGCGAAGCTAAGCTACATTCGGTCGGCGTAAAGACAGGATAAACTATCACCCCCAAGCACCCCTTTGTGAACCTTACTTATTTATAAAAGCGGGTTAAGGGAACCTTGGTCAATTCTCTTTCCAGGGGAATCTCTAGAGTATAACAGGGCGAAGCCTTTCACTTAGTTCATCAGAGCAATATAAAATCGAGCGACTTCATTTTATACATTAGCTATTTTCATTTTAGGTGCTAGAGAAAAAATTCTATCTATTTTTTAGGGGGTTCTGCTGTAATGTTGTAAGGTTTACATTCTAGAATAATGGGAAAGTTAAGAAATTGTCTCCGTCACTAACGTTCCTAACTCACCCTGCTTTTAGGCAGCCCTCTTTTACTGCTACTAAACTTTATGAGCACTCTCGTAGGATTTCATTAACTAGATTTTCTATGTCCCGAGCATCTAAAGTGCAATATCAACACTAAATAAGGTAAAAAGCTTATGGCCGTAATACCTTCTTTTCCAGCAAACTCTTTTTTGGTAAGTTGGGGATACCTACAAACTCTTTTTTACTAATTTCTTAGGCTAGTAAAAAGGAAAGAAGTAGAATTTGATGCATTCCTTACCTTAGAACTCTTTAGCGAGAGTAACTTCTACTAATATTAAAGCAAGAATATCAGGAGCTTTCTTTTGAAAAGAATTATCCGGCGAGTATTCTACTTCAATTTAATTAAAAAGTTAATTAAAGAATTGGAAACAAATGAGTACAAAAAGCTCTTTCAGGAATACTAAAAACCCTATGGGTAAAGGCTAGAACTTAAACACCGGGCCTCTTTAAGCTACCAGTACTGCTAATAAACTGCACTAGCATAAAGCGGTAGCTCTTAAATTATAGGTCTACCTAAAACCTGTTAAAATTGTAATTAGCTCCTCCGGTTAAGTTGCTTAATTGTTTCATTTCTAATAATCTCATAAATTGAATCTCGTTTTACAGACTAATTAAGAGGGGGTTCGGGCAATGGATTTCAAGATATCTCAAAAAGCAAGAAATCCCCTTCTTAAAGTACCCTTTAAGAAACTAAAAAAACCTACAAGTTTCCGCTATCTGTAATGTTAAGCTTACTAAAGAAAGATAAATAAATATAGGGTATTCCAAAATTAGGTATTAAGCTACTAACTCTTGAAATCTAAGCATTTATTTCGTGACGGCAGGGGTTCCTCAAATTAGATAGAACGGGATTTTAAAGTACTTTATTACTCCAGGTTATTTCAGACTTTGGTGACAGAAGTAAAGGTACACTCTTATTTTCTTGCATCTATTATTATATAAATATAAAACTGTCAGAGCTGCGGGGTTTACTAAAAAGGAATCCCATAGCTGGTTATACTATACAAAAAACCTCATAAACCCACTTTATGGATTTGGTACTCCGTTTTCCCACTTTAAAAAGAGTATCCCCTTATAACTAGTATTATAAATTTATCGACGGGTAATGATCCTCGCTTTTCTTTATTTTTAGGCATAAGTTAAGAGAAAGGCATCCCATGTTTCTGAGGGACTACTCTATCTCAAACTTAAGATAGAGATAAAAGCGCGTTTCGGGGGTTGGGGTTGCATTTATCAGAATCCGTGGTAATGAACTAAACTATACATATACAAAAAGGGCTTTGTAACACCTAAACCTCCCTCCGCCTTAAGGATGCTTTGATATAGTAAATTATTATATATAGTAAGTCTAATTTCTTAATATACTGAAACTACACTAATAAGCATATAAATTACTAAGATTAAAAAAATGATAACTCTACTTTTTGTTAAAACTCGAAGGAACTTAATGATTGTGAAAGAGTTGCTGTTACGAATAAAAAGGGGGGTCCCTAAATTTTCTAGAGATTATCTTGCCCCTTTAAATTAAAAAAACCCGAGCTCGCTAATAGATTGGAGAGTCTCCAGAATTTTTGTAACTTAATCCAATAGCTAAGCAGATTAATATACAAGGGTTCGAATCTGCTACTTATTTTTAATAAACAGCTTATATTCTTTTTCTCTAATTACTGAAGTCATACCGCTCTTTAAAAAGTGAGTAGAGGAAGGTCTAAGTCTTGTAATAAATATAAATGAGCTTGGCCTCTCGGTGTCTTTGTTCCAATTTGTGCTAGGGTTTCTCAGCGTCTATAAGCTATCTTCTATTACAAACATATTACTAACAAATACAGTTAATACACTACTACAGTATAATACGGAATCCCATAAGTACAGGTATTATTCCCCGTAAGGCAAGTAGTACAGTAACAGGAATCTCTACCCCCTCTATAGTTACTCTCCTATTGGTCCCTAAAACTCCTATAGCTGCTACTGCTTCTATTGCTCCTTCTCTTATGCTCCTCTCTTTGCTTCTGTTCCTGCTTGTGCTATATTCAAAGTCAACTAAGAAAGTAAGTCAAAGCCTAAGTCAAACAACTAAAACAAATAAGAAGTAAATCAAAGAACAGAATCTAGGTCATATGTGTGTACCTGTGCATGCATACTAACTCTAACAAGTAATACTACGCATTACCTCGCTATCGCTTCGGTCGGGAGTATAGACACTTACCTTATTCCTATTAAGCACTATACTCACTAACGATAAACACAAAGTACAAAGAGGTAAGCTTGCTTAAGCAACTACTATATGTTTAGGTTGATGAATCTTTCCTAATACTCCACGTTACAGGTAACCTGTAAGAGAGTATATAAATAACAACAAACAACCCATTGTATACCTAATTACTACCCATTAACCATTAAGTAACTAATAAATACCCTATAACTACACTAAAACACTAGCTACATAAGCCCATAGTCCCATAGCTACAGTAAAAAGAAAAGACAAGTAGTACAGTAATAAGAAACTCCCATAAGGACAATAGCTCCTACTCCTATAGCTAATAAGATAGAAGGTATAGCTCATATAAATAAAACAAGTAAAGCAAGTAAATAAACAATACAAAAAAAGAATATATAAAGTCAAGAACAAGTAAACAAGTAAATCTAGATCAGTTGGGTATTCTAATGTAATAATGTACTAACTTTAAATACTCAATACGATACCCTCTCTCGCAAAGGCATCGGTCGGGGACATCAAGAGGCATGCTCTACCTATCATGCGCCTATACACGCTCGTACATACATGCCCATACGCAGGCACACCCATGCACGTGTACACATAAAGCAAGCTTGTTTTGGCAAAAGGAAATATTACCTAAGTGATTTTATCCTTCGAAAAAGGCGTAGACGTAGACTACGAGGGAAATCTTTCTATCCTAGGCCAACCAGGACTTATTAAACCTGTGGTTCTTGTCTAGAATAACATTTTTTATTTATCGCTAGTCCGCGGTAAGTTTTTTTACATTTAACTTACTGTTCCATTTCCCCTATTCTAATTAGTTAACCCTTTAGGAAAAATAGTAGGAACTTTTAATGGTTTAGGAATCTCTATCCGGATACTAAAAAACAAATAGAACATGAAAACAAAGCCCCTGTTGATTGTTAAACCTTTCCCTATTTTATGCCTTTAAGACCCCTCTTGTCTTATTTGTCCTTTTAGGGGTTTTTTGTTATAGGTATTATAGAGATACTGACTTACACTATGAGACACAAAAACTTGTTAATGTTTTAAATTCTTTTTAACTTTTGTATGTGCTTGTATCTGTATCAGGATCTTAGTCTTACGAAGACGAGCTTTTAATATCTATTAGAAACTATAACTTTTTTACTTTTTTTGTTATGGCTCGCTGTACCAAATGGAGCTAATGGATTCCTTTTTCTTTACTAGGAAGGAAAGACTTAAAAGTAGATAGAAGAGTTATAGTATAGTATTGCTTTACTTGCTTGTTTTTGTTTTAAGGTATATCCCTCCAGCCCCTTGTAGTTATTGCAATTCGAGGGTTTAAGCCTTAGAGATACTAATTATAACTAAATAACTAATTCCTACCGACTGGAACTTTAGATCTAGCTGTTCTGTCTTACTTCTTATCTTTCTTTTGATTGACTTATTTCTTACTGACTTGCTGACTTATTTGTTTGCTCTGTTTTATTACTTGCTTTGCTTATTAGTCTTATATGAGCAGGAGGCAGGGGCTAGACTCTTGTTAAGAATAGAAAGATAAAGAGTAATTATCATTCTAATAGGGAGAAGAATAGGGTAAGAGAGGGATTATGGAGCTAGGTTCTTATTGTTGTTAGTAGTTACTGTATTACTCTTATTTGTATTAGTTATTCTTGTTAGATAGGTATCTTAACTCATTTTATTAGTATTGTTCTAATTCTTTCCTTAAGAGTAATTTAATTACATTACCTTATGTGTTTATCGTTAGCGAGTAAGCAAACTTAGAGGGATTGGGATAGTATCTATCTTACCAACGGAAGCGTTAGCGGAGGTAATGTAATTAATATGATAGATTAACAAGTACTTATGCATTCACTATGACCCGGACCAACATCTACTTCTGCTTTCCTTATCTTTATTTTAGACATGTTATCATATTTACTTTACTATTTTAGAGTTATACTTGCTTTCCTTAGATAGATTAGACCTAAAACTCAGGCCTTGAAAATCCTTAAAAGGGGAGCTTAGATAACGGACTTCTTAAAACTAACGGAATACCCCGAAAACCCATCTCCTACTAGTAAAACTAGTCAAATTCCTCAGAGAACTTTTAATTAAACAAATTTAAAGGAAGGATTTTCTAATGGATTTGGAAAACCCTGCTTACTTGATTATCCCCTGCTTTTCACTTTCTTAGAGTGAGAGTCAAATTTAATACGCCTTTTTAAGTTAAGCCTAGGTAACTAGCAAAATTGTCTTTTTAAAGAATGATATTCCTCGTATTACTAATTAGTCCTTTATTACCACCGATTCACAGCCCTTAAATATCTAAAAACCCATTTCTAAACTTATTTGTTCTGGGCTTTTTCTAAAATAAAAGGGGTTAACTTCTATCCAAGTTGGGCTATTATATATCTGAAGGAAGCTACTTTACGGACTAGAAATAGAAAGATGCCCTTAAGTTCCTTGTGACTCCCCCTTTTTATTGACGCAAGACCTGGGCTGATAGAAACCTTTCTAGGAACAAAAACTTCGACTTTGACCTGTTAACTCCTCTAAAGCCTAACTTCTTCTTATTCATTTTTAGGAGTCCTGGCTTAGTTATAACACCCCGAAAAACTTTCCTTATAGTTTCCGGGATCGGTTAAAACGACTTTAGCAACACTTTCAAAAAAGGTAAATTAAAAAAAAAAAAAAGTATCTAGGCTATTACTTTCTATTTTATAAGAAAGACCGGAAACCTTCTCCTTGCAATATCCACCAGTATTCTAAAAAAACTTACTAAAAATAAGAATAGAACCCTAAAAATTTGAATTTAAGAGGGCCTTCAATTCCCTTTATCTTAATATTATTCCTGTAAAAATCCTTGCCTATCTGATTTAAACAAAAATCTATAGTTTAAAAACTCCTGTTGACTTGCTCCTACCCTTATCCATACTTGTTTCTTCACCATAACTTTCTTATACATACCGCTTTTGTAATACTTGCTCTCTGTGTACCCTTGTTTTCTTAGTCTAGATAGCCATCAGAGTCTTCGTACCCTCTATCCTTCATTGTTAAGAAATTGGAACTCCTATTTTACATTATAGTTCCTACTCCCTTTTTCTAGATTCAGAATCGAAAACCCCGAAATCCAGGGGACACAAATAAGGGGGCTCCTCCCGCTATAACACCTTGTCCAGTAAAAACCTGCCGTAATTTTAAATAATACGTTCTACCTACTTGCTTACCCCTCTCCTACACTGAAGAAAAAGAGTTCCTTGTGACTTAGTTCATTTGACTTAGGCTTTTCCAGATTAATTAAAAAACCTATACCAAGACTCACTAGAAGGCAATTTAAGTGCTGGTTAGCCTGCCTAGTAAACATTTGAGCCTTTTACGTTTGATTTAAAACATTTTAAAACCCTTTTAGAATCCTTTTTTAATAATGTGAGGACATATTACACAAAACCGGGGAGAGAAATAAGAAAGCAACTTCAGAGTGCCCCTACATAGCTTAGTAAGTAAGAAACTCCTTATATTTCCTTGTAGTTTAACCTGGAAACAGAGGAACACAAAACCCTTACCTACTGTAACTTATAAAACGACTAGGATTCTCTTTCATTTTCATCTTATAGTTAGTAGATTTTCTTACAATTAGGGAATTCCTGTCTAGTTTAGGCTAAGAATACCTTACGAAGAAGAATAGAGTTTCCTTATATGCCTACTACTATCTAAAATCCTAAAAAAGGATAGCAGTACAAGATATAAAAGACAAAGAAGTTCAAATTTTAAGTGGACCTTCTAGCTTTCTATTACAGTAAGTTATACAACGCTCAAAACATTGACTTTTTCTCTAGAAGTAGTTAGAGCTTTGCTTTCGTATAGTGAGGAATTTAGATATCCCTATTTATTACAGGAGCCGGCCAAAAATAGGAATATAGGTCGGACAAAAAGGATTTAGCAGTTTTTGAAAAGCTTATACAAAGAGAGTTTTAGTTTCCCTTTGACTCCCTGTTTTCTAAGACTAAGAGAGTTCCTTATCCAAGTCGGGTTTTTGAATATAAAATTTTTGTATTTAATTCCAGTAATTAAGGGCCTTTGCGTTAGAAATTAAAAAGTAACTTATCTGATAAGGGATCTCGGTCTCCTAGGGCAACCCCACCACTAAAATAAGTAGCTTTGTACTGGATTAATGCTAAGTGCTAAAGGTGTAATAATAGACTCAGTAGGAATTCCTAAGCGCCGCTATGCACGACTTCTACGCATGGGGTATACGCCTTCTCAAAAGTTATCCTTTATATAACTAAAAGGTCTTTCTTCGGCTTTCTTGCTAGTTTGACATAGAAAATTTAGGGCTCTTTCATTACTCGATATACTCACATTCTGTTGTTACCCTGGGTTAAAGCTAGGTATTACATTGTAAGTATTTACTAAATGTAGAGACTAAAAACTCCGTCTAGAAATTGAAATTTGTGTTGAAAATTGTACTATAAAACTGAAAAGTAACTAAAACTTTTTATTTTACAGAAATGTAAAATCTAAGGTCCTCCCGGAATTTTTAGAAGAAAAAGGGTAGCTGCTGGATTAAAAGCAACCTGTTTAGTGGGCGATAGTTATTAGCCTGTATGTAGGGTGTTTAAGTTAACTTAGGAAAAAGTCTTTCTATTGAAATTTGGTGGAATATCTTCTTTCTCACTCAAGTACTTCTTGGATGTCTCTTGGCTAACACTTCTAAATGTTTCATACTCTTGGAGATTAACCTCTTTAAAGCACGAGCGCCCTTTTGTAGGAACCCCCTTTATCCGAGTACCACTCACTTTATACTTAATCTACACGAGGCACAGCTTTTTATTCCCTATTTAAAACTATAGAAGGTAGAGTTTTTAGTTGATGGAGAATTCCTATATATTTAGGCCCCAGGAAAAGATTGACCTAGGACTTTAGTGAATTCAAAATCCCGTGCGACACTAAAATTATAGGCTTAAGCGTTTACCCGCTATTTAGAGTTCCTAAGAAATTGCTTGAATTTTTCTGGGTATTAAGGGGATCCCTATTCTGTAGGTAGAAAGTACATAACCCAAATTAGATTTTGGACGCAGTGAGTGCGTTTATGAAAACATGACCTAAAGAAAAAACTTACTTAATATAAGAGTTTCAAATGCTGGCTACAGCCCTATCAAGAGAAACTCGTTTGAGAAGTTACCTACGAGGGATCTTCACCCTTATGGCAGGCCCTTTTCTTTATAATCAAAATCTTATCCAAAACGTAATATTTTTATAGCCTAGGAAACCTTTCAATTAATGAAATCCGGGTCTGCTTTATAGAATAAAAGCAAAATGAACTACATTAGCAATTGTATTTTATATACACCTCTCTTTCTAACTAGAATGAGAAAAGTCCTGAATTCGTTTTGGTTACATATCCTCCTAAGAAGCCCCCTTAGCTAAGGGTTATTTCTTAAAACTCGCCCTTGCTGTCAGATTTTTGCTTGGGTTTTTCTAATTACAGCTAGGCTTAAATAAGAGGGTATACTGAGGACTACCTTAGGGAGGGGGAGTTACTTACTGTTGGTAATAAGTAGAGTGAAAATGAAAAATGAGTAGTTTCTTAACAAATACTAGGAAGGGTTGCTCTTGTGTTCCTTTGTTTACCTTACTAGCTATATGGATGCTTGCAAAGCAGATACTACTAGGACAGGATATTAACTCTCAGTCTACTGTTAAGGAACATGAATAGTTTAAAGGTTTTATATATACCTGACATGTATCGACTAAAAAAATCTTCATAATAAAAGATTTATATGAAAATGACTCAAAAAAGGCTAAGACTCAAAATCAAGTAAGATTGCGGAGGACTTTGTCTTGTAATAAAAAAGAAATAAACTACCTTTTCCTTTGTTATCGAACTCCGGTATCTAAAACCTGCATTCCTAATTATCGAAAGCAACACTCCTAGTTATTAGACTTGATATTAGTCAACAACAAAGTTTTGACTCTTTTTGGGTTTAAGTGCATACTCTTGTTACAATCCTAGTTTAGCAAAAGGGAGCTTCCTCGTTTTTTAATTTAAAACTCCTTACCAAGGTTCTCTTGAAGTTTTAGCTTAGCTATGTATCTACTAATTAATTTAAATATAGTGATTAGCTGCCCTAGGCAAAAATCTTAACTCTAGAACTTTGAATATTTTGAAATAACATAAAAAAGGCCTTTCCTTAACGAAATATTAGAGGTAGCCAAATAGAGGAACCCTTGCTTAAACGGAGTACTTTAGTTTAGCTTTTATAATAGGCCACTTCTCGAAAGGATTCTCTCAGATTTTGCAGGGATTTTTAATACTATGCTTTTAAGCTTTAGTAGGATCTCCCTCATTTATTTCTCATTTTGACTCCGGGCCCTACTTACCAAATATCCCGAGGGAAGCTTTTCCTTTTTCTTCCTCGAACTTGGCTAGTCTCCTACGAAAGTATATAATTTATAAATAAGATACGAATTTCAGAACCTTTTTGTAAACATATAATGCATGCTTTTATAGTTTGATCTAACTAGGGACCCCGTTAACTAATTGCCTCCTTTTTAAGATTTTGCCAAGGTTCCCGATCCCGCAGATTGTACATCTACCCCAGGATTTTTGCAAGAGTATAAAACTTAATATCCTTTATTTCGTTAAGGTTTTTGAAATTAGTTAAGTAAACTTGAGTGGGCTTTTGATCTTTCAGGGTTCGCTATGTATTCGGTTCCTTAAAAGAAAAAAAGGATACCCAATAAAAAATGAGACTCGTTAAAGTTTCTATTCATTTTAGGAAAGCACAGGGCACTTAAGTATTAAGCGAATTGCCTTATACCATAGCGTAAAGAAAGTACCCGGTAAAGAAACATTCTTTTTTACTAAAAACTTTTCTGATCTAGTTATAGGTAGCCGGGATTTCATAAAGGTCATAAAACAGCTTGAAGCTATAGCCCTTCCTTCTTAAATAAACAGCGCTTTTTCAAGCCTTAGCTATACATTCACAAATCCCGCAAATTCCTATAGAGTCAAACTTTGTATGTAGTTTTTTAGGGTTCTTGCTGGGTTTTTTGTAGCTTGTAGTTATGGGTAGAGGTCCTTATTCGTCACAACACAAGTAGATGAGTTCCAAGATACAGCTTTGCATTCTTTTGTGAAAAGACCCATAGATAGAAAGTCCTAGTAAAGATGTTTTATCAATCTATGCTAGTTGCTCCCCTTATTAGTTAATTATGTATGGATACCCCGGCTTAAACCCCTGTATCTTGACGCAAATGAGATGCTGGGTAACCGTACTCTAGCTCTCATATTCCACTTTCTTTTTGTCTCTTATAGTAAAACTTGCAAAAAGCTATGCTTATTCTGCTCTGTAACTGGTTGTAGACTCAATTGCATTGCCCACGACTTCCTTGTAAAATTCCGTTTCTCTTTATACTTTTTTATACTTTAAAGGGCCTTCTTAATAAACTAAAACTACTCACCTTATCCCTGGGTTTAATAACAAGTCAAATTAAGTACATATATAATATTCAGTATCTCTAACGAGAGAACGAGCCCAAAATAAGGAGCTCTGTCCTTTTTTAATTATCCTGGTGATTCTACTTTATACTCACGTAAGCAATAAAAAACTTATACATAAGACAATTTTGATTTAGCATAAATTTATGCGCATTCATAGACTAAAACAAAAGAAAATTTTAACGGGATTGATTTCCATACCTTTTATAGTAATTATCTCTGCGACATTTTTCGCTTCTCCCTTTTGTAGTAGGCCCAAAACTTAGTACGTCTTAATAAACAGGGTCGGCAAGAGGTCGGCTAGATGCTAAAACATCGAGTTTCTTATAAAGCAGATGGAACTATTGGACTTACTGCGCATACCTTAGCGGTATTCTGGGGTTAGCGGTTAAAAAGAGTACTCTAAGAGGAGACTTCCTTATAAAGGAAGTATAACACATTGAAATGAACAACTTAAAGGGCAACTCTATATTATAATTATAAAAGCAAAGAAGCAGGAATCTGAGAAGTATTCACAATACCTCTTTATTTATACTAGTTATAGTGGACGATAGCAGGTGCCTTTTAAAGCTCCCTTTTTAATTTCATTTTTAGGGATACTCTAAATTCTAATACTAAATAATTGATATAAAATTTATAAGAATTCCTTCGGGTTTTTATATTCTAATAAGGCGCTCATTATATAATAGGAGTCTTTCAAAGTCCTACAAATTCTTAGTATTTTATATCCTGAGTTACAAAATCCCTCTATAGTATCCTGCTTTGGTTTACTCTTTATAAACCAGTCAGTAATTACAAGAAAGGGATCCTTGATAGCTCTGGAGTAAAGGGGGCTGTCTTACAAGAGTCTTTTTAGTGTTAACATACTTCGGTGACTAGGTCTCTATTTATAAAAACAAGGCTTAAAAAAGTTTGCTTAATTCTTATTTCAAAAGGAAATTAGACCCTCGTTAAAGCAAAAATGGACTCTTCTTAACTTAAGTATTACAACACTTTGGTAGAATTAGAACTCCATCCCTTGCAGGGTTATCCTAGAAAGCAACAGGTAAAGGGTATATAGCACATTTTACTAGTAAGAATTTAATATTATTACTTAATTATAACTAAGTAAATTTAAAGCTCTCAACCCTTTTTCAAAATTAAGTCTTTAAAATGCCTAAAGGCGTACCTAATAAAAAGGATTGCTTAAAAGAGCTCCTAAAAACCTTGTGCAAATTGGTGCCAAGTAATTTAAAGGTTTTAATCTCCACTTCTCCTTAGCTTGTTTGTTACTCTTATTCTGTACCCTATGCCTACTATTTAGAGACCCCCTACCTTCTCACTACCCTCTTACCGTGCTTTACCTACAATCCTTGCAATCTCCTAAATCTCTATCCCTATTTTAAGAGTCCACCCTACTGCTTGCAGCTTTCTTAGTTTCAATCTTCTTAACAGCTATTTCTGGGGTATTGGGTGGGCTTACGAGTTCTACCTTACCCTGTACTCGGCCCGCTAAAACTAATAATAGAAAGATACCAGCTTGCCTGCAAAACCCGCTATCGTTTTAACTAACAGTAAGGAAATTCCCCTTATTTCCATTTCTGATATATTTATTTAATTCTGTACTAGCTGGACTAGGGGAGAGTGAGGAGCTTAGAGACCCCCTGGACTGGATATTTCTACTTGAACTTTAAGAAAATCTCGAGGAACAAATAACAAATTATAAGATTCCTAAGAGATTTTTTAACAACTGAATAGCAAAGAGCTCTCTTTACGCAGATATAGAACTCCCCCTGGAACCTCTTTTGTCTTCCTCTAATTAAAGACTTACCACTTCAGAAGATGATAGTTAAATATTTGTAGCATCAGGCTATGGGTTTGGCAACTTACTTGATACAAGAGTTTTATAGGACAAGTAATATTATTCTTGATGATACTCCTTTTTAGGAAAGCGAATCAGTAACAATAAGCGTGGAATATTCATGTAAACTGCCATCTAATTTAGCGTATGGACCCAAATACTTTAATTCGAGTTGATTGAGATTTCTTTTAAAACGGGTACTTATTTATGGTGGATACTACTACTCCCACCCTAAAACCAGTATTGGTGTATGGGCATAAGCGACTTTTTTTGTACGTCGGAACCTTGTTTTATGACCTAGACTATACGTTTCCCAACCGCTTGGGACTTTTACTGCGTTCTTCGTAAACACGTCTTATATAACTCTTTATTAAAAAAATCCTGGTGGAATTTTTATACATCACAAACTCACGTGGATATTAAGGACAAGTAGGGTTCAGACGAGCTAATGCTAATTAGAGTTATAATAAGAAATTCACATTTATTTAAATGTGAATCGGGGTTTTTCTATCCGAAGAGCTGTACCACTAAGATATACACAGGGTAAGCTCTATATTAAGATTTACTGATAACCAAACCCCTATCGTACCCGGCATGCTTTTTTATGCTACAAGACTAAGGAATAGTATAAAAATAAAGAGTAAGTAAAGTCTTTCAAAGAGATTGCCGGGAGACCTCGGTCTGACAATGCATAGCTCTAAAAAGCAGTTGCATATGCCCAAAATCTAAATCTAAAAACTTTTCTATTGTTTGAGCTCTCTTATTACACTTAGGGGAGTATAAAGCTTCCTTCTCTCCCGAGCCTAAACCCGGGCTTTAAATACTCTTGTAGGAAAAGATCAGTCCGGAAATTTGACTGAAATAGTGTGTGGAGCTAGAAGTCTCTTATTCAAGATTTACACAAACTAGTAATTCTAATCTAAGGAGATTGATTTTTATATAGAGTAAGAGTACTTTAGGTCAAAATGGAGGTTTCGTTAGAAAGAAAAGCCGAGGGCCTTAGGAGGGTCTTGACTACGTGCTTCAATCTAACTAAGAGAGGTACTTATACTACAAACGAATAATATAAAATAAACTACTAGGGTTGAAGCTGAATAATCTCTCTCAGAACTATAACCCTAGTTGGAGCCCTACAAAAAACAAAGCCTAAGCGACTTTTGATTGAAACCTTAAGATAGATAAAGGTACTAAAGAAAGTCTACTACAAAAGGTAATTTATTAGAAAGAAGCCCCCTTTTTGACAAGAGTTGCTGTTAATCCGGGAATACCCCACTCTTTTTGGAAATAAAGTTACATATAAAGAATCGGACTAGTACTTAATAGAGTTGTACCTATAATCCCGAGTAGGAAAAGCAAATTTTAAGAGGGCTCTCGGAAGTTGTGATCCCTAAATTTGGAACATAGACCCTCCCGAGATTTTTATAGAGCTTTAAGCCGGGCGTTTTCATTTTTTTAGTTAGAGTCAAGTAAAGTCAAAATAAAGTTTCTGTAATTGGCTGCTGAGTAGTATTAACATATTTTCGTAACTAAAAAGTTGGACTTGTATAGTTTTTTCGATTAAATTAAGGGTTGATATCTAAACTTTACTTTTACCCACTTTCATTACTGGATTTTATAGATAAAGCTCGTTAAATTTTATAACGAGGAAATAACAAGTCTTCTACTAAGTGAATATCCAAAGTTCTAAAATCTTCTTTATTAAATATTGTCAAAGAGAATCTCCTTAAAGGGGCCCCTACTTTAAACCAGATAAAGAGTGCTAGTCAAGAGACTTACGCGAATTCTTTTTTCGTGAGGTTGGGGTTGAAGTTTTGTACCTATTTTTCAGTAAGGCTGCTTTATATTTATAAAAGAGCTACTCTGTATAAGATAAGTGATTCAGTGACAAGTCATAAAAAGAAGAATGTAAGAAAAAAGAACCATCACCGGTTAAGGCAAGGTTTATCTTGTTGTACCCGAAGTTTATAGAAAGTTTTTTGTTTAAGGACTTCTAGGTTTTTAAAGAGTAAAGTAAGGAGTTGCTTATTCCTTTGGTTTACAGGGTTTTCTCGATAATTTGTTACAGAATAAAGTAACTCAGGCTAAAGAAAGTCCTCGGTTTCTAGTAAGTCTGTTTTCTTGGGCTTGGGTTGGGGTTGTTGCTCCTAGTGTGTTAACTATACTTAAGACTTCCTAAAATTCCCGCCCTCCGTTACACTACAGCTGGGTAGAATTACTAAACCAAACCCTACCAAGGCTCTACCCCTTGGTCAGTAACTACAGAGCAAAAGAGGAATTTCCTTAAACTTATATAAAATACAACTAATAAATAAAAATCTTACTATCTAGAACAAGTAATACACTAGAACTCTACTTTCTATACATATAACTAATATAAGTATATTATAGTTACACTAACTACATTAGCTACAGAGAACAATAAGACTATTCGAAGTGCTACTCTTCCTACTCCTATTATAATCTTCTATTTCCTTTATCTCTGCCATTCTCTAGCTTCTCCTACTAAGATAAGAAAAGAGGTATTGTAAATAAGAACAGTAATAAAGTCATGAAGAAGTAAGTCAATAAAAAGAAGGAAAGTAAGTTCAGTGGGGTTTTAAGGTATCATGTACTACTTATATACTATCCTGTATTACCCTCCTTCACTATGTTCCCGTCGGGAATAATTATTATTACAATACAAAATATAAGGTTCGTATCCTCTTTAACGATAAGGGCAGGGGATATTATCCTTAAAAACTAGGACTCTTTTTTTCTTTTTAGAATACTTTATTTCGCGACTACTAAAACAAGGAAATGCGGGGAATCCCCATAAGTATTGAGATAGCTAAGGGGGCGCAGGTAGTGCAAGGTCTATTTATTAAGAAAAGGGATCTCTTTATGAGATTAAGATACAAATAAGAGTGGGTATAGGTATCAAAATCTGCTGCTAAGAAAGTTCTCCGTTTCTGAGGAAAGGTCTAGCTAATAGGGGCCCTATATCTCTGAGAGGAGGTGCCGGTAGTATTAAGAAGGAGGCTCCACAAGGTATAAGGTATGAGGATTAATAGTAACAAAGAGAGTCAATAAGAAGTTTTGCGGGATAAGAACCCTTGTATTTTCTCTGCATTCTGGTTAAAGAAATGGAGTTAAAGCCTGCTTTTCCTGTTGGTGTTGCTCCTTAATTTAAGGTTAACTATCAATATACTATCTATTTAGCATATTAAACTCCCTCGGAACCCTACGGTCGGAGGGACGTATTCAATATCCCATAGGGCATACTCCTATAAGAACAAGGAAGCATAGGAATGAAATCCTTACTTTAAAGATAAATCTTTCCTGTACCTGAAATAAGTTAAAACCCCTGGGAAGCTCATTAATAAGTAGCTCCTCTAGTCTGTAAAGAAAGAAAAAAGGGGGTGTCTTCTTCTCCCCATTCCTTAGCTATAAAGATCAAACTCCTAAACAAGTTAAACTTTAGGGGAGTTGCTTTTCCCGGCTCTTTTTTTAGTATCCCGGCAAAATAGAGAAATACAAGTACAAACATAAGGAATTTTATAAGAAATTGAATGTAAAGCGCTTCAAATGGTTTCTTAAAAGGCAGCTGAACTCGTTAGTGAGAAAGGCTATTTCTGGGTAAAATAACTTTGACATTGTTTGCTTTAGTCTTTTTTGAAATTAATTAAGGAGCGGTTAGTCTTACGTTCTTCCACTCAAGTTTTTTGATTATACAGGATAAAAAGGGGTTATTTGAACCTATGGTTTTCAGTCGAGGAAACTTTTGTCGTACCCGCGGTAAAAAGGCAACCCTTACGTAAATAATAAAAAGCGCTTTCTTTAGGTCCGGTTCTTGAGCAAAAAAAATAGCAAATAGATAAGAGAACTCTACCGCTTCAGATGTAGGGTTAAGTTTACTAGTACTAGCCTAAGCTCAAGGCCCCTTTGGCATACAGTAATAAAAACCTGTTAATCATACTCACTTCCTTAGCTAAGCTCGATCTTTTAGATCCAACAGGAGTTGTAAGAATTGTAAAAAATGACATTATAGGAGTTTCTATTACTACAAAATCGGGTACTTGAATGGTTTACTCTTTTAGACTAAATTGTATTCTCCTTAATATTGTGTTCGAAATAGTACTTGCTTGTGATAACCTAAAACCCTGATTCCTTTTTCTAGTCGGGAGGTTAAAATTCATAAGGGATGGTTAGTGAGTTACTAAAAAAGACATCCCAAAGTACTTGTGTGTAAACCTGTAGAATGTAAAGAGGTTGTTTATCTCCCAAAGCTTTAATACTAAGCGACTCGAATTTCGGTAAAAGGGTATCTTATAAATATCTAAAGAGCAAAAAAGTGCTACAAATTAGAATATATCTCCTTACTTAATAAACTAGAACTCCCCAGGAAACCAATTATTTATAAGGACGTGTTTTAACTCCGTATCTGCGTAATTTTGTTTTTAATGCTTAACTCTTTAACTCACCTAAAAACTATAAGTATCTCCAATAAGCGAGGTCCTTTACTATAGAGAAGTCCCTCTTGGGAAAGTCAATTCTAAAGATTTCAACCCAACTGTAGAAAATAGCTAGCTTGAGTCATAGGTCGTCTTTCTAAGATCTTAGGTTTCCTTGTGTTGAAGAACTCCTTTATTGGAAATATAGGAAAAATCTGGCTTATAATATTAAATAAGTCTATTTTGATGTTCCTCACTTATCGGCATCCAGTTAACTTTCTATAAGTAGATAAAAAAGTGTGGAATTTTTACACTATAAAACGAAGGAATTCTGAGACTCATGAGTACATGCCTGCGTAATACATTTAATAGAGCTCCCCTCGTTATATTCGCTTAAAAATAAAAAGAGCCCTCTTTCACGAGGTCGTAACTACTAAATAGGGGGCTCCCGTAGGTAAGTAGGTAAAATAAGAAGGAATACTCTTAATATATTAGTAGAAAAACCTGCTTTTTGAATTTCTTTCCGTGAGAACACGAGACTTTAAGATAAATATTACATCGATTTGGTAGACCCTATAACACAAAAATTCTATACCCCGGCAAACCTTGAGATTGCGCATCTTTTTTAATAAGCCTTATCTAGAGAATAGGTATCTAGCAGCCGCAGTTAAGAAGTAAATAACCAAAGTAGAATTCTCTAAGAGGAATTGAGGAGCTTGAAAAGTTAGTGATATCTATATATAGATATAAGAACTAAACAGAAATTTCTCGAAGAGAGCCCCATATGAGTGCGCGGATACTTTAAAGTAAAGAACACCCCGAATTTAGTTACACAAAAAGATAGCTGACAGCTAATTTACACTGTACTTTACTGAAATTAAAGGTTTCAAAAGTCTATTACAACTAGGAATAAGTAACTATAGACAAGGAGTTTTTCTCGATTCTATGTCATTAAAATAATTTAAGTGAGAAACCCGTATATATCTAGCAGAGTTCCACCAAGAGAATTTCTTTTTAGTACAGTAGGAGCAAAGGAAACTTCTATTATATAAAGCAAAAAGGGAAATTTCCATAGCCAGGCCTTTCCTGCCAAAGCTTTTGGTCTTATAGTGTTCCTGTATATTGTGGGGGCTTGGACTTGTGTATTGCCAGATTTAAGGACATAACAGAAAGAAAGCAGTTTTATAGATCACTATCCTGTAATTATGAAATAGTTATTATAAGGAAACTTACCTGTATATACACTTCTATCATTTTCGAAGTGAGACATTACTTAAATACAAAACCCAGATCGAAAAAGGAGCCAAGAGATATTCACCAAATTACTATTTTATCAAGTTGAGACTGCATGTATTTTAAGGTGTTTTTTTTTCTAGGATTTTAATCAATTCCTAGAGGAACCTATAAGTTCCAGGAAAATTCTAGATGGAAATCGATTCTTATTATATAAATTGGAAATTCAGTGAGCTCCCTACTAGATCCTTTATTGCTTTAAACTAACAAAAAGTATAGTAAAAACCTCCGCAAAATTAAGGTTTAGCCTAGGTCCGTCAGAACTTCTGTGGAATGTACTCAAGCAATTCGGTTTATAGAACTTTTTAGTTATAAGTACATAGGACTTAAAAAAGAATCTTTAAAAAGGATTCCATAAGGACCCCTAAAAAAACAATAGCTGCAGGAAAAATTCTAAAACCGGCTATACTAAACTGTTAAGAGAAATACTAGGAATATCCGAAGTTTATCTTAAAAGGGGTACTCCCTATCTTAATAGGATTGAAAACGAAAACTAAAAAAAAGTATGCGTATTTGCTCAGAAGATGTGTTATAGTCTAAAATAAAAGTTTTAAGGCTAATTATGCAATTTCTTTCCACGAAAGGGAATTTGCACTCCTGATAGAGCTTCAACCAGATCTAGTACTTTTGTTTTGCATTCAACTTTTCGGTGTTAAAGAAATTTCTTTTTGGTAAAGTCTTTTAGGGAGTGTTTTGTTACTATTATTTTTTCTTTTTAGTGCTAACCGGGCCTTGCCTTTTGTAGACCCGTGCATGTATTATTGATTCAAATTAGTACTTTTACAGGATAAGATTTCAAGTTCTTAAGATTGCGCGTCAGTGTACTGGAAAGCTAACCCCTTGCTATAAGGAAGTCCCTCGTTAACCTAGCTGGACTTTTTGTAAATGGATTACAAACTGGAATCTAATAACCTGGTATATAAGTAAGTGCATCTGTTAATCACGTTTATAGAATTTCACAAAAAGGAACTCCGGTCTAGGAACTCCAGATACTGCCCTGTTTTTATCTTTTTAATAGAGCTAATCCCAGAATAAAGACTTTGTAGTTGACCCGACCTCGAAATGACGCATTCTTTCTTGTTAAGAAAAGTGCAATGCGCGGATAGATACAAGACTTTTTCATTTAATTTATGTGCCCGCAGAAGTTTATTAAATTGACTCTTAATTATCTACTACCTAAACTAAAAAAGTACTCCTAAAGTGGACCGGGTATGCGGCCTTTTAGTATCCCCTTATACCCGAAACCAAGCAAAAGTTATCCCTCAAAAGGAGATTGGTATTTAGCTGAGTAAGTTGGCTACAGAGTCCTTTTTAAGAAACTAAGAGTAACAAGGGATCTATATAAAAAACGAAAATCTAACAATTCCTTTTTTAACCTATTATAAGCTGAAAAATTCCTTATGGAAGCCTAGCCTAAAAAGGTATAAGGGAATAACTTGTATATAAGTTGTTTGAATTATTAAAAAGAGTGATTTTGAACCGACGAACACTCTGTAAAATTCTGATTCCAGTAATTTATGTAAGAAGTTTTTATTCATTTTCATTAGCTAGCTTTCATTTAATTTAACAAACCTCTACTTTAAGGGTTTTTTACACAGGGAATTGGGGTATTCCTCTATCTTTAGCTAGCCGTATGAATATAGTCTTTTTTACCAAAGGTAGCGACAAGACTACCTCTAATAGAAGAGAAGTTTCTATCTTTCTAACCTCAAGAACAAGTCCTTTTTTATTTTATAACTCTCCCAAATTAAGCCCGCGATTGAATGAAGCTTGCTTTTGTACTTAGAGTGCCCCGAGGAAAACTTTGGATAGCTTGTCAAAGGTTTAGCTTACCCGGATTCCCTAGTATGCGCGTGTATGTAAAGGATTTTACCAAATTACCACGTTTTGAATTCTTTATTAAAGGGCTTCCCTAATATACCAAAAAAGGAAAGAGTAAACCCAGCAATTAGAAAAAATGGGGCGTAGGCAGGCTTACTCATATCCAAGAAAAAGGAGACTCTTTATTATAACATTAAAACGGGAATTTCTTAGGAGGAGTTTATATAAACACATAGAATTGTAACTACTAAATCGGCGATATCCTTTCTTCGTTACGCTTACTTAGGAATCACTAAAATGAATTTAAATGAATAGTAGACCTTATTCATAGTGCCAAGAACCTCAAGGGTATTTTGTCGGAATCCCCTAAGAAATCGACCTAGCTTGCTCCTTTTTAACTATATCGAAATTACTATCACAGCCTATAACGCATTTTTGAGTACAAAGATTATCTTTCGTTAGAGCTACATATTTTTATGGGTGTCCTGGGTTCTAACAAGGGTTTAATACATAGCTAGAAATACTCGTCTTTTCCTTACTAAGAAAAAACTATACATAAATGGAGTTAGCTGCTTTTGCTTAAGGCAGAGAGTGTACCTAAGAACTTTATTAAGAACTTTATATTATAGGTATCCTTGTATTGATTACCAAGAAAGTTTAGGTTTTTTATTCTAATGATTCAAAGATTATGCTAGATGACTCCACAACTAAAAACTTAAGTATTTCCGAGGAGAGGAGTAGTATAATCTTCTATCTCCAAAACAGAGCGAGCATGCAACGAAAAAAATTTATGCAAGTAACTGAATCCTCTAAAATGAAAATGGATTTTATTACAGTACTTTCCAAATTAAATGTAGGTTTGCCTTATTTAAGAAGTGACTTAGGGATTCTGGTCTCAGATATAAAGAGTTAAATTTTTGTACTTTAATAAGAATCCAGGGAGTATCTTTTTATATGTTACAGAGAACGAAAGGCAGATACTTGCTTGTGCGAGTTCTTTTGAAGCTTCTAGAGAGCCTTTTGGTTTAAGAAAATATCCCTTAGTTTTTTGACTTGTCTCAGTAAATATAATGTTATAAAATCCCTATTGCCACTATTAATTAGGGGCTTCTTACTTTCCTGCCGGTATATAAGCCGGTATATAAAGTTATCCCTTCCTCAGTTACCCTTTTTACTCCTTACCTTTCTAACAAACGAGGCTTCCTTTATCAGGAGTTTGAGTCTCCAACATTAGTATACAAAAATCCCTAAAAAACATTTACTTTATTTTAGTAATTCCTTTAAAAAGCTGGGGCCGCTTGTATTTTTTATAGGATTTTGCGTAGAATTTCCTCTGCAAAATTTGCCACGTCGGAGATTTTAAAGCGTTTTGCTTTATAAACTTCCTATTGTTACGAGATAACCTATTTTCAAAATGTTCGGAAGAGTTGGTGAGCCAGGAATAGTTGCTCTTGGATTTCGTTTTTACTCAAAACGAAAGGAGGGGAGTACTAAAAAGTAAGATAAGCTACTCTCAACTCCAAGAATCCTTAAGAGAAATCCTTTAGGAGTTTGCCGTGTCACAGTTTCGAGGATTTCAAATGCTATTTTGGTATTTTCGTGAACTTACTTTTTTTAACAGGCGTAACTTTCGGTTCTCTATTATAAATAATACCTGTATTTCCTAGAAAACGCCATGGAAATGAGAAATTTCTTTTATTCAAGATTCAAGAAAGCCTTCCGTGCTACATAAGGGAGTCCCTTTCAGGATAATTTATTAAAAAATAGCTATTAAGGAAAGAGCAAACTTCTACGACGTAAAATACGCACAATGTACAAAAAGGAACTCAATTCCATATTTATAGTCATGGTTGGAGCTTGTTCTTTAAGATTCTAAGACTTATCTAGTGTTTAATTACTCCAGTTTTTCTGAGGGCTCCTTTGTACTATGTTATGCTTGATAAGTTAACTCTGTGTATAATTGAGGATTCTTTTGTATTATAAAGAGGTTTGGACAGGACTCTAAGAGGGAACTTTTCTTATTTTAATTTGAAACCTAGCTTTTTAGTGCAGTACTACTTCCTGGCAGTCCTTTTCTTACCTATGTTATATCCCTTTTCGTAACAATTCCAAACTATACTTTCAGAATTAAACGAACCCTCTAGAACAGAAACTCCAAAATGTAGCTATATTCACGGATCTCTCTTTCTAGTTTTTAAAGGCAAGTACACAAGCCCCTTTTTTCTTAGGATACATCGCTTGTAATAAAGTATTGCGATGGGCCCGCTAGAATTCTTATGAAAATGAGGACTTTTGTACTTTTTAAGTTACCTTTTCTTAGTAATATGCCAAAGGATAACTACCCCTTTTTACAATAGGATATCTCCCTCATCGCTTTGTCAGGACTATAAGGAATTAGACTTCTTGAAGAGAATTGTTGTTAGAACAATTTCTTATATTACAGGACCTTTTTGTAAGCCTCTCTATTAGGAATTAGAGCTCATACTTGCGCTTACTTTCTTATAATAAGGAAGGAAAAGACTAGGATGTATTATGTTTTAGCATTTTGTTAGGTACCCTATATTAATTAGCATCTTGTAAATTCCTTTTTTATATCAAGACTTAGTTTCGGTTTCTATATAAGATAAGTCCGGTATAAGGGTAACTCCCTCAGTTGACAAATTTCTTGTTAAATGAGACCTCAACTACCCTACATTCATATTCTAGAATTCCTCAACTATAGTAGTGTTTCTACATACAAAAGGAAGTCCTTTTTGTACCCTAAGCCCCATTTGGTAATTGCTTTTTAAGTGTTCGCAAAGAAATAACTCATAGCTTGACTCAAATTCTGGAGTTGTCGAAGAGTACCCTTTGTAAATAAGTAATTTGCTTTAAGACTTTAAATTCAGGGATGCTCCAAAGGTTGTAGTTAGATATTATAAAAATAACTAAACTCTTTTGGAGGCAGTCTATGCTAACCCTTCGGTTTTGTTAAATGACTTAGTAGTTTTTTTGTAATTACGTAGAATAGCAACAATGTAAAGTTAGAAAATAGAAATAGAGTAAGAACCACAGTATGCGTGTCATCCATTTAAGTCTGAAATTCCGGTCTAAATAGAGATTGCTTGTAGGATAAGAGATTTAGGACATGTTGACTATGTCTTATACAATTCAAGGCCGAAAAGCAGAACTCCAACCGAAGAGTGTACAATTAAATTGCCAATTCAGAGCGGAAACCGGCAAAGGAAGCCCTTAGCTTTTGAGAATACAGTTCAAAAGTTAAAGAGTGGGGTCAAGTCCATTTTATTAATACTACTAGAATCCTATATAAAGCAAACGCTTACCGGTAGGATTCAATCTACCCTCTTTTGTACTTGATATTACTTGTGAGGATGAAGAAGCTTCTCAGCTGTGACCGAAAATTTGTAATCTATGTGTATAGCTCTAAATTTACCTTTGTATTACGCAAAACTTTGGCAAGCAAGTCAAGTATAGAGTTTTTAGAGATTAACTCCTTATTTTAAGTGTCCGTCTAGTACTATATCCTTTGATTAGAGGCTCTTTATAGCAAACTGGTGATCGGAAATTCCCTTGTTGGAGTATTAGGAATCCTTTTATAAAACGTTTTGCTTAGCATTAATTAGGTGAAATATTAAAAAAGAGTTTCCTTTTTCTTATTTATAATGACTCCTATAAGCTTGTTATAGCCCTATAAAAGAGTCGGCAGACAAAAAGAAGAATCTTACGTAAACTAAACCTGAGGGATAACATAAATTAGGTGTAGTAGGTCCAGAACTCTTCAAGATAACACAGAGTGCTGGGAAAGTCAATTCATGTATATACTGGGATGTTATTTCTATTTTACAAAGCAGTCAAAAGGGGTAAACCAGAAGTCTAAGGCACCCCATAAAAAGTTGTCTAATTAAGTGCCAATAAGAAATGACTTAGCTCGGCTGGATATAGGATCGGGTTAGTGACTTTATGAACTCCAAGGTTTTCCGTTTAGAAACTTCTTCCTCAATAGGGGCGCTAGGCTCTCCTATTATACTTAATTACGGTAGAATATACAAGGTTCTTTTTAGTTTCTCTTAGTCATTCATACAAAGCCTTTATTTTAAAACCGGGGAATTCTTTCCTTATAAAAACCTATTTTAGTTTAAGATTTCCGGGACAATCGGGGTTAGAGGGAGCTGGGAACAGTGACACCGCGTTAACATTATTTTACTTTTTAAGTGTTAAGTGCATTGGGGTTTCCTTTTTTGGTTATTGAATAAAGAAAGCTTGCAAGTTTCTTGAGATGGAAGTAAGTAAATACTGGGGTAAATTGTTTTATACAACATTAAGGATTAAGGAATGCGCTTACTCTAGATTAAGGACTACATTTACGGATATTTTTGTGCGGAAACCCCACTGGGAGTCTTAACTTAAACTTTCGGAAATTTAAGGGTACCCTACTCAAGCTTTTCTTCAATAAACCGAAATTTCATCTATTTTTAGAGAGGTCCCTTACTAGGGCTTAAGTGCCCCTTGGAATACTACATAAGTAAAGGTAGCCGAATCTACAAACTCTAGTTAACTGACGTATTAAAATATACAATATATGGTTACTACCAGGCCTGGTATACTAATAACTAAACTCAACAATTATAGTGTAAACTTATTCATTTTACTCTAATTTTTATATAACTTTTTATGCTTTACCCAGAAAGGGGTTCTATCAATATCCATTAGAGGTATGGGGCTTCTTTATAACCCCGAGTTATACCAGAAAGTAATTTAGTGTAACCAATAAGAATCCCGAGCAGGAGTCAGCAATGAAAATAGAGTTTTGCCCTTACGCTTCTATTTAATTATGTAAGGCCCTGCTACAAAGAAAGGAAACTATGCCGCAGAATTTTTATTATTACGAGTCGAGGTTTTATTAGGCGATTCCTAAAGATTTGGTTTTGAAACCAGCATACCCTAGATTAGGTTTATAGATTGATTCAGAGACTATCTACTATAATCAAATCAAGTATGGATTTTCTTTGGCAAGGGACCCGGGGAGAAATATACGCACGAAGAAGGCCCTCAGGAACGAATTAAATCCCATAGTTTATAGGTGGGAAGCTCCCCATCACTTATAACAAGTACTCCTTAGTTAAAATTTCCTCTTACTAGCATACCGAGATGGATATCTTCTACTCAATAAACCCCTAATGCGTTACATGAAACGAGATTCTGATCCCATAATAGAATACTCTATTATAATATAATATAAAAAAGATCCGCACAAAAAGAGGGATCTCGTAGAAGACCCATTTATTCGTAAGCGGCTCTATTATATCTGGCTACAACTTCATTACCTATGCATCCAGATCTTAGAAGCTGAGATAACCCCCAAAATTAACCCAGATTTTAATTTACAAAAATTGATTCGTTATTCTAACCACGGGCTTAACTTCAGACTACTTCTGTTTTTTAATGATTGTCACAGATAGATAATGGCCTCTTAAAAAAAGAGCTTATGGTACGCCGCCTTTCGTGCGTTATAATGCGCTTTAAAGCCGCCTCATGTATGGGTTTTTTCCATTTCCCTAATGGATTAAGAAATTGACTTCAAGAAATACCACCTACTTATTACACACGTTCATACATGGTTCCTTGTTAAATGGAATTTTTTGTGTTAGTTTAATATTACCAAGTCTCGGAATGTATATATTAAGTAAGAAATAAACTCAAGTTAAACTAGTATAAAATTTTAGTTGTTTGCAAAGGAACTTGTACTTTTACATTAAGGGAGGATTCGACAAAAGCTATACTTTACTTTTATCAGCAAGAAATATAAAAAGAAGTTTCAATGCCTGCGTATCCAGGGGTTTCCCTCTAACTTGGCAAGAGCTATACGGGGCAACCCTTATAATAGGATATAACTAAGGGGGCGTTTTCGGGAATGTATGCTTTTAACAAGAAATTTTTAAAGTCTTGGTAAAGGTAAAGAGGGACACATAAAATCTCAAGTATTTCTTTTTTCTTCAGAATTTATATACTTATTGACTTAGTTTAGGCTGTTGCTAGGTAACAGGCCCGTTCAGAAGAGATTCCCGTGAAGGTTTAGTCTTCAGTAAGGTAACTTTTTAGTACTTAGAGTTTTTGTCATACAAATTGATGTAATATAGTGCTTGTGTCTTTAACCCCCTCTTTTTTGGATACTTTGAATACATAAGCCCTATTACAAGAAAGTCCTTTTAATTACGTTACCAATCCCTTATGAAACATGAATAGTAAGAATTGTTAAGGCTTTCCTCGCATCTGTAGTATTAACCTTATTCTTTCTTGGCAGGCCGTAAACCCTTGCAATAAAATAGA
The DNA here is from genome assembly GCA_036897445.1 of Pelargonium tetragonum. Classification (NCBI taxonomy): domain Eukaryota; kingdom Viridiplantae; phylum Streptophyta; class Magnoliopsida; order Geraniales; family Geraniaceae; genus Pelargonium; species Pelargonium tetragonum. The sequence goes on from JAYMTL010000042.1 coordinate 84,097, forward strand.
GGGCCGTGTGCTTGTATGGGAAATTCTTAAACTTATAAAAACCTCGCTTCCTTTTTTATTAGAACCAGAACTCTATCTTATTCTGTAGAGCTAAACTCATGAGTAAAGATCTCCCCTTCAGGTAGAGCCGAGGCTCCTTTAATAATTGACATAAAAAAGATTAAGACTTCTCACTTTCGGGGACTCACAAGAGCATGATGAGAAGCTAAATTTACCGGAGCCCCCTTTTTGCCACATATTTTATTCCATACGCAGGTCCTAAGCAATTCTGGAGCTTGATTTTAAGGGGGAATCACTTTTTAGGACAAAACCTGTCCTTAAATCTTGGATCTTTTTTGTCATATACTAATTAAGGGTTCGGTTTGAGTATAGTATCTTCCTATATATAAATGTGTGATTAGTAAGTAACAGGAAATTTTAGAACAACCTTGAAGCTTTCTGAAAGGAGAAAAAGAGAGAAGCTATGCTCGAATGCAGCTCCTCAAGTAAAGTACCACATTCCAAATAAGGTTCCCTTTCGCAACTGTCAAGTAGGGCTATAAAATAGACTCCCCTGTACTCATGCACAATATATCTTAAAGTGTTCCGTTTCTCAGAAAGGTAAAAGGAAGAAATAGAGGTCTAGTTTAAGTGTTCCATAAGTTAAAACGCTTAATTAAAATAATAAGTCATTATCTCTACTATTGATATTGAGCTCTCAATTCTAAATATAGGATTCTGGGTCGTTTTTCTTAAAATATTCTTTAACCAAAATTTCAAATAAGGGATAGATACCTATGGTCTCTTGTAGACATTTCACCAAACTTTTTTTTATCTTTGTTTAATCTCGTTAAGGCAAGGTTATTCTTGGATATAGGGAATTTTTAAGAAGTCCTAAATCCCCGATCGCCTAGAAAAGATATGAGTAACCTGTTTTATGACTGAATATTAAACTAATTGTTCTTGGGCAATCCTGTATTAAAGATTAAAGAGAGGAAGAGCCCAGGGGGCCATCTAAATTTACAGGACTTTTGACAGAGTATTTCAACCTTATACTCATTTTTAGAACACTTCAGGTCATTCCAACTTTTACTTAGTCCGGAACTTTTAGTTAAGTACAGCAGTACTTTTGTTAGAAATCTCGAGTAGAAATTCCTGTCGCACTCTCTCTTGTACTATATGCAATCTTTATTAACTAAGCCAAGGCTCATATACAAAACTTCTCCCATGATATAAGAAAAAACTCCCAATGAAATTTCGTAGTAGGGAGCCGTACACTAGGAATCCGGTTTTGGGTAAACCAGCAAAAGTTATCTTTGAACCAAAATTGATTTGACTTAACAAGATGTATTACCCACGGGTCTAAAATGAAAGAAACATAAAAGTTCCTTGGTTTTGACTACTATAATTAATTGAGTTTTTTCTATTTAAATTTGACACTTTAATCGCAATTAATAGCTATCCAATAAAATTTTACTCATCTCTACTTCCCGTCTCTACAAAACAAGGAGCCTTACCTAGTTTTTTGAACTTACTAGTCTTTTTTTCCTTTAAAGAGAGTTATTATAAATTACCGATAAAAATCAATTACGAGATTTTTGTTAATTTCAGGAGTTCTTTAGCTTTTTATGCGGGATTAGTACTCAATTTATAAGTATGCCCAGAAATTTATAACATAAGTATATTCGGGATATTGTATAGGGTAATCCTAAAGAGAGCCTTTCAGATTAGAAAGGTACAACTAATAGCTCGGCTTCTTATTTACGAAAGAATTTCTATAAACATGGGCATATTTGACTTAAAGTCTTTCTAAGGGATTGATAGTAAGCAAAGACTTTAAGGATAATGTCCTATTCTTTTTAGTTATTTTTGTTTTATAAGATATCTAAAAGCTTTAGTCAGTGCCTTCCTTATAGATTTTCTTGCAGCCAATTTCTAAAGAATTGTTAAAGAAAGGGGAATCCGCCATTTTTGTTCCCTTGTCTTAATTACTCTGTAACTATTCTACCTTCTAAAAGCGAGTAATAAGAAAATACAAGGAAGGGTCTTCTTTGCGGATGTTATGTCTTCTCTAAAAACCTGTAATTCAAAAAGTGCTTCGAAAGTTGTGTTTAATGAAAGAATTTGTTAATAAACGCTTTTCTTACTAGGCAAGGAAAAGATAGAGTAGTCTATCTAGGGGCGGTAGCTACAGGTCTTCCCTAGTAGTTTCTCCTGTCATTTTCTTTCTAATCAGGACAGCTAATAAAACAACTAACTAAACAAAGAGAGGCCCCAATTTTGCTTTTAGGTAGATTTAAAAGGACTCAAGCGCTTGGCAGGTAGTCGAAAAAGCCTCCTTTTCAGATAACGCATGCACCAAAAAACCTATAAGGCTCGAATTACTTTTAGATTCATAGATCACATAACTTTTAACTTCTTATGAGCTTAAAGCTTAGCTCTAACTTCAGCCGGATTTTAACCTAAGTATCTTAGTACATTCAACTCGCGCTTTAACATACGAATTGGAGTCTTAACTGGGCAGGTATTTCATATCTAATTCACAATATAGCTTTCAGTAAGGGATTTCAGAAGATAAGGATCATTAACTAGAGATAACTATTTCTTTTTTATTTTAGGAATCTTAAGCTCTAGCTCTAAAAATCCTAGTAGTACCGAATAAAAATAATAAGTATCTCGTATTTTTGTAAACTTATTGTACTGTACATGAACTTCACTCTAAAAAGAAAAAGTACTTGAACCCACTTTTTTCAAATGAACACGAATTTATACTTGCTTAAATTAGTTAACTAAAAGGACCTCTTAACGTACGATTTCACTTCCCTCAAAAATTACAGTATAAGTTATAAGTCTTTATCTAAGTGATTTTAGTTTAACAAATTCTAGATCTGTAAAAGTAAGCGCCCCTAAAAAATAGGTTCACTTTTTGGTATTTATCCTTATAGAATCTCCCCTATTGTAATAAGCTATCTAGGGGTTTGGTAATTTCGTATAAAATGAAAGCAGATTCTAATTCTCAGTAGGTAGCTGATTCCTACAATAAAGTGGTCTGTCGAAGCCCGCCAAACTCTCCATAGTATAAAATTGACTGTAACGTTGCACCCAAATTTCGGCGCGTAGTGTGTTGGTTCGAGTCCTGTCTTAATATTACAATATGGAGGTAGCAGATTCCAGGTCTCTATGTTTCTTCCATAAGCGCTAAGTACTGCGTTAGGTACTTAAAGAGCGCACAAGTCCCATTACTCCCCAATTCGAGGCATGTGATTGGTCATTACAGTAAGCCTCTTTACTTAGTTCTGTCTTACAGTTCGTACTGGGTTTGTAAGTGCTTTCTTAATCTAGTGGTTTTTTATGGAATGTTCTAATTATAGCTACGATGGGTTACCCCCGGGCTCCTGATCGGTAAGTAACTTGGTGCAAAACTGCAAATTCGAACTTTTAGGAAGGTGTACTTAAGGGATTTCGTGATAAAAACTTGGGTTATAGACTCTCCTTTTCGAACATTTGCAGAAAAGAAATAGGGCTAAGCAAGCATAGGAAGTAGCTTTCACAAAGGATAGTTTTGAACTTACGAGACTCTCAATTTCCAAGACTTTTTAGAAAGAAGAGACCTGTTATTAGACTAAAGCTTCCTTGTTTATTAGCAGGATATTTTATACTTTAATGAGTTTAGATTTTTAGATCCCAGCATTTTAAAGCGTTTATCCTCAGTTATGGGTTCAAGTCATGTGACATACCTTATAAATCGTGGCTTTTTGAACAAGTCCCGTTGCTTATATTAGATAGGGAATCTTTCAATAGTTAAGAAGTTAAGAGGTTTCCTACTCTGAAGTAGTAAGAAAGACTTTTTCTAGGCAAGCGCAGAACTTAAAGTTTTGACTTTCTGATTAGGTGTATAAGCTATACTTTTTATAAAAAAGAAGCAAAGGGTATTTAAATAAGTGCCGCTGGGATAAGTTGCATTTTACTTACCGGATGTACAAATACCAGGGCTTATTTTACCCTTTATAGTATGTATTAAATTTTCCTCTCTTATAGGAGCTATAATCTTTCCGGTTTGCTTACTCTAAAAGTTGGGGGCTCTATATATATATTTTGAGGGCCCTGCTTTAAAAAGAAAAATTCTAACTTTATTGCTTGATAGAACTTCTTAGTACTCTTTCCCGAAACAAGGGACGGAAGGTGGCAACATTCCTCTTTCTTGGCGGAAATTTCTTACTTGATATTAGTCTTATCTATTGTGGATTTTAGTTTACAGTATTAGTTCCTTGCATTTGTATAAACTTCTGACACCCAATTACTGACAAGTTAAGTTTCTAAAGATTCCAAGGGCATTTCAAAAGTCAAAGAATCCCCTAATCCCCTGTAGTTCGGAAGGCCTGCTATTGATATTAGACTTCAGGAGGGCTCACGTTTGCCTGTAACCTTACTACTTAATAAAATGTACTTCCCAATCTATATGAAATACTATATACCTAGATTTCCATATTTTTAGCGCTTGCCCTTTGACTTTTCCGCCAAGTTCATACCCAGCAGAGTGCCCTAGCCAAAAAGGGAGTCCTTGAAGCATTCTTGATTTGGTATTGTTGATGTTCACTGTAAAATTGAGTACTTAGGACCCTCCTTTTAATTGTATGCAGAAAGTGCTAAATAGAATTTTCATAATTTAGTACTTTTTGTTTAGCCCAAGTACAAGGGAACCACTATTAAAATAAAATGAAGAAGCTCGAAACACTATCATCATATCTTTAAGAAAGCTTTTCTCTGTTTGATAAAAACAAGTCGAGGAGTTGTCTCTTTCCCAACAAGGATTCTTTCTTTTTATTTGTAACCGCTCACCTAGACAATTTTGTACGATAAAATAATGATATAACTTGGGCCTTTAGTTATTGAAGAATTTCTACTAAGAAGATTTACAGTTTCATTTCTTATTTTTTTTATTCGCTCAAGAACCTTGTACCTATAACACAGCAGCGCCCGCAAGGACTCTCTATAGTTTTCTGAGGAGCATTAACATTTTTGATTACTAAACTGAATTTAACCTAGAATACCCTTTATAACGTATAAGTTGACTCCTTCCGCATGGGTATTTCAATTACAGGAAACCCCATACTATTTAAGAGTCCTGTTCTCTTACCACTAAATTTCGTTTTTGTGATCATTAATTTTGACTTAGCAGCTCAAAAGTTCTATGCTTCAGACTCATTTTGACAAGATCCCTTTTTCATTTTTTAGACTCCTCACCTCCCGAAGGGAATCCCGTGTAAAAACTGGCACAAGGTAAAGCCCCTCCAAGTCCCAAGTAACAAGAGCTGCCAAAGAGTTCCGCGTAATACAAAGCTTTCTCTAATACAACCTCCTTTTTGAAATTTAACCTACCCTCGCGCGTAGAGTGGACTCAATACTAATTTATTGCTTAGGCTTAAGTCTTTTGGAGTTTCCAGGTTAATAAAGGGAGCGGGATTCCTGATACCGGTGTAGATATATTCAAAATAAAAAATAAGGAGCTCTAAGTAGGTTAACCACCCCTTTCTAATTTATATCTCAAAAGGACTCCCTCATCAAAGCATATTTATACAAGAAACTAGACTCTTAACCATAGACTATAGAGTACATATACCCTAGGGACCCTTTCAATCAAGGAAAATGGATACTAAAAAACTCTCTAAAAAGATGTACTTACTAAGTCCTAAAAGCCTCAAATTAAGCTTGAAGATTTTAACCTTAACCTTATAAAGTAAAAAGCAGCGCCAGCCCTATGGTGGTATAAAAAAGCTCCCGCGAAACACGCTTTAGCTTTAGACTTCTCCTTTAGGTCTCGTCATTAATAAGACTGAAGTTTTGCTTACAAACCCAACTCTTTTCTATTTTATATAAAAAGAAAAATCACACTGACTGGCTCCTAAATAACCTTATAAAACCTTGTACAAATTCATTCTCTTTTATATGACCCACCAATCCAATACCAATATAGGATTGAACTTCCTAATTTACTTTCCAGTTTCTTGGAGGCACCCTTTTGTTCTATATCAGATTCTTAAAAGAGTAGCCTTCAGATACTTGTAACCGGTTCTATAATAGAAAACTAAAAGGATATTCTTCTTATTTATTTCATTAAAGCAGCCTAAACTTGCGATTTAGGGTCAATATAAAGTTTTTTTAAAGCTTGAACTACCCGGTCTAGAACAAGAAATAGTAAAATACAGCACTTACTTAGTTTTACACTCTTAAAGCCCGAGAATTAACAAAGAGTACTCCTTAGCCTTAAGTTTAGAAAGCTTCCTATTTATATTATAGTTATAAGTATAAGACTCGAGAATCTCCCTTTATAATATCCAAGATTAGAAAACTCTGAAAACTTTGTCTTTTAAATGTATTCTACTCCTTACCTAGTTTAGAACCTGCTGAAGTTTAGTATTTACTTTATACTATGTACCCAAAAGTCTTTATTATCGGAAAACCTAGAACGTGGGAACAGACAAACTCCTGACTTTAGAGCTACATACCCGCCTTTACAAAAAAATGAAGGAATAAAGAGTCTTGTACTTTAAGTAATATAGTTTACAAAAGACTTATGAAAACGATTAAGAACTTAAAAAGAACCAAAACAAAACTGTCTAGAATAGCTTAACGCCCAGGGATTAAAGTTTTGACCCTTTCTAACTATCCTTATCTTTCCCCTATTTATTAATTCCTGTGTATTACATCCTGTCTAGTTGAGACTAACCTCTAAGAAGGAAGAGCTGTAAATCCTTGTAAAAGCAATCTCTATATGAGTATAACCTATTTTTCCGCGGCACCTGCAAACAACAAATATAGCGCAAACCCCCCTCCCTTACTTGATTCTTTACTTATTTTTCTTGGTGGTATTTTTATGTAAGTAGTATTCTAAATTTGTATAATATAATAGTTCCTATCCCTTTCATTTGTTTACTTGAAACTTATTACTCAAGCTTTAGTGATTTATACGCCCTAAGAGCTCCCTTACTATCTGGACTCTGCAGCTTACTCTTGACTTCTCTTTTGCTTTCTTAATCTTTATCGCAATCTTCCTGCTTTTGCAACCTAGTTTTCTTAGAACCTAGAATCCGCCATCCTCTTATTTATAGCCTGTACCTGTAGCTAAAGTTGCCTTAGTCTACTTATTAAGAGCTAAACCTATATTCTTTTGTAGCTAAACTCTTACCTATAACTAGAATCTCTATCACCTCTTTACAGCTATACCTTTCTAAGTCACTTCTTACCGGGCTTCTTCTTATGAGCCTATTCCGTCTTAGTGCAGCCTGTCTTAATGATGGGGTCTTCCTGTTGCCTATGTAGTCATTGTCTTATACTTAATCTATAGTATAGTAGTTACAGTATATTTTCTACAGTATTCTATTAATTGTTAATTTTTTATGTTATAGATATATACATATACGACTTAAATTCCCTAGATTCCTGCTCTATAACAACCGAAAAACCCCTCCTTACTTATACTTATCGGGCGTCCCTTTACATAGACTGCCTTGACCCTTACTTAAAACCCTTATCGCAAACAACTTTGGAATTCTAAATTACAGTCTTGTTACCTTTTATAGTAAGGTGAATTCCTCTTGCCCTATATGCTTTACTATAGGAGAAGCAAAAACTGTAAGGAATTGGAAAGCTTTACTAAAATTGGATATAGCTGATTGGGACACCCATAAATAAAAAGTCTATAACTTAACTCATTTACTTTATTTTCTACTAAACACTGCCCCGTCCTCTTAAAAACTTTATAAATATATTGTCAATTCTAAGAAAGTCTGCTTCAAGGACTTTGTACCCATGTAAAACTGTAGATCTAATTATCTAAATTGCGTGGGTCCCAATATATGGGATATGAGGCTTACTGGATAAAGAAACCTCGGACAAAAACAATATATAAATTATAAGTATAAGTTCAATCTTAATTAGATTCGCTAAGACTTGGGAAAGTAGAGTCCGGCTAGTATAAACTAAATTTACTGCGGGGCAGATTTACAGGATTATTCTCAGGTCTGTTTTATTAAGTAAATAAGTAAGATTTTAGAGCTAATATGTTACTATAAAAAGGACTTAGTTAAAGGACTCTGTTTTCTTTATTAGATCTTGCTGAAAAAGCACTAGAGTTCCCCTTACGAGGTGTACTAGAAATTTGTAATTGACAGTTTTGATATTTATGTAAGAATAAAGAACCTTTCGCTTGGGAGAACCCCTGAAACCTTTTACAAGAAATAAGGCTGAATCTTTTGCTCAGATACCTTATACTTTATGTAATAACCTGTTCGGTATACGGAATCCCTGTGAATTTTACACTTACAAAAGAGTGAGCAGACTTACTTTATTAGTACTTCTTACAAAAATGCCAAAGCTAAGGAAACCCCTCGAACCTGTTATGAACGCTTTTCTAAGCTAAAACTCTAGTTTAAACACTTAAGGATTAAGGCTTTATCCCTTTGTGAAATTCCCTGTATCTCTGTCTCAAAAACAAAAAAGAGAAAACTGTGTAGGAGCTCCTTTTTTCTCTCTTAATTCTTGTTAAAGTCCTCACTTAGTTAGTTTTAAATTCTAAATAAAGGTAACTAGTTATTTACTATTTTATTAAGTAAGCGCTTCTTTATCCTAAGCTTCGGGTTCTACATCAAACTAGACACAAAAAACGCAAGGAAATTGCAAGATTTAAGTAATCCTAGTTTTTGAGCCCCGCAAGCCCCGCTGCTAAGGGGTCTATAATTCAACTTGACTTCTTTATGTTATGGCTTATTAACCCCTTACTAGGAGTTTTCACTAAGAGTAGAATCCGGATAGAGCGCCTTATTATTAATAGTAAGCCACCATTATAAACGGAAATTTTAGAGTAAAAACGAGGCTTTCTCTCTTTGTTCAAAAAGACCCCTACAAAAAAATTTGAATCAAGAGCAAGCTAAAAAAAGAGTTCCAAACTAGTTAGTAAAGAAGTAGATTAAGTGTGAAGAGGGAAAATTCCAGGTAAGGGCCCGAGGAAAGGAGATCCTGGGAGGTCTATAATGCCTTGCATCATAGCTGGTTTTGTAGGTTGGCTTAGTGTGTAGAGTGAACCAACAAGGAAGTATGGGGCGAGACTGATTTTCGGGAATAATTAAAGGGGGGCTGTGAGACACAATTAAGGAGGAGCTAGAGTAAATTGGTTTATGGATAGAGTAAGAGGAAGATAGAATGTAGGATCTGTAGATGGAAGGCAGCTTGTCATTTCGTTGGGATGAGAGGAGCTCCTTACTTGAGAGTTTCGGTTATGGCGAGTATGAATAAAGAGTAAATCCTAAAAAAACTAAAATGACAAGTTTCAAAATCAACTCTAAACACCAACGGAGCTTCCATGACAGAGATGCTTTTTTACTTAAGTGGGCCCGCGATTTTAATAATACGTACTGATATCACTTTAATTTAGGAAATTCTCCGCAAAAGAGGGCTTATAATTAAGCATGGATCCCTTTAGTTTACTACAGAAATAGACTATCTGCCTTTTGAAACGTAATAGGGAACTCTATCCCGGCAGTTATAATAAAAGAAGGAGCACTCATTATCTCATTATAAAGTAGTTTTGGGTAAATTTGGAAATCGAGCATAGTGCAATTCTCATAACAAGGTTGAGATTGGAGCACAAAAAAGTTAATGCAGTTAGACATTATGACAAAGATAGCCGATACTAGAGGAATCCTTGCTTTTTAATACACAAAGCGCCTAAAAGAAAAAAGAGTACTCCTCCAAAAGAGTTCCCAACAACGTCCTGTTCTCAAAAGGCTTACCTTGAAATATTTAGTTTAAAGCAATCCCTGTAGACACTTCCGAAGTCTTTATGAAGTTGCGTAGAGCTCCCCTATTCTTATTCCTGGGAATACTGATAAAAGGCTCTTCCAGCCTCTTCAGACTTTTTCAATTTTGTTCCTATTACGGGGGCTTCCAAAAGGGAGCAGTTAATACCTCTACAGATTTTATGCCCTATAACTGAATTAGAAAGAGTTCCCCTAAAAAATGAATCCAGTACTCGTCTAATTATAGGCAAACTTTCCTAGGGCTTCGTGAACAGGGTACTTTAGTAAAAAAAAGTCTAGCTAAAAGATTTAAGAAAAAATTTCTATTTTTACCCCAGAGTCCCTTTGGCATAAGATCCCCTATTTGAACACCATTGTGGTGGAAAAAACACTTTAGCAATAACCAATGTAACCCTAACGTGTTATAGGAAAACCTGGAAATAGTATACCCGGAATTGGAGTTGTGTTCAGTAGAATCTTTATTAAAGTTCTCTATCTTAATTTCATTACCTACAACAAAAACTCTAAGTTTTCAACTAAAGTGATTAGAACCCACTTACAAGCAATCCGTTAGTAACCCGAAAGCCTCTACTATACCTTTTTAGGGGGCCCCGCCAGGACCTTAGATTACAAAATTTATAACCTTATAACCCCCTTTTTATACCCAAGATCACTGAGAGTCTCTCTAAAACAAGTAAGCGGATATCTAAGGTATGGTAGTTATTGAGCCCAAACTTGGACAAGGTTCTAATTCATTAAAGGTTAGGTACTGTCGCAAAGATTAAGCAAAAGTAGCAAATCATTATGAGCCAGGCTCGCATTAAAAGAGCAAAACCTTCTAATTAAGACTGCTTGCTTAAAATTTACGCCCGAGCTCATTATATGAGCCTCACTTAAGTGTGACCAGACGTTCTATATTTAAAAGTGTCATAACTAGAGCCATTCCGGACCTTACACAAAAAGCTTGTTCTTAGGTTACAACAAACAAGCTTGACTTGATAAGCAAAGTGAATCAAGGGTTGTTTAGTTTACCCTGGATTCGTTTATGAATAGTAGTTTTTAATTATTTCCTATTTTTTAGGATGTTTACAAACTTACAGGAGATTCCTCAATATTCATAATGAAACTAGTGCCTTTTCAACTTCTAATCCATAGGCTCACTTCGAAGTAGAGCAGAGCTTCAGCTAGTCGTTTTAAAGTTTACCCTAGGTAAGCTCAAGAATTCTTATGTAACAACCTAAGATTCTATAGAATCTTATATGTAGTCACTAGTTTTCGGATATGGTAGAGGATTCGCTTGGATTAAGAGAGAGCCTTGTACTACAAAATACTTGTAAATTTGTGAAAAACTCCTAGAAAATCTAAGTCACTCTACGGTAAATTCAACGTTCTTAGTATAAAGTCTAAAATGTAGGTAAGAGTACACAACGCATCCAACTACTTCCTTTCTAGACCCAACGATAAGGAATTTTATTAACTACATAATACTCCTTTTTATAAGCTATCTCTTTAATATATTACAATTTTTCGGAGTATTTAATCATACTACCTACTTTAAGTACCCATTAGTGGAGTATTCTAGGAGAACTAAGAAGAGTTCAAGCATGCTTTTAGGTGAAAGGTAGAGGTTTGAAAAATTTAAGAGAATCCGCCTTTATTAGTTAGAAGGTTTTGTCTTTTGGAACATAGAACTTATTATATATAGATTAAGTTGTGGATGTTTGTCTGACTTACACTAACACTAATAGGATCGCTTTAAACCTATGCAACTATGAGCGAGCTCTTGGGAAGAGTCTCTAAAAAAGACCCCGCGGACAGTAAATAAGGCAAGGATAGAACTCTACATTCAAGAATAAAAACTAAAACTGTGAAGTTGAACCCTAGCTTTTTTGAATACTTATTACAAAATTTCTTACTCAGGTTTGTAAGTTAGCCCTTTCTCAAAATTAAGAGGAGCCTCCTTTTAGCTAGCTAGCAGCAATATTAGAGACTCCTATTGTGCAGCACAATCCAAAGTGGGGGATGCCAGATAATAAGGGAGCTCATATTTTTAGAAAGTACAATTAATTAAGAATCTTCTACACCCTTGTTTCAAATTCCCAGGTATCTTGTTTAATTGGCAAAGCTACTACCTTGTTGGTAAGCCTTTCTTAGCTTCCTTTTTGTCTATCTTTTGTTAGACTATAAGAATCTCCGTAGGACTGCGTTACTAGGTTAAAGAGACCGAAAGCCTCTTGTAATTTCATTGTGTATATAATTTTCAATAATAGAAACTCCAGTTTAAGAAGCATTAATTTGAGATAAGACAAAAAGAAAAGAAGGAAGCTCAACTCGCTATATTATTGCCCAACAAAAAAAAGAAGCAAAGTCAAACAAAGAAAAGCTCCTGTTTCTTTTGATTTTAATTTAACTAGTCTTAGAATATTTGGCATATTAGGGTTTAATTTACTAAGTAATTTTAAATGAGTACGTTACTCAAGGTCTGATTTAGAAGTATCTGCAAACTTTTTAAATCTCGATTAATTACGGAAAATTAATGATTCAAATAGAAGGTTAAATATAAGGAACAGGCCGCTAGCAGAGATTTTTTTTACTTTTTATTAATTTAATAAAAAGAGCGTTTAAAAAATTATAGTATTCATAGGAAGAATTCACCTGGACTTACTTTAATTCCCAATTCGGATTCTATTGTAAGGTTCTTTACCCTCCAAAAACTTAGGAATAGACTAGGACACTCAAGACTCTCCCTAAGAGATAGACGAATAGCTATTTAAGGGTCCATTGTAATAGGTATTTCTTGTTAACAGGCAGCCTCTAAAAAAGCTAAGAAGTGGAGCTTTGTTCTATATACCGTACCCCGGTAAAATCTTTTTTACCTTCTTTAATCTAACCCCTTTACTTTTCTTTGTTTAGTCTCGTTGTTAAGGAGCTCCGTTTATCAAGGTATTCCCAATCTCAAATTATTTACTACAGTACGGAAGAACTCCCAAGTACTCCTTATTCAAAAACAAATAAATATCTAGTTTGCTAATGCACGCGTTTAAGCTCCCTTACAAAATATTTAAAAGCGATTCTTTTCGACCTCCCCAGGTTATTCTAAAACCTTCCCTTTGTAACTTAACATTAGGAGACTTAAACTACACTAGAGGAATGTACGATTTAATTGATTTCAGGTAACTGCAGGAGCTTCCTATCGTTTGTTTTGGTAACCACCAGCCAAGGCTAAAGGGACTCCTTTTTGAGTAGTTAGGAAAAAAGCTTATCAAAGCAACATATCCAACTAGAAAACACTAAATAGATTGCATCTTCTGGAATTGATCCCTGACTTTTTAGAAACCATCTGAAACTGCTATTCCAAGGTATAAGCCCTAAATAGAAGTAAAAAACTCATAGTACTCAATCTTTCACTGGACTTTGTTTATATAACTTGTTTGGATCTCTGCGCTTGCCTTGCATGGGCCCCTTTTTTAGAACTTAATATACCTGGATTTCCTATCCTAGGTACTCTTTAAGGGGAAACCCTAGCACGACAATAACATAAAAAGAAAGCCTCTAAATAAATAATAAAAAGAGATTCCATTCTAAAAGCCTAAGATTTCAAATTTGTTATTTTTTTTGGTATATCACAAGGAGCTTCCTCCTAGGATACTACTCCGGGTTTTCTAAAATATAGAAGGGAATTTGAAGCTCTTTTTCAAGAAAGTAGAAAGTTCAAATCGGGAGACTCTAATAAGATGAACAAGAAAAAAGGGTCCAAGTTTACTAAAAAGCTTTCTTTCATTTGTAAACAAGTACTACCCCGCAAACAAGAAATAAGATTTGGTTCCAATCCAGATTCAGAAATTTTAATTGGTTTTTAGTTGCACTTTACTTCTAACCTCCGAGAACCCGCCCTGTCGAAAAATAACTACAGCACAACCCATAGAGAGTCAGGGAAATTTTATGGCACTAAAACCGAATTAGCTTATAAAAATGTAAATGGGCCTTATAATACGCACTTTTTTTAATCAGTACTTAAAATAAAGTAGACATTCTTTAGTTATAGGGAAATCCTAGATTTCAGCAAGAGCTAAAATTAGACTGCAGTGTTTATTTTATTTAAGAAAGGCTAAAGTATTTGTAATTCAAGGTATACTTATAAAATAGAAAGCGATGCGGTAACTACAGTTTAGCCCTACTAAAGGCCAGAGTCTTAACTCTAATTGGACTTATGAAATCGATAACTGGTTATATTATAAAATGAAAAAAGTCTTCGGGTTTTATAAAGAATCTAGGAAAACTGCCCCTTATAATTTTAGACGTCAGCTTTTAAAGCAAAAGAGCTCAATGAGATAAGAATTTCCTTTTTAAGACAAAGAGGTGCTCACTGCTTTACCCAGGTCAATTTATCTTGGGCTATTTCTGAAGTCAAAGTTTAAAACCTTACCTTTTTTGTACAAAAGGGTCTACATTCTAACTAAAGGCATATATAGATGCCGGGAAGCAGTAAATCCCTAAAGTGATGCTATAATGCGTTTTTACAGCTTACTAAGTTCTATCTTTGGAGGGTTTTCCACTTTAACGAATAGCTGAAAAAGCTCTACGAGAGAAAACTTATAGCGGATAAATAAAGTGTTATATATTACATGATTTATAAATAAAATAGAAACTGTGTAACCCATGGGATTCCACTTAAGCCTACAACCTCATAAACGGTACAGAATTTCAATTTCAAATACCGGACATGGAAAGTGCTCGTTCGAGAACTCTTCTTTTTTGTGAGTAGGCATACTTTTCAATTTGACGTGAAAAAGACTGAATCTTGATGAAGCAAAAGCTATAAACCTTTATTTGGGATACAGTGTCTTTTCCTATTGGCTTTAACTTAATTTATATAAGCCTCTTCTTATATACGTTATTAAGGTGCGCGACAAAACTCTTTTTTCAATTCCCGGGCCTTACCCCCGTGTTAAATTAAATATAAAAAAGATCTTTTTATTAATATTAAGAGAGAACGGCTTAGTTTTTGCTGGATTAGCTAGAGGATATTTTCTTTTACGAAAGGAGCCCCATTTTTAAAGTTATTTCATTTAAGTAAGTACTTGCTAATTCATATGAAAAAAACTCTGTATTGTTGTTTCCTGTACGGAGTAAGTGGATTATTATCTAAAGAGAATCTCACCAAAATGGGAAAACTCCTAACTAACGAGCACTCGCGCGGGTCTACGGATCCAACTACGCTTTCTTACGATTATAGGTTTTGCTTAATAAAAATAAGGTAGGTTTTAACTAGAGTTTACCACTCTTTTATGGGTCTATAAAGTACTTGTAAGATGTATACTAATAATTGGAAGAAGAAGTTGGGAATTAAGCGCCGAGAGAAGGGGTTCCTCCGGGTACTTGTACGAACTCATTGAAGTATTTCCTCTTTGAAGTCGGTAGATGGCGAAACCCATTTCCTTCGATTAGAGGGGATTCCTTTCAATAGTATACTTCTAATACGATCTAGGAGAAAGAGAGCCCCATACCCATATAAGGGAAAAGATTTACCTAGACAGCCTCCATTCCTGTCCCGTATCCTCTCCTTGGCGATGGTTACTCATACTTGAGATATCGAAGTTTAGCTTGGCATCCGTAAATTTAATATAAGAATTTGCGATAAATAGTATATGAAAGTGAAGATTCCTATAAGTAGGACCCCCTTTCTTTATAAAGCAAGCAATATTGATTTGGGGGCTTTTGGAGTAAAGGAGCTAAACTACATTTTTGTCAAGTAACTTTACTTTGGCAAATTTCTTCTCTGTCTTTACGAGCTTCGATCGAGACTTCATAGATAGAGGATTGTACAACAAACAGCAGGGTGTTTCTCCTAGTTCCCCAAGGAAAAGGACATATAACATATAGAAGTTATAAACCCGGATTTCACTAGTTATGGCATACGTAACTAAGATAAAGTAAAAAGTAAAGCTTCGTTTTGTTCCTCGGGTTCGGTTCTTTGTTAGAGGCTAACAGGTTTCTCTGGATGATATGGGTCCTAAACCTTTTATGATTAAAAGGATTTCCTTGATTAGAATACTATATGTTCTAAGATTCCTCACCCGTTTGAGCCTTTAAAAATGAAAGATCTACCTTAGTTTAATAAGGAGTTATTTATGACTGTCTCCTTACTTTGGAATTAACATCTGGAAAAAGAGCTACTCGCTTAATTCTAGATAGGGCCCTGTAAAAACCTAGACTATACTATAATTAATTACATTACCTCTCAAAGTTAAAGCTATGCTGTATTCTATAAGAACTAGAATAAGATAAGAATGGATATTGGGAAAAGTAGTCCATAAAAGAAAGGAATATTGTAACATGGGGTATTTTCATGAAAGTTTATTGGCTAACACAAATTTATGATAGTAGAGCCTAGGGACTTTCTTAACAAGGTTTAGCTTTTGTGGTGAAGCGTGCTTAAGAGAGCAAATAAAGTCAAGTTTTTTTAGATGCGTAAACCCGCGGATTTCCATTTGATTCTATAATTTCTGAGACGAGATCTTTCTATCCGAAATGCAAAAGGAGGTGTATTCTGAAAAAGATATAAAAATTGTTAAGGCTTTACTGTATTAGGAGTAGGAGTTACCGATTCCTGGTAGGGAGTGTAGCTAAAGTCAAAGCTTTCTTAAAGGAGTTTTTCCTAAAATTTTAATAAAACTGAGATCTTTTCGTGCAGCATCTTTTGCTTATATAGTTTAGAAACACCCAACCAAGGAAGCTTCAGCTTTAGGGAATCCCCGCTGTGAGCGGGTCTTTTTAGCAAATAAAATCGGTGGCAAGTACCTCTGCACACAGCTGCATAAATCACAGAGCAATAAAACGGTTACTGTAGTAATAGAACTAATATAACCCCTTAAAGTCAGAGCTATAACTAACCTTATTTTGACTTTAAATACCAAGAAGAATCGCTTATATAATAATAGGATTTATTAAAAAGTAAATGTAGTTATTAGATATTCCTTTCTTTTTGACTGCGGATCTTAGCATTAGAATATTGGCTTTAAATTGCTTCCTGTTAAGGGGTGTTCCCTATTCTGTAACTTTTTATACCCAATACTTTTTCAGTAGTAGAGCCGCTTAAGAGGAATCTCGTGGGTTCAAGTCCTATCCGCTATAGTATTTACCTTCTCGAATCGATCACAACTTTATTGACACAAACACATGAAATAAAAAATTCTAAATAAAGCTCTGACTTTCCGGATCCTGGTTGCTTAATAAAAATGTAAACTTATCTAGATCTAGATTGCTTGAGTTTCTTAGTATCTTCAGAAATTGAAATGTGCTTACTCCGGGTTAGGGGTCCCTTATGCACTCCTACTTAGTTTTTTCTGGCGGGGAAACCTGTAATCTAACACCTTAATTAGCTTTTACATTCATGAAAAGAAAAACTCGTCTAAAAACAAGGAGCTTTCTAGAAAGAAATTAGGGGTTTTATAACAACTCGGATCACGAGCATAAGAGTTTTCCTGACAAGAAGGTGCCCTAAAATACAAGTTGTAAACACAAAGCGGAACCAAAACTCAAATTTTATGCACTTAAGCTAGATTGACAAGCCACTGAATGATAATCTCAAACTATGAACCAGGATAACAATTCTAGGAGCAGATATAAAAAGTAGTATACCCATTTGGGATTGGAAATCCTGCGAAAAGGTTATGAAATGAAATATAAGAACTAGTACTAAAAGCTAAAGGATTCATATAGAGACACCTTAACTAATTACAATACAAGGTGTAATTCACGATTTTACTAATAAAAGCTATTCTGAGTTCTTAATGAAAAGCAGACTTCCCAATTTCAGAGAGAAGACAAATTTCCGAGGCAAGTAGGAACCCAGCCAAGTCTTATTTGTATTAGGAATAAAAGAGGAAATAGATGTGTTTTGACCGAGATTCTAAAGGGGATCCAAACAATTAATGGGATTAGAGGTTATTCCGGTATAGGATGGCGTTTTTCTAACAATGAAGACCAATAGCATGCCTATGCCTTGAATTTTCTCTTCGGCTACTACTCAAGTATATTTAGTAAAGGATAAAGTGAGCTTAATCTTTACAGTAACTGATCTAAGTCTTTTTCATAGAAACTTTTAAAGATAATTAGGAAGTTCCTAGATACAGTTGAACCCCGCATTCCTCCTCAGTCAAACCTCTATCTAAACTTATGCAATACTTGAACCATACCTCTTTAGTTTTGTATTTACGGATCCTTTTTTCTATACATACAACATTCTTCTTTATAAAAATTTTAATAGTGTGGTCCGGCAAATTCTATACTTTATATGCCCTTATTGAATACTTCTCCTTTTATCAACGCCTAGACCCTTCCTCCCTATAAGACTCCAAATCTCTAATTAAACTTATACTCAAAGGAAATTCTTTTTGAATACTAAGTG
Source organism: Pelargonium tetragonum (assembly GCA_036897445.1). Taxonomy (NCBI): domain Eukaryota; kingdom Viridiplantae; phylum Streptophyta; class Magnoliopsida; order Geraniales; family Geraniaceae; genus Pelargonium; species Pelargonium tetragonum. The sequence continues at coordinate 102,280 of JAYMTL010000042.1, forward strand.
GATTTGAACCCGCGGTCTTCCTCTGAGTAAGGTCTTGCTCTAACCTCGTGTTAGAAAGCGAGACAAGCACTGCTCAGTTAAAACAATATATATAATTAAGTAAATAGATCACAATCAATGAGAAGATGGGGGCTTTTAGCAGCTTAAAATCCCCTTTTAATTAGTATTAAGTAATTTAAGTAAATTAATCGATTGTTATTATGAAGTCTATTCTATTTCTCATATTAGGAATAAGAAGCTAATTATACATTTTTCGTCTCACGAACGAGTAAAGGAGTTCTCGGGCTTTCTATTAGAGTTTTCGGTCATAAAGCTTACCCTACGCCTTCACTGCTGTCAAGAATCTAAGACCCTTTTCTAGAAGAGGGACTAGTAACAAAAACTTTTAGAGACTTTTCTCTTAGTCAATTTATCCACTTTTTCTAAGCGCCCCTAGCTTTTTGTTGGATATTCCTTTAGAGATATGCGCTTTTCTATTATTCAGTAACATAGCAGAGTCAGGAGCGGTAGAGTATAAAAAGAGAGGAAAGATTTTTATATCTAAGTTTTTTTCTTCCTGTGTGTATTTTTAAGGGTTTTCTTTACCAAAAATCACATACTTCAAGATCCTTTTTTCCTATTTCGAATTAATAATTAAACAAGGCTCCCTTCGTTGATTGTGGGCCCCTTGTAAGAGAAATTTTTTACCATGTCTAGTAAGAGTACTAATTTGGAACCTATGTTTTATACAGAAGTACAAGGCTAACTTTAAGTTGAGAATACCCCATCTAATCATGGATTGTGAGTCCAGCAAAACTCATGTTTGCAGAAAATTTTATAGTAGAAACTCGGCTAAAGCTCTAATTGCTATCTTTCCAGAATAACTGTAAACTGGGAGTAAATATATAAAGTGGATTCCCTATACTTAGGATTTCTTGAGCAACTAATAACTAGAAAACACTTGACCAGGAGTAGGTGCTATACCTACTTCTTAGCCTGAATCCAGCTCTAATAGTCTGTCTCGACTAGTTTATAAACGTACCCGTTTGGAAAAAAATCCAATATATATAGTCTACTTAATTACATTACCTTGAAAACAAAGGGAATTCGTCCTTATTTAGTTCGATCTCCAAATGTACTTAGTACAATTAATTACTTAATACGTCACAAGATTCAGGCAACTTTGTTAACTAGCTTATTTCAAAAAGGTTCATGTGTTACTTATGTATCTAATAAAGTAAAGTATCTCAACTTATGAATCTTGCAAATATAAAAAAGAGTAATTACATCAAAACAAGGATATAGCCACGAAAGGACTCCTCTAAAGTAAAGAGATTTGACGAAACATAATTCGCCTTATACCTTATATATATTTCTTATTTAAGGGCTACGACTAGAATAAAGCAATACAGAACAGAGACTTCTACCTTTTCCTTTAATATACAGGAACTCTCTTTACGCATTTCTCAAAACCCTTAAAATGGTACAGAATCCGAAAGAAACTTGCTAACTTGAAACTGGGTAATACGCTAATCCCTTACCTCTGTCTTTATAAACCGAAATACAAGGAAAATCCCCTAGATTTATCATACCTATTTAGACATTAGTAAAGACTTTTAGAAATGTTAGAGATAATGGAATACCAATTAAACCAAATAATGAATACTAAAGCTACTCTCTAGTTAAACAACCCCTCTATAATGCCTGAGGAACACGATAGGAACTAAACTATTAAGCATACTTTGTTTGTTATTCATAGCTATATTCTTTCTTATACAACAGACCGGCTCTCTTAGTTGTCCTAAGGTAAGGATAAGCTTTTGTTTTCTGTTGTTACTGATGGAGGAGTAAGCCCTAATTCTTTTTTAGCAAGTCAATTTTTCTCGAGACTGGGAGGGTAAAAAGTTGAGTCAAAACTCTCTGTATGGCTGTTTTAATGCTTGCTTAAGGCACCAAAAGGATTTATGGTTTTTACCTTTTTTATTTTCAGGCTTTAACTTTTCTTCTTTTTTTATTAAAAACCTTTCCTAGGTTCTTGCTCTAGAGTTCAAGTTATAATTATTACAAAGCCCCGTATCCCCAACGCCATTTCCACACAAATTTTTTTGAAACACTCGGGTAAATTTCACTTTCTTCCTAGTAAGTGTAAGTATTAGGACTCTTTAATTTCATTTTAATTTAATCTGGGATCCTTTAAAAAAGGCAAAGCTTCGGCTAAGGTTGAGAATGAATTCGTTTTTAGTGGTTCAAATACAACAGGGTGGGTATAGGTTTAACCTTTTACGGAATTGCTGGGTCCTTAGAACTTCATTAACAAGCTAATAAAGCAAAGGGGAGAGCTGAACATTTAATAGAAATTGAAGGACTCCTAGGAAGCTTTGCCTGGTTTCCTTGGCAGTTGATAAGAAATAGGAGATAAATAAGGATATCTCTGCTGAATTATTCTGAAACAGAGTATCCACCGAGCCAGGTAAGACTTTTTACAAACAATAAGTAAGGATTTTTCTTATCTAAATAAAAGTGCTATTTAAAAGTGAAAGTCAAGGGGCAAGGCAGGTCTTTACAAGCCATATACTCTCAAGTTAAATCTTTCTTACCGATTATTCGTCATTTAAAGAAACCCATTATAACAAGGAAAAGCATACTAAAGCTAGATTATCTAAAGAATCTTATGAAAGGAATTTTCACTTTTTATAACTCTTATTTAAAAAGTCCACTTCAAGGAATTCATATGAGATAAAGTTTCTAACAAAGCATGAAATCCCAGCAATTAGAATCTCCTAACTTATTGAGCAGAAGTCAAGGGTTTGCACTCAAATAAGAACCCGTTCCTTTTTGAAGACCTAATTTGATAATACAAGCTTGAACAAAGTAAGTTAGACACGAGCAACTGAGCACAAATGGCTTAGGCCAGACCTCAAGTAAAAAACTATCTAATAATAGACTTTCGAACTTGGATAAAATGGGACCTTAAAAAAGCACCCTAAATACAAAAGCATTTACTTTAATACATACAAGAATAAGCAAAGTCCCCCTTTCTTTCATAATAAAAGTAAGCTCGCCGATAAGATTTCACCTTCCTTTTTTAATTAAACTTTTTATTCTAATTGAAGTCTTACTACCTATTTGTAAGATTTACTCCTAATGCGGCTCTTACTTATCCTATAAACTTCTTAACTTTTCTACTCAGTGAGTGTATAATAACTTCTTACTTTGTTTGCTCCTTCGAATAAGACAGAGGCACCCCTTTCCTAAGACTAAAAAGGCTAGTGCTTCTTAATATTGTACTTTGCAGAGACTCTATGAGAAGGGATTCCTATTAAGAGCCGCACTTCTATACACCCGATCTATCTTTATTACTTTATTTAGATTAGATCCAGATTTTTTTAAGAGGAGTCTATGCTTGTTAAGCTAAAATTGATAGGAATCTTTAAAATCACCACTTGCAAAAACTTAGATTCAAAAGTCTTACACGGAAAATTCTCCTAGACATATTACCCTTATTTTTCCTTTTTTAAAGGGGGCCTCTACTATTTCAATTATTTAGGCTTTTGTTTACACAAACTTGTGAGACTTTAACTTACTACTTGGATAAGGAGGCATAAAGATAAATAAAAAGAATCTTGATACTAGATATCAAATACAAATTTTAATAAGCATACTTTACTCAGGGGCTTTATTAAAAGACTTGGATATTCTTCTACTTTTTATAATATTTAGTATTTTGAACGTAAAGGAAAATGACGTGAACCCTTACTCCACGGTTAAGGTATCTTCTCTGTTTACACAATTTTTGCGTCTTTACATTGCTTTATAGGACTTTTATAGGACTGGGACTAGTACCTTAAAATATCTTCCATTTTTGTATGTTATGCAGCTTTAGCAGTTTGAGTTCAATCGCCTAATAGGAATTCCTGTAGGTTGAAGTAAACCCACAGTTCTAAAGGGTCTGTTTTGTTGGAAATGAGTCAATAGGAGGCGTCAACGCAAGCTCAGCGCATTTAAAAGCCCTTACAATAGATTTTACAAGAGTTATATTCTATCCGAATCCTTTTAACTTTAGTTTACAAAGGACCCGCCTCGAAATCCGGAACTGGGGTTCTTATAAAAAAAGTTGGAGTGCTAAACTAAATAGGCTCTCGAAAAAAATCAGAAAAAGAGGTCTAGGCACAAAGTCTTTTATTATATTGCACCGGTAATTTTGGAAGTATAAGACTCGGACTTAGGATATTCCTAGAGTACAAGATTTTCTTTTATTTATAAAGGAGAGCTCAGGAATACAGATAATTATATAAGTGTTAATTGAAAATAAATGAAACGCTTTGCTAGCGGAAAGGGCATGTTTATTAGTAATGTATCGAATAAAAAAGACTCAACTCCTCAATCTAGTGCTAATTTAAGTCTTTTTTCTCCACTTTTTCTTTTTGAAAGGCTTAATCAGACCAAGAATTTTTAATAACAAGATATAGCCTAAGACTTCAGGAAATCCTAGTTTCTCGAATCAAAATCACTTAGATAAAAAGAGTCGAAATTTTTTTGTCTATAAACTAAGACTAGTGGGTCCTGTATAGAATGTAGTAAGGTTTTTATCTCGATAAAAAAGGAATCCATTGGTAGATCGAATTAAATTAATAATAGATGCCGGAGGTTCGAGTGCCCTTTTTACAACACTAAAGGAAAACTAAGAAAGGAAATTAGCTCCCTGAACCAAGAATTTCTGAAATTCTCATGCGATAGGTCAGTGATCAATTTATACAAGAAGTCGTTTAAGAATATTTGGTCGAATAAATAAACAAGGGTAAAGTAATCCAGTAGAAATAAGCTTAATCTCAAAAGAGAATCCTTAATGAAATTCTTTTCATTTCTCCTAACGGGTTGTCTCTAAAACTCCTTGTTGGGTCCCCTTTTTTTACTCGTTTTATATTTATATTAGGAGGGCTCATTACTTTTAGGGCTATTACAAAAATACAAGAATCTTGAGTAGAATTATAAAGACTTAATGTAAAGAAAAAAATGACAAACTTAGATGTAAGGGGTTTTAAGGGGCAGAATCCCTTAACAGAGAAAAGCCTTAGAAAACCTTTGCGGTCCTGTTACTGGATACAAAATTTAGATAGAGACTTTAATTAATTACATTACCTTGTGGTCCAAGAAAAATTCAGGTTTATACACTTAAATCTTCTTAATTGAGGGATCTCTCTTAGGATAGGAGACCCGTATTCTTAACGTAGATACCCGGATTCCCTGTACTCTTGTTAGGTTTGGTCTTGTTCCCTGCTTACTGTATTCTTGTACTTGTTTTAGTATGGATATAGATCGAGTAGATAGTGAATCTTTCTTTAGTGTAATGGAATAGAGTCTTATAGATAGTATAAGTATAGTTTATAGTAGGGGAGGGATGTCTCCATTTAGCTTAACTAGAATCTAAGGAATCTAGGCTAGGGAATTAGAAGAGGCCTTTTTGCAGGTTTATAAAGCAGTTACTTAACCTTACGAGTTAGGTAAGAAGCGGTTACTCAAAGTTTTAATAGAGCCCTTAAAATGAACTAGAAATCTTAGTTCCCGAAACTCTAAGTCTAAGGTAAAGACGTCTTGTTTCTATTTGTATATAAACGCTTTTTTCTTTTGAAAGAGATTTCTGTCTTGTAAGTAATTTATTGCGTTTTACTAGGGGAATAGTGTAAGGCACATAACTATGGCAAGAAACCAAATTTATAGTGTCTAAGGAGACCCTCTTTTTAACTAAGGGCTAAATGAGCGTCTCTTAAAGGGTTTCCTAGCTACACAAAAAATACGGATTCAACTAAAACTCTAATGCCCCTTTGCTTTTTAGGAAAGACTAAAGTCAAAACGCTTGACTTTACCGAATTTTTTCGAACACTCCGATATAAATAGTTAGAGATTTCTATGCCATATTGTATTGGTCTACCTTTTACTACGGAATTTCTCTTTCATTTTTTTTATGTTTCATACCTTCGCCATAGCAGCTACTAGGTGCGAGTAAGTTCTCTTTTAAAAAGCTTTTGTTAAAATAAGTTTCCCAACAAAAACAAGGGTACTTTTTACACCTTTAAGCGCGCTTAGGATACTCTTGAAAAATCCGGTTAAGAAACATAAATATATGCATACTAACCCCCGCTTGTATTTATAACTTCGCCTCTAGGAGTTCTTGATTTAGTTCAGGATAAGAAGATGAAATGCAAGAGTACTCCCAACAAGGTATAACGAGGCTTCGTTTTTATTCAACAGAGGGTACAAAGTCATTCATGGATCCTAAACGGATTTTTATCTTTTCTTGTTAAGCGATATTATGTAGTTTTAATACAAGTAAGTTCCTTTTGATAGAAAAGGACTGCCCTCCGAGAAATTTCTGAGCCCAAATGTTAAATTATGTGAGATGCTCGATCTAAAGGCTTCCCTCTCCCGTAGGTTATACGCGGAGCCCCTAAAAGAAACGCTGCCAAAACGTCGTGCCTAGCCCCAGGTTTCCTATCTCCCTCTTAAAGAAAAAACACCTGAGTCCTTAATTCAAGTTATTAAAACCTGTAACGAGTGCCTCTTAAAGAGAAATTTCTTAAGAATTTATAACAGAATCGCTGGAACTGGAAAAGGAGGGGCATGGTCCTTATCTCTCGTACCTAAACGGAGCAAAAGTCCTTTGTTAAAGACTTTAAGTGTATAACATATGACTTCGAAAAGACAAGAGTCTCACCGTTATATCGTTATATATAGGGTATAAGCAAATCAGATAATAAGGTTCTATAAGGGATATACTTGTCAAAAGAAGAAAGGGGCACTCCAAAATACGCTTGCTATAGAAATAGGAGATCCCCAACAAATCCAGACTTTGTTTTGCTTAAACAAAAATTTTTACAGAGATTATAAACTAAAATAAAAATCCAAAGCCAAGAACCTTACGGGAATTTGCTAACAAGTTTCATTTGAGTCATAATTGCCAATCCCAAAAACCAGAGAGAAAGGCGTTAGCCAAGAAGCTAGCGTCAATTTAGTGTTTGCTTGAGTTGAGGCATATTGCTAAATCCGTACTTATTTGAAAGGGGTTCGTTTCTGATACAGGAGCTATCAATTACTATAGAGAAATGAAACTTGTGTAAGGAAATTTCTATGCTCTTATAAAGTTTTCTATTATATACGTTATAAATTGACTTTGGTTGGAATGAGAAAAAGTAAAAAACAATAAGACAATAGAATAGAGGGAGACCCTTTGTAGATATAATACATATACTTCCTATCTTTCTTTAGCTTACCCTTGCTCCATAAAAAGGAAAGGTATATATGCACTGATATCGGCTTCGAGGCGCATTTTATTCTGCTAGTTACTTTTTCTACTAAGCTCTACTTTCGTGTTTCGTGACAGAACCAACCCCTTTTTTCTTACTCTTTTACCTACTTATAATTATACCACATTGAGGAAGTTACGCTTATTTATATATAAATATATTAGGAAAGGACGAAGCAACCTTTTTGTTTTAAACCCTGTCAAGTTTATGGATATAGCCCTAAGTAGACCCGGCGCTATCTCGGCAATTCCTCGTTTTAATTTAAAAGGGGCGCTTTAAAAACTTCTTTTCAGAAAAAGCTAAAAGAGACCTATGAAATAGCACACCATTATTAACACAACAAAAGTCTTAATCCTTGTAAAGGACACTCAAGTTTAACCGACGGGAATTTTTTATTTTATTTGCTTTGCTTATCCGAGAGTCAGAGCTTTTTTTGGAATCTTAACTTCCTTTAGATAGATTTTTAGGAATACAATTTAATTAGAAATAAGAAAAAGCATTTGAAACGGGAAAGTTATTAGGAATAGAGTCTTGAGCTCCTACCAATCCGGAATATAGGAATTGGAAAGGCTTAAACGGGGCATTCTTATGCCTACTCTTACTTAACTCTAAATTAGGGAGCCTATACTCTCAATTTCTCGAGAAATTCTCCTTACTTAGAAGTTAGCTGTTCTAGAATTCGAGCTGCAGAAAGGGTTTTAACTAGAGAAAGAGTCTTGAAGTTAGTATAAAGTATAGAGGTAAGAATATTTCTTATAAGTTCTAAACTCTTCTTTCATAAAAGCGATAAAATGTTAAGGGTTGCTGGTGTTTTACCCGGATTTCTTTTAGCTTCTTTCTTTGTACCGTTACGTTAAATAAAAGGGTTTCTAAGAATGCTATCTAGAGGGGTTTTCGCTATTATTCTATATTTGGAAGCAAGTTTAAGAAAGTCATTATGAGCTACCGGGAATTAAAGAATATTAAAGTAAGATTCTTCCCTGTTTCCAATTCCTAAAAAAAGAGAACTCTAAAGTGTTTACTTCTAGATAAAGACCTCAGAGGTAAAGCTTCCTCATCCAGTTAAAGGGTTCTTTTATTAAGTTAATTTTAATAGAATTTGAATTACTAGTTTTGACTAAAGGAACAGGTCCTTTAGGAATAGTTACTAAGCCTAAACTTCCAATCTTTTTGAATCTTAATTACATTACCTTGTTAAAATTTTTGTGTGTATCTAAGCAATAATGAAAAAGGTTAGGAAAGGAAATACGGACTCAAAATGTAATTCGCATCGAAAAAAAGGTCCTACAGCAAGCTTAAGAGACCCCGCATAATAATATAAGTAAAAGATCTATCAAGCTTTCCTTGAGAGCAAAATCATACTGAAACATCTCAACTAGAATAAGAATTGCTTAGGTAATGAAAATACCTATAGATTCTCTAGACGTCCAGACTTCAGCAAAACCCTACCGCTCAGTATCCCCACAATCTTAAAACTTTTCTGAAAACCAATACCAACAGGAGGAAAAACCCGGCTAACCTGAAAAAGCTAAAAGCTTAATGTAGCTACTAGAAAACACATAAGTTCAAGTCACCACCCCTAAGACTGAGAAAGATATCTCTCCTTTCCCTGCTTCTCCTACTTCTCTTACTCTGTTTGTTTCTAACAACAACCCCTCAAGAAGTCTAAGAGGTATAGCTACAAAACAATAAGTCATACAAGACAAGTAAGTAAGGCAAAAGCTTAGTATATGTACTATCATGAAATTATAATGTGTTTTTACTACGTGACTGGGGGATTTATCTAAACTCTCCTAAGCAAGCTTACCTCCCTAACGATTAGAGCATAGAGCAAGATAAATCTTGCCTTAAGAGGTAAGACTAACTTTTATATAACTGCAACACTTTAATTGCAAGAAGCCCCGTTCCGGTCTGTGAATTTTATTAAATTACTTGTCAAGAATCCGTAAAAGCTGTCTTACTTTTTAGGACAGTTCGCTGCGAATAAATAAATAGGAAAGGGTCTCCTTTATCATGGTCAATAGACAGCACGGTTACCCTTTTTTTTAACTTCTTATAAGATTCCTATCAAACTTAAATCAGACGACAGGGTTTCTGTTAACTAATGTGCATTCATTTTCTGCAGCCTTTTTGAATAAGGAGTCCCTCTTTAGAAATATACAGTATGTCAGTATGGAATTCTTTTAGCTTTTATACTTAATGTCTTGCTTTCTAATTCTAATAGATATTACTCTGCTACCCGATCCTGAGGTCTAGTTAATTTAATTACAAAAGGCAAAGACTAGGATTCTCTTCTCTATATGCGTTTTAATCTTTGAAGCAGCTATCACAAAAAATTGAAGTTCTTATTTACAATACCTCTTTTCATACTAATCTTCCACTAGGGATACCTTTTTAGTTACAATTTCCTTTGGTCAAAGGCCTTTGGAATAAGAGACCCCTTTACTGCAAATCTTGCTAACTTAAAATTCTTTTAGGACTAGGAAACTTTAGTTTGGATTCCCATAAATATAAGGAGAATTTTTATATACACTAGGAGCTCCTATGAGATTTTTGAAAATAGAACAAGGGAACAGTGCGGCAATTAAATATACTAGGAAGCTTTGGGATTCCTTGTATAGTTAACAGACCTTAAGATTTAAAACCTTATTTTACAGGGCTGCGCCCCTATTCCTTAGTAATTTGAGTAAAATCTTATAGCGATGAATTCTTTTCTTAAAGAAACGCTTTCTTGAACTTGTCTGGGAACGGATTCTAGGAGAATCTATAATAAATTATCTGAACTTTTCCTAGTTCTTTCTTCTATAATCCTTACTGAAGCCTTAGGAAAAGCGTAATGCAAAAAGGAGTTTTACTTAATTCTAGTTTTATACTATGTTAAATAAGTCATTCTAAATTTAAATATAACAAAGGAAAAGGGAATCCCTTAAATATTTTAAAAGCCGTTAAATAAGCCTTGTACCCTGCTAGAAAACTCTTTAGTTATGGTTTCTTTAATTAGGTGCCTTTCGAAAAAAAGTAAAAGGCTCGGAAGAATCCTTGGTTATAGGAAATATTCTTTAATGCGGTAAATTTAAGAAACGAAGATCTATGAAGAGGTGTTAATTCGTGTTTTAGGTGGGCCTTAGAGTATTTGTTTTCTTTTATCTATATCAAGTTATCCGCTTCTTTTTCTTTCAATTTTAAGTCTTGAGAAATAACACACATAGATTTAAGTTTTTGTTCAGAAGTGTTAACTGCAGTTACTTTTGGGCAAAGTCTATTTCTAATACTTCTAATAAGTACGCTTTAATACTGCATTTCAAAGAGAACAGGGTAACTACAACTTTGTATTATAGAGCTCTGGATTTGTCCTTAGACTTGCTCCTTGTTTTCAAAAAATCCCACATTCATAAACAAAATGAACTCGCTTTTGATAATAAGTTTCATACTTATTTGACTTTAGCTTCATTTTTGGCCCATTTCCTAACGTGGGGTCCCCCCTTATTTACACTTTTATCAAACAAGCTTACTTTACGCACAAGTTTTTGTCTTCCACTAAAAAATCCCATATGTAAAATACAAGAAAAAGTTTAGAGCACTCCTAATATTCACAAGAAACTTAGCAAGAACTTTTTATACTGTGTATGTAGTATTGTGGATTCTCAAGAGACAAGAGATAACTGAAGTCTTATTCAAATATTACTAAGAGTGCTTCTAGTAAAAGGTAACAAAATCTAGGAATCTCCCTTTACTTTAAAAAGTAATGCTATAGCGTATTCTAACACTAAATAGAATAAAAAACTTTTATGATCAAGTCCCTTTTAGTACTTTAAAAAGAGGCTCCCCTACACCGTAACACCAATGCTTATTCCCTGTTTTCTAAATAAACGGATAAGCAGGAATTTCCTAATGAAACTCAGAGATCTTTATCAATTTTCTTAGACCCACCCCTACTCCTTAACTTTTATATAACCTTTAAAAACTTTAGGAATAAGAAAAATTTTTCAGTAAAGACTTTGATTACAAATTCCCCAAACCTCCCGCAGCAATCCTTTTGTTCCTTGGTAGAGTTCACTTTGATATTCTTTACATCTCTTGAGGAGTAGAGTGCTTCCCCTTAATTATAAAAAGAAATGACCCTCTTTCTTTTTCTGAAATGAAAAATAGGATAACCGATAACTAGAACTTATTTTTACCTATTCATTACTAAAGGACTTTTCTTTCTTTTCTAGGTAGAGATAATTAAGTGTTGAGGTACATCACATAAAAAGACAGAACTCCCTACTAAACTAACCCGCTTTTATAGACCCAGAACTTAAGAAGGCAGAGTTACAAGAAACTTTAAATAAATTCTGAAACAAATAAAACCTTTTCCGTGCCTTAAAGCACAAGCTAGTTGCACGTAAATAACAACCTTAATTTTTGCTACATCTGAGTATCCCTTAGTTAGGAGAGCCTATAGCATAGATTGAAGCTCTTTTTATTACTCGAAATTTCTTATATGTAATGTAATTAAGTATATTTAGTATAGTAGTTTGGAGCTTTTATGAGTATTCCCTACTGGGACTCGGATTTAAACTTTCTTCAAAATATCTTACTAATTGTTCTGCACTGATTAATTGAGGCAATTGCAGGGTCTCACAAAGAGCTTGACTTCGAAATTCTGTAACGTATACAAAAAGTGGGAGAAGCTTAGTGCTTCTTATAGAATATCCTAAAAGCTTCTTAGTAACCTACCCCTACCTAACCATCTCAATCAAGGAACCCTTTAAAAACAACTACCTAGCTTTGTAGAGCAAAATCCTCTTAAATTAAGTTAGACTTCTCCTCAGCAGCCAACATAACAAGTTCTTCCGTGCTATATAAGCAATTGTTTTATAATATTCGACATAAATCCTATCTGCCCAGTTTTATTTTACTCTTTTATATGTACAGGCTTTCCTCTTGACAATACTGAAATTTATTGCTTTAAAATTTCGCAATGTTTATAATGATTTTCCAAAGCCTCCCTTTTAAATATACGAGACCTAATATACATTTCAGCACTCTTAAATTAGATTTAGAGAAAACTCTAGGGTATAAAAAATACAGGGCCCCTTCTTCTCCAGGTATATTTGCTTTTAGCGGCCTTTCCCTACAGGACAAACATCGAAAGCCTAATACCTAAAAGTTAAGTGTAGTAAGTAAATAATAAGAATCGACTTTAACGCAAACTCCTGGCTAAGGGGCTAGCTGCATACTTAAAAGCGGGTACCCTTAATCCTATTTCAGGGCCCCTTTCTGATAAAAGTTCAGATTCATGCGAAATTAACTTAGACAAAACCTTCTAGTCACAATAAAAAGCTCCCAGTTAGAAACCTCTTCACGTCAATAACTTAGAACAGTATACAATTTTGTTTATCTCCTGCCGATATTATTATAAGGGTTTTTATCCTTATACTTATATTATTATGAGAAATATAATTTTTCTAGACAGCTCTTACACGTAAGTAGACTGGTTTAGAAGAGCAATACCGGGGCAGAAATTCCTAGTAAGCTATACCCTTAAAGCATAGCGCACCAGTTCCTAAAAAAGAGTTTTAACTTATATCCGTAACTGCTTGGAGTCTCTAGTCAAAATAAAGGTATGGGTCTCAAGACTCAGAGTAGAGCTCTAAAGCTAAGAGAAGTTAGGGTCAGAATTACCTAGCCGCCTCAGCAAATAAAATCCTCGCTTAATTTAATAAAGAGACTTAATATTCATAAGTGAATAAACAAAGGATAACTTAATAAAAAACTTTAGGTTAAAAAAAACAAAAGTACCTCGGATTCGAAGGAACCCTACCTCTTGTTCTTGAATTTTCACTTCTACTAAAACCCAACTTATATTGTACAGTAAATCGGATACGTAGTTTGACTGTTCCCGGATTTCCTGTTCATTTCCGTAGAGTAAAAAAAAGATAAAGGCCCTACTCGCTTTATTAAAAATATCTAATTCTTATAGGAATGTAAGGCTCAACCAAAGGGGCCAAACCCTTATAAAGTCTCGTGCACAATAACATTTTAAAGAAGACTCCACTTCCCCTTAGGGCTTATTCGACATCGGGCCTCTCTAAATAAAATTCCACGAGGCAAAACTTGTATCAAAAAAGTTTTACAACACAATTTCTAGGGAATTCAGAAGGCTATTCTACTTTGTAGCTATCTTGACAGTTCCTTCCCGTATGGAATATCAGTAGCTTATACTTTTGCAGGGTTTTTGCGCTGTTTGTTTATACTTAGTCATACATTTAAGAGTTTACATGCAAGGGCTTCTTAAAAAGTTATCGGTACTGAAAAAAGAGTTTTGTGTTGTTACAGATTCAAAGGCAAACTCCTTAGAAAAGTAGAGGTTCTTATAATCTTTCACAAGCCGAGCAAGAGTTCCCTAGTAAAAAAACTTGAATATTTCATCCGTTGAATTGAACATCTCCTGAAGGAAAATCTTAAGCAAGATGAATATTAAATGAGAGGGTATACTTATATACTTGCGGAATTCTAGCTTATTCGGTTATTGACGAGGATCCTTCTTTGAAAATCTTTTTAATAATACCCCTTTGTGTGTCCAACAAGATTTTTAGTAGACGCCTTAGCTTGGTGAACCGAAAGGAGTTCCTTTAAAGATGAAGAAAGGACCTTGCCTTACTTAAAGTGTAACCAGTAAGACTTGCTAATGAACTGATGTGATCTCAACAAGAGAGAGAGCTCTTATGTCAATTTCGAACTCGTATCTCTGCCCCTACTTTGCTTTATAGATTCAGTATATTAAGATTAAGAGTACCGGTTTTCGACTGGATACTAGATAAGAAAAACCAGAATTAACAATTAAATTTAGCGAAAGCTTGAAAAACCAGTTTAGGATGTATATGCTTCGGTAGGGTTTCTTAAAAATTATAAGCTTTAATATAAAAAGCATATGAAAACAAAATCCACTCTTTCTACTCTAAGATCCCTAAAGCCCTTGTCTTCTACTCCGATCCGAAAGATATTCTTTATTAATAAGCCTATAGTTCCCTATAATATCGGATTGCGTGTAAAGGAAAAACTACAACTTATATTTTAATAAGATCCCAACCTTGTACAAGAAGTATGAAGCCTGAATCTCATAACCAAAAAGAAACTTTTAACTATCTTGTTTAATAAGGGAACCCCCTACTTACTGCAATCAATCTAAAGAAAAGGTATCCTACACGCCCCAAAAACGCCTCTTAAGTAAAAGCGCTCTTGCGAAAAACTTCAAATATTGATAACTATAAAATTTCGTATAATATAAAATAGAAAGAAAGACTTAGCTGGCCAAGGAGTTGCCGTATCCTCAGGAAAACACAAAAGACATAAGTAGTACCAGGGATTTTATACACTCAATAGCTAATATTGTAACAAAAACTTTAGGCTTTAATCTCACTTGTAACTTGCAATTCCACCCCTTCAACTCTAAAAAGCCTTCTGAAACTTTTTTTGTAAATCGTGATAAAACCTATAAAAAGAAAAGGAATTCCCTTAATTACATTACCTTTTAAGTTTGACTAAGTCTCATAATAGCTTATTGGAAACCTAGAATAACTTGTAACTCTTAGAAACAAAATTTTGTAGCTTAACCTTAAATCCAAGAATACTCATATACTGCGCCCTTATGTTAACTAGACAAAACTCGTAAAAATGACTAGAATCTCTACCAAGTGACCTGTTTTATAGTACCGCCGGGACTTGTACGTTATTAATATATTACTTTACTTTAAAAGTCTAATCTTCATTTTTGATCCAGGGTTTTTACACGGCATCTTCAATAGTCAATTCTTGGCTAAAGCTTTTTAATACTTGGTTTCTTTTATTTTATTAAATTTTAGAACCTGAAAGCCGAAACTACCGCCTCTTAAGTAAAGGATAAGTTTTGGTTCGAATAGTTTAGTATACGATGAAAACAAAAGGGTACTTGCTGACTTTAGAAGCTCTCTATAAGATAGATTGGAGTTTAGATAGTTTTGTACTAAAATAAAAAGGATTTGCAGGCTATTGGTAAATCGAAGTTGTAACTAAATAGGTTCGAATCCTACTATTACTTGATACTTACTGGTTCATAGATAACTTAGAAGAGTCAAGCCTTACGGGGACTGGGTTAATACGATAGCGTATAAAAGGAGACTTCAGGTATCTTTTTCTCAGAAGACGGGGAGCTACCAAACATTTTTGTGTGTTTATTATAAGACTTTTCTTGACTATTTGTTTCCTTTTGTAAAGGGATCCCTCCCCATTCTTAACTTCTTAAAGATAAGCCTTAAATCTCTGAAATAGCAGAAAAGCGTAGTCATTTTATTTATAAGTTAAGTAAATTCACTAAAAAAGGAATCCTAGCTAGAATTATATAAGTATATAAATAGAAGTCCTTATTCTTCGATTAAAAGTCTTTCCCAATTTAATAGGGAACCCTTACGTAAGCTAGGATTCAGTAAGAGTTGGCTTAAAAGTAAGACTAAAATTGTCATATGAATGCTGATAACTCCTAATAAAAAAGGACTCTCCTAGGGTATCATGAACTTTTTCCCCTGAGATTACTCGTCAAAGTCAGGTGTTAACTAAAAAAGGTATTTCCATAGATAAATAAAGCACGATAAGGTACTAATAATTTTAATTAAAGGTAAACGGAAGCGGGAACCCTAAAATTTTTGTTCTTATAATCGACGCAATAACTAAGGGGATATATTAGACACTCTGAAATTCAAAGTATAGAGGAACAAGTAAACAGAAATTTTGGCTTTTTTCTGGTACCGAGAACTTTGTACAAAAACCTTTTGCTAGAGATCAGAACGCAGGGTACTTTTAGAAAACAACCTCTAAATGAAGGGAAAAGGAGGATTATAAAGCTTAATATTGGACTTGAACCCGTTTTAAGGGGTTGCGCTAGTAATCCTTAATAAACAAAATGGAATACTTTATACTTTTCTTAAAATCCTAATTGTTCCGAGGTAGGCTAGTTCCCGGCAAAAATCAAAGCGCGCTTGTCCTACTGTCATATATGGACAACGCTGCTTAGACATCTATTAAAGTCAAAGTCCGTATTCACTAAGCCAATAGCTTCATACTAGGAGTTTCTTCCCTTTGTTATTATTATCTTTCTTCTAAACTCAATTTTGAATTGACGCAGTGTCCCGCATTTGCAACTAAATCCTCATAAGTCTTACGTAAAAAGATTTAGGGGTTTCCTTTAAAAGTTCTTTGAAAAGCGGAATATACTGTAGATTTAACGGATCTTAGTTTAGCTGTTTCTAATCTCATGAGTTGTTACTCATTACAGTTCTAGTAAATGTAAGTGATGGCAGAATAGTTACTCTTTACTTATTTAGGGCATACCACAGGATACCCCTTCCTTGTAAAAGGACCCTTGAAAAACTTGTTTAGGATGTAAGAAAGATAATATTAAGGTAGGGAGCTTAACCCTAAAATTGAAACTTAGCAGAAAGATTTAAAACAAGAGCTTAAATTAAGTTAATTCTAAAGTAAAGACTTCTAATCCAAAAAGGACCCCTTAAGTGCTTGGTAAGCAGCCAGTTTTAGATATAGTTAACACTGAAAATACAGAAGTGTAAAGCGTCTAGGACACTTATATCAAATTGAGAGAGCAGACAGGACTGCAGTAGGATACGTCCTCTGAATCTGAGCAAAGTTAAAGAAAAAATTCTATTAATTTCTGTGTGTATAATAACACAAGGGGGAGTGCTCCCGAAGGCAAATAACTTGACTTAGAGCCAAATTTCATTTTTGGTTATACTCGAAACTCTTTTTCCTGCCTTTACGAAAATAAAAAGTGAACATATAGTAAATCCAGGATAATGTCTTCAAAAACTCCGTTTCTGTTTACGTTACCTCATTAGATTTAGAAAGGGTGTTTAGGACCATAATGCATTAAAAATCTTACTTTAGATCTTTGAATTTTGACTTGTTTCTCAGGCATAAGTAGTATAAGTCCTCGGTGGATTCTTTGTTGTTAGTAATCTTCTTATAAGCCAAAGGTTTTGACCCGTAGTTGCTGCATTCTCTATAAGTTATACTAGCTTGGAAAATGTGGAGTAATCCAAATTCTAATGTAATTCTTTTTTTGTATATTTGATTATAACGAAGAAGGGGAGTTTATAAAAAATTTTGTAGAATTTTACTGTAACTTCTATTTTTTTTTTACTTGCGACAAGCCCTTACCTAAGATTGGCGCGTTTAAAGTAAAGTTATGTGAAAGTCAGTATTTCAAATCAGTAAAAACTCTTCGAGAAGCTATAAGTCGTTAATACGAAATCTCAAGTTTATCTCCCAAAGTCTCAGTCTAGTACTTTCAAACCCTTTATCCTGGACTTCCTTTGCTTACTATCCTTTCTTTATGGGTTCGGACAATACAAAAAAAAGATAAAAAAGAAGCCTCTTATAAGGAAGTAAACCCACTTTTGAACGTTGTCGAGGAGCTCTAGTTAATTTCATATTTTTACCATGGACATCCCTAGGAAGTTTTTAAGTTTCGAAAGAGGCGTTGCCTTACAAACAGCTTATAAAGCTCTATTAATTAGATAAAATAGACTTTTAAAGAGATTTCAGGGCCAAGGCTTCGAGTTTTTGTATGAGAGATTTAATAAGGCTTCAGTAAACACAATTATAGAAAGATAAAAAAATGAATGATTTATAGACAACAAAGGGCCTTGTACTTGTGAAATAATGATTAGCTAATCAAAGTAATCCATCCATGTATAGTATAAAAGCTCGCGAGAATTTTATACTTCATTTCTGAAGGAATGCTTGTAGAGTTACAGATATTTTCATTTTGCCCTTTCGAGCTCTCTTAAAGGGAGCCCCGTATATATAATATAATAGTTTAGCAAAAAGAAAGAAAAGTCAACTAAGCAATTTATAGGATAGGGGGTAATTGCGGGGGCATGTTTCCCTTATTTGTTTTTATTGTAAATAAATGGATGTTTTCTAAAGTACTAAAATGAAGGCTTACTCTTGTGAAAAACTTTAAAATTACGGAGCTAAGTTAAGTAGGGAACTCCTCTTTTTACAAGCAGTAGAAGAGGAACCTATAGAGATTTTATAGTTTGTTCTTTGCATTAGAGTTTCCTATCTTAATGAAAACTTGAGAAGTACTGAAAAATATATGGATCCTCAGACCGCATTAACAACCCTTTTTAAGAGATAATTTGACACACAAGAATTTCTATAGTTTATTGTATTCCACTGGATCTAAATTCAGTTACTAATTGATTTATGTTAAAGAATAAAAAAGGGAACCCTGCTTAGTAAAGGACTTACACATCTGGATATTTAAAAGTTCTCCTTTTTAAGCTAAACTAATAAACTAAAGTATATACGACCTCAGTTTCGTAACTATAAATTAAGGTTTCGATTATTATACATCGGCATCATAACTCCGAAACGACTCTCACTTAAGGGACTTTCTAGTTCTGTTTAAACTAAGACGAGTTTCTTAACCTCCATCCAATAACGCTAATAAAACGGGCCCCTACACCAAAAAGTAATAGTATAAAGAAGTTTCAGTCGCAAGGGGCTTGCAAGCTCTCTAATAACTACAAGGAAGCCCGAGTTTACTAAAAACTTCTTTGGTTTAAAGCAAATTAGGCGACTAATCTAAACTAGATTTTGAGCATACAAATAGGACTTGTTAAAATACTAGCTATTAGGAAAAACCTATATAGAATGCCCAATAGATACAGAGAAAACTAAGCCTTACCTTGCGTTCTTACAGTCTATTCTCAATAACCCGAAGCGATAACACCCGAAGGGACCCTTTTAAATTCATTCTGGGGGTCTTAAATATTTAAGTCAATGCCGGAGTATCCTTTATAAAAATCTCACTAGCTCGTTATCTACTCGTGGGAACTCTCTATCCGTAAGAGCAAAAAATTTCTATTTGAAAAGCACTCCTTAGGTAGGTATATTAGTTCTAATTAGGACTTCTACTTTGATATGTAACTGAATTTCTGTGAAACTAAAGAGCAGATCAAATTGTAGAGATGCTAACAAGAGTTCAACACTTAAGATCCAAAAGCTCTGTCAAATTGTCAAGGATTTTCAAAGTTTAGCTCAATAAGGCATCCATTTAGAGTATCCAGTTTCAGGAAAATTCAACGTACTAAATATAAGAGCCGTGTCAAAGGAAAGCGCCTCCTTTGCGGATATCCATATGCATAAGATTTTTGTCTTAATCAGGTTGATTATATTCGGTAAAATCTGCGTTTTTTACTTAAAGTGATTTTAACGATAGAATATACACCCGATAAGGACACAAGTATTTGTATCAATTCCACGAATCCTAGATTCACCCCCTTTTTTTAGAAAACCCTTATTTCCAATATTCCACTAGTTAGGGGCCCCCACTGAATTTTCGTTACATTCAGGGCCTTACTTAATAGTATATTACAGAATAAAAGACGAAGAACCTTTCAGGATATCCCATTCCCGCCTAGGACAAGTCCCTTACTTTTGTCTTAGGTTCTTATTGATTGAACTCTTTTTAACAATAAAATCTTAGATAAGAAAGTAGGCACTCCTTATTTATTTCATCTGACAGAATAGAAGCTTTTTTTCATCCTTGGTGTGTATAGGTTATATACTTTCACCACGCATCTTTTACTTTTTTTAAGACAAGCATACTTATTTAATTTAAGTCATATACTAATGTAACAACTTGATAAAAGCGGAATACACGACTTAGTTCCTAAAACGGAAGGATATGCAAATTCATCTTAATAATTCGTAAAAATCCCCTAAGAAATCTCTTTAAATTATAGCTAGTGCTCGCTAATTATTAAGGAACTATCGCAATTAAGTGACTTGTTGCTATTTAGCAGAAGTAGAGCCTCTCAACACTTAACTTTACAAAACTAGATTCTGGGGGTCTTATAACCCTAAAACTAAATAAGAATCCTAAGGGTGCCCTGTAAAAGGCTATACTTTAAGTAGATAAGAAAACCCTTTCGAAGTCAAAAAATTTTTAATGCTAATAAAGAACAAATAAGTCGACCCCCTGTTTAGCTCAGAATGACCTTTGCCTTATAAGCCTTTGACTATTTTTTGCTTGAGTTTTAGTAGTTCTTTTGAGATTAAAAAAAGCCTCGGTTATTGAATTTAATTAAGAATATGGAAATATCACAGCACTAGATTTGGGATTAACCTGCTTGAAGCCCGCTTTTACCTTTGTCATGAAATGAAGACTAAAACTAAAGTATCTTGGACGAAACACCCCAACAAAAGAGGAGCATTCTATATCTACACTAATTCTGGACTGGATCCGTATCTTCAAAACTCTTATAAAAGTAAATAGCAACAGGGGGCATTCTCCGACAGGGGTACTTTTTCTAATTATTCTACCTAGTGAAATCCCCTTGTCTTAAAATTCTTTTAGGGGACCTCTCGAGCTCCTGAAGAGTCGTTTTTGCTCTGTCTCACTTACCAAAATAGAGCGCTCAGTGAATCAAAATGGGATTCATATAAACTTGCTTTAGAATACGAATACTTAGTAGATACGAGATTTTTAAGTGCCCGCCTAAAGTTACAAAACTCTTTTTTTAAATACTAAGCTAAGGGGTTCCTGTGTTTTTACAACCCCGAAATGCTATAAGTATAAAAGAATTTTAAATACTCGAAAATGCTTATAAACTCGAGGCTAGGAAGCTCTATAAAAGGTGCCCCTTTCACAATATTTATAGTATAACTTTCTTACCTCTTTTCTTTGTATTTAGAATTGAATTTCTTTATTCTGAAGTCTAAAAAAAGGGTAGCCTCTCTATTATAGGCGTACACCCTTTTGTTTTCTTTGCTATTCCCAGCTATTTTGACATATTAAGAAAAAACAGTTTTACAGCCCCACTTGCTTGGGCTAATCCAGAATCTTCCTTATTTTCAAAGCTTTCTCTGTTGTATCTTCCGTTTTCAGTTCCTATGCCAGACGCTAAAGGGTGCTCGGTCAAGCTACAGGGTTATGAATCTAGTTTGATAATCCTCAAGTATTAATAAAAATGAATTTAGTAAGAGGTTAAGTATTTCCTAGCATAGGTCGCGAAAAGTTGAGGTGATAGAACTCTTAAGGATTCTTAGTATAAATAAATAACGAAAAGAACTAATTCTAGAGAGCTTGGGAAGTTGACATTTGGATTTAAGGGCCTCTCTTGCAAATAGAGTCTTTTATTTATTATCAAATATTCTGGGATTGTGCACTTAAAATCAAACAAGAATTGAATTCGTTAATTAATATAAGCTTTCCTTTCTCATCAGTTTAGGTACCTCTAAGGTGGGGTTTATACTTTTGCGGGTTTTTAGAAAGAAGTAGATTGAAAAGGGGAAACCCAAGTAAATACTATAATAGGAAAGCTTTTGCTTTTAAGAGTTTAGCTATTCTCTGTATTTTCTGAAAGCTAGAACTTTATATGAAAGACTTTTGCACGCGGGTATTCCTTTTCTTTAAACTAACACTTGTATATACTTGCCTTATCTTATTCAGGGATCCCCACTAAGTGGTAAAGTGAAACTAAAAAAGAAAATCTAGCCTTAATTTCTCTAAAGTCTTTTGTGTTGAGCACTAAAGAGCCCCTTTTTACTTACAAAATCTTACAATATTGAGCACAAAAAGGGTAATAATGGAAGCATCTCTTTTATAAAACCAAATTCCTTTTAGATTGTATGATGAAGTTCAACTAGATAAACCCAATTCCCTGCTCTAATAAACTAAACTCGGCAGTTCCAACAAGGGGGCCCTTGAAACACCTAAGAATTGCTATTCAAAGGAATTTTGACTCTTTTTATAGTATCATACATAGAAGATACGTAAATAACCGAGGGGGTTACAGAAAGCGGGAAATTCCTGGATAAACTTTCAGGTCCTAATATTAAAATAAATGAATTTAAAATACAGTAAACTGAAATTCATTCCTTTTTTGCTACATGCCAAATTTCTAAATTCTTGGACTTCCATTTTCGAACCCACGACTGGCGTCTCAATTCAATTTCGTTCTACTGAGCGTAAACTTGGTTAAAAGGAGTCAGCTAATAGACAATTTCTAAGAATATTTCACTTCCCACCTTCCTTATTTCAAGAATACGAGTTATCTAAGTCTGCCCCTTTTGGTAGCCTTAGCTTGGTTAAGTTTATAAAGACTTTGATTTTAATAGATAGGCCATCCTCATTATTTGAGTATAACCGCAAACTAAGAGAGTAAAGTAGGAAACAGGTTTTAACTTCTAGGATTGCTAACTAATGCAAAAAAGAAGAACTGTTAAAATTGAAAGTACGCGGTGACATCTCTTAGATTTTTTTAGGATTCTCCGTATTCTGAAGTTGGGGAGTTTTTGTAAATTAGTTTTCGTTTTGTTGGTTAAAATGCTTATCTATAGCGTACTTATTACTAAATGGTAAGGCCGGCCCCCTTTAAGGAAGGAAAATCCTAATAGACTCCTTGATCCTACAAGAAGATATTAGAATAAAAAGTGCGGATTCAAGCTAAACAATTCCTACATATGGCCCTAGCGAAAGGTTACTGCTGCCGCTTACAACAGGGGGCATCCGTATAGAAAGAAGTGACTTGTAATAGGCTTTTTAAGCGATTGCTGGCTTATGCTTTTTCATGAGGGGGCGCTCTATCTTTCAAAAGAGTAAACAGTAAAGTGGATATCAACGCGTATAACTTCTAAATTTCTTAGAGATCTGTCATAATCTTGAGTAAGATAATAATGAAGAAAAAACCTAAACCCCTGCCATTCTAGGCGGGGAATTCCATCTAAGTTAAGTATTCGAAATCGAAAAGTCTAGAAAGATTTTGAGTATAGTTTAGGGCTTTAACAAGCGAATAAGGGGGGATCCAGCGATTGCTAAAACTACTAGATTTAGTAATTAGTAGCAGGAATTCTGAAGCTTTCCAGGCTTTGGGTTATTACACTTTACTGGTAAGGTTGACAAGTTCTAGTTGTAAAACAGCGAGAAACTCCAGAGAAGCTTCCAGTAGTCAAACTATTAACGTTAGGAAGCCCTTTCCCCAAGATAGCTTTTTAATTCATTCTTCTTGATGAAAGCTCCCTACATAGAATATAAAAAATTCTAAGGGCATTTTAATGCACTAAAACGCTCAAAAGTTTACGTATTAATCTATATACTTATATTTTGAAAATCTTTGATCGGTATAAAAAGTTTTCTATAATTGAAGAATTCTAAGGGATAGATTAGCCCAGGGATCGGTATAATAAGGGGGTCTCCTATCTTATCTTCGATACCTCGGTTTCTCAAAAGGAGTTTGCACGGGTAAGCTCTTATAAATTAAATAGGAATTTTTGTGTTTACATTCATGTAATATAACATAAGTAGTTATAAGCAAGAGGAATCCCGGGATAAGTTATTTTCTATCATATCAGCAATTGTAGTGTTCCTCAGAAGCTTTTAACGGGTCGGGTAAGGCTTAGTTAAAAAAAGTACGGCTATTCCGTTTTAGGAAAAGTAAATCCTCGCTATATAGGATTTGATACCAAAAAGATCAAACTTAAGGGGCTCGTAGACTACTAAAGGAAGTTTAAAACTCTGTGTCTTGAAAGACCCCTATTAAATAAAAAGCTTCGATAACAAAAAATTATAGAACTAGTAAGTTATAAGAGTAACTTGAGTATTGATACAAGGGTTTGTTGTAAGGTATGAAGGCTTAGGCCCCTGCATAAAGTTTAGAAATTTATCTATAGGATTTCTGATTTACAGTTTTCCTGAGGACTGCCTCAAATTCAAAAAGAGCAGTTCTAATATATGTTCAAAAGAGGCTCTGGTCATTACAAGAAAAGGAATGCATGTAAATATTTGCTTAATTTAATAAAGGTACATACTAGCTGCCAGTACTTCTTTTTTAGGAATACTCCTAGCTTCGGAATTGCAGGAAAGATAATTAACTGTGGGTTACTTTTATACTACCTAATTGACCTCTTACTTCAACCCAATCCATTAGTCGGAGCAGCCCTCTTTCCTTCGATACAAGTACAACAAAGTTTCCTCGAAGCTGCATAAACAAGTTAATTGTCTAAGCGGGAACTTGGACTAGCTAGGTACTTCGTATGGTACTCTTTAATTAATGCAACAAGTTGTAGGAGCTAACTATTTCTTATTAGAAATCCCAGGGTCTTCCTTTTGTAGAATGAGAGTTAGGAGTGTGAGAGGTCTAAGATAGAGATACATATTGGTATTGGTAAAGCTAACAGGGCATCCGGGTTAAGGTGCAGGAACCTGAAAGACTCTACCAAGATTCTCGGGAATGAGTCCTTTTGTTTGCATTTAGATTGAGTTCAATTTAGCTAGAATCCTCCCTTTATTATCTTGGTAATAGAAAGGGATTTTTACAAGGAAAGGAAAACCCTCTTTTTTATATTATAATAGAGCCCCTACTTAACTCGTATAGGGACTGCATCATTATATAATCCCTTAATCCTCAACAGCGCATTCCCTTTTAGAAAGCTTTTTGACTCTGGTTGATAGGCAGTACTTTACGGGAAAACGGATTCTGTTTGTTTTGATTGATTTTGAACCTGATTTCTGGCCTCGAGATGGCAACGAATTTTCTTGATTTTACATATAAGGCGATCCTACATTTTTTGTAACAGTCAAGATTTTGTTAGCTAAAATGGGGTTTCTTACTTTTGTCGTAGGTGAAATTGGAACAAGAAAATTTGAACATTCTCCTCTGCGAGCACTGGATTTTTGTCCTATTTTTCACGAAATTTGTAGGCAGCGTATAGCTGGAAAAGCTCTCGAACGGGATTTACCTTGTATAGGCGCTGAAAGAAAATGAAAATTCTTATTTCGTATAGCAGCAAAAGTCCTCAAATCCCGGGGAATTACAGAATAGAGGTGTGTCCCTTTATTTCATTTCAGTCTAGTGCAAGAAGGGTCAGAGAATGCGGGGTTCTCCTACATTCAATTAAGTATAATAGGGTTTAGTAGAGACTTTGAAAAGTAACGGGAATGGCTCAACTTTAGGGGGTTTCCTAATTTATGAGTATTCTAAGGGGAGTGCTTTTACAAAGTTTGACTAATCAGGGGGAATACCAAGTAGAAGTGTGCCATCGCAAAGAGGGCAGGTAGAGCAGATTCGGATTAAGCTAGAGAAAAAGGTGCAGTTCTAAGGCAAGGGATCTAGCATCCTTTATTGAAAAGTGCATTGAATCTCTAACAATAGTAAGCTTACAATGAATCTCTTTTTAATTAACTTAACGTAGTTAATATAAGAGACCCTAATAAAAGAAAACCTGGAAGGGATTCAGTAGGTCTAGGGATGCGGGTTTTAAGTATCAATTTTCTTGGGATTGCCGCTTGGAAAGAAATTCAAGACTTTTTGGCAAGAAGAAGGGTAAAAGCTTGTATATTTATAGAAAATCCTTGGGGGAAATCTTACTACTAGAGTCCCTTTTTTGGTAAATTAATCAAATTTAAGGAATATTAGAAGGGGTTCTTTACAAATATTGATTTGGAAATAAAGAAGGCTTTTTAGACGAAGTGTTGCTTTGTCCTGCTTAGCTTTAGGAATGGGAAGGAAGCTTATAAGGGAGCAACTAATTACCTTTCCTGTAAGCTCATAAAGGATAAAGAAACCTGGAATACAAACGGAATAGAAAAGTGCGTTACTATCTGGAAGATTTTTTATTCGCCTTTTTAGGTATCCTGTAAGTTTTACATTTCGACTTTTTAAGGCCATTTCTACCACATCTTTCTTGAGTTGCTTGTTTTAGAGATGCAAAAGAACAGGGGATTTTAGGTGTAGCTACTAAGAATATTACAATCTACTATATAAGAGCCTCCCTCAGTGTATATCCCCTCCTCTTCCTGCTCCTGCTAAGGCAATTAAGTCAATGAAGGAATCTAGGTCAACAAGTAAGTCAACAACAAGGTCAATAGAAGCTGGTGTACCTCTAAGATACTGATACAGAAGAAGCTACAGGATAAGAAAATTGCAGGTTATAAGAAAAGCGCTCCCCTGAGGGAAGGGGATAGCCAAATTTCAGTCAAAGAGAAGCTTTCTTTTAAATAAAATTGTTGAAGGCATTGCACTAAGGTTATATAAATAATAGTCGTATATAATATAAAAGGAGTCTATGACTTTTTGTAACTCATTTTCAAAGCCCCTTGTTAGTCGCTAGAGTGGCAGTTTCATACTAAGTTCTTGGCCTAGTAATTTAATTCCTTTAACTTTAAACTAAATCTGGGCTAGTGCTATTTCGTAGGTTCAACCTTCTCAAATCTCTCGAAAGGTAAAAAAAGATTACAAAGGCTTAAATTAGTTATAACACGGAATATACACAGGCTTTTTATTCCACACGTTAATTGTAATTTAATTATAGTTTTTCGGTTCATTTTCAGGAATTTTTTTAGTAAATCTACTAAACAACTACAAAAAATGGAAATCACTTGGGTTCTAAGAATTTCAGTAAGTTATTTTCTCCCAGATCCTATGGCACTAGAATGTTTAATTTAAAAAGTCTAAATTTCTTAGTTATTAGAGTCTTTTCCAAATACAGAATATAGCTTTTAGAAGGAAAGCCAGTAGGTGCTACAATACAAAGAGTGCAGGTCTAGCTCCAAAGAAGTTATGGCTACGAAGACTGAGAAAGATTTAGATAAATAAGTACTAACTCTAGAGATTATAAGAACTCCTAACAAGC